>JACEOJ010000145.1:2905763-2975636 GCA_013761285.1 Campoletis sonorensis
CTCTCTCTCTCTCTCTCTCTCTCTCTCTCTCTCTCTCTCTCTCTCTCGCTATTCCGCGGGTCTACCGTTCCCGCCACCTCATGTCTCGAAGTATATTTCGTACATCGAGACGTGTGAGTTTTCTCTCTCCCACTCATAGAAAAGCTTCGAGCTTTGCGGAACACACACCGATACCATGTCCCGGTTTTCACCGATCTTTCAACCATCCTGCAGACACTCTACAGTTTCACCCCTTTCCCTTATTTCATTCGTTCATTCGCGCCAACCGCCATTTGCATGAAAAACCGAAACTGAAATGTCCGATTAATTCTCAACGCATTCCAGTCCCTGTTCCCCGCAGTTACGTGCTTCGAGCAGCTGAAGAAAAAAAAAACCATACACGTATCAAAACAGCATACAAAATTCATACAAATGTACACGTGAAAAATACACACAATGGGATACCAAACAATTGACGGAATCATTCATTCAGAAGCATCAAATTTTCTTTTATATCGATTTTGATGATGTTGTTTCAGATTATTTATATTTATGTACATAAAATGACATCATTTACAATTGTTCTTACATTACGAATGGACTAGTATTTTCTTTACAAATTAGGACTTAAAAAAATATCTCGTATTCATATATTCATATAAACGATATGACTCTTCTATTTTTCTCTATACTTATTCACTATTATTCTATTTAATTCATAGCGAAAATAATAAATTTATTTTAATTCAAGATTTTCTTTTTTTTGCAATATTCACAAGATATTAAACGCTAATAGGAACGTTCGTTATGCCATGGATTAATAACTAAGAAATTTTGAAGTTTTGAAACAGTTTTTACAGCGTCGAAAAATAATTACTCATACTTATTACTTTAACGATAAAAAATCGAATAAGAACAAATGGGGCCTACTGCGATTTAATAGAATTCATTATTGTTTTGCCAAAAGTAATTGCTCATTTGTAATTAAATTTAAATAAATTGTAAATTTAGACTACGTGCCTAATAAAAATGTTTTAGTTCGTAACTGCAGGAAAATCATCGACCGTGGTCAGGTCTAGAGAGAGACTAATGAATTCACCAGCAGGTAGACTTGGGCCGGGCATGATGGAGAAAAACTTTCACTTTTTGCGCAGTTTTTCTCGTAACTGAATTTTGAGAAATAATTTGAGTTCAAAAAAAAAAACAGTAAAAAATTCGAGGGTATACGCAATGATTCACAGTCACAGTTAAAACATAGAAAATCGATGAACGGAAACTTTCCACGCGTCTGTTACAATCGCTATTCGAAGTTGCACGGAGCTTTGAGCGAAACGAGAACTTCACCAAACACGAGCCACTCAATTTTAGAGATCAATTATAAATATTTATTGAAACTAAATTATTGCTTAGTGATTGAGAGAAATTTAGTAAACAATGAGAAAAAAGTGGAAGAACGCTTCACAACGATCCACGCGTTCAGCCATCTTGTTTTCCAATGAAACAGCGCAGCTGCACGATCGAGGGAACCCCCCACCCTTGACCTACCAACCCCTCAAGTTTTAACCGCCCTGAATGGTTGTCCATGTTGATTTTAGGACATAAATTGCATTGCAGAAACCTAACTTGCAACGTAAGATAAAATAAGTTACTTCCCAAAATCATTCACCGATAAACTTTTTGTTTATGAAACCCTTCAACAATGACATTGAATTTTGCATCAAATTCCATTAATCCTACCGATTTATGAGAATCATAAGCAGTCAAAATATTTTCGCAATGACTCGCGAATACTTCGATAAATGTTCTTAAAGCACTTTGAATAGTGAAGGAAGATGAGTGACTGTTTCGCCCTCGACGTTGAATCCTCTTTGGATCTTTCCTCGTCTTGTTTTCATGAAACGAGTACAAGAAAAAAGGAAGAGATATATAGTGAGACAGAGATTGTCTCGAATACCTGGCGTCGAATGCTTTTGGCTGTTTAGGCCTCGTTTAGTTCATAAATCATAGTGGTTGGTTCGCAGAGAGAGGCACGTATAAAGCCTGGGTCAGCTGCTGCCAGGCAGCGTCCGACACATTCCCTGTTGTGTTCGCTTACGCACCGTTTCCCCCACTCGGTCCAAGAGCTCCGTAACTTATTGGGACACTACGTGTATAAATGAAGCGGACGCATAAAAGCGCCAATCTTCTGGTGCTTAAAGGACACACGATGTGTTCCGTAGTCGCTTGATCGTCCATTGAAAAATCAAACATCCAATCCTTCCACATTCTTTATGCCTGAATTAATCTGACTGATCTTTGAACGATAACTAATCATAACTGATGATAGAAATACCTATCGACTGCTGCAAAATGAATGATCGCATTTTAAACAACTCAGCGTGTGAAGCTGCCCCTTTTTTGCTATTTAGTTGGCGCGTACTATAAATCTCCACCTCAAGACCCTGTGCGAAGTTCCATTTTAGCTGGATGGCCGTAACCCAACATTTGTTGATGATGAAGTTGCTGTTGTTGATGAGAATAATCGTGACTCGAGTACAAATGTCCCTGTTGCTGATAATGTTGATGATAGCTCAGATAAGCAGCTTGCAATTGTTGTTGCGTTGGATGTAGCTGCTGATCATGATTTCGTTGATGAGTTATCGCTGGATTAGACTCGCCGATGACGGGATTCGTCGTTTGATGCGACTGGATCCCATGCATCATCATAGCTGACCCATTGGACGATGACGTCATCTGCAAAAGTCCTTCGCCGGATGGATGCTGACCCGGCGAATGCACCTCGTCCGATGTTGTTGCAGGCTCCATCGAATTGTAAACTCCCGTTTTGCCATCCTTCTTCGCTTTCATACGTCTGTTCTGAAACCAAATCTTGATCTGCCTCTCGGTAAGACAGAGAGCATGCGCGATCTCGATTCTTCGTCTTCTCGTGAGATACTTGTTGAAGTGAAATTCCTTCTCGAGCTCGAGGGTCTGGAAACGCGTGTACGTTTGTCTCGTGCGCTTTTGTCCAACTCCGGCAACGTCAGCTGTTTGACAAATGATTATTTCAGCATACCGATATATTCTCTTATAATTCATCATTACATCATATGATTTTATTTGTACACATTTATTTATGCAGCTTATGGACCAAGCCCAAGTTTATGGAAAACCCAGCTCTGCCTTTTTAGGCCTAAACTAGTTCAACCTAAGTTTAGAAAAACTCGGTTGTCAGCAAATTAGGTTTGGACGGCATCAAACATACTTTAGTAACTTCAAACCTTAGTAATTTGCATTTTGTTTGCTCAGAAATGTCCATAAACAATTTTCTTTTATGTCAAAACCCAACCAATGTTATTAACCTACATTCTGCTGCTACTCACCATTTGCATAGTTCGATTTCATCCAGGCATAGTCGACCCCTCTCTGTGATTGTTCATCCCCGTACTCACTAGCCTCGTTAGGGCTGGTTTTCCCATTGTTATTGTTGTTACTTCCATAGGGTGAGTATCCTGATTGAAGCGTTTCGTAAGCTCCAGGAGGGGATGCTGGTGTCATGATCGGAGGTACACAGTTTCCGCTCTGCGATTGGGTAGCGTAGTTCTGCTGATAAGTCGTAGACGTGTAACCAATTGAATTAATGTCCTCTGATGGACTCGATCTTCGTTGACGTTTAGGTTGAAAATGCTCCTGTGACACGGATTCACCAACTAGTCCACCTAGTGGTGAATTTCTATCGGATGTTGAGGAAGGTGTATAAGGCGGTGTCTGGCATGTCACATGGGAAGTAGTGCTTGGCTGAATCCCATTATTGTTAATCTTAGCAGTTGCTCCACTGGGGTAATTCTCCCTTATGGCTTCTTTGCCATGGCGCAAGAGGGTCTCCAAAAGACTCGAGGGTGGGGTCACAGCAGACGGTAGTTCGGTGCCGTAAGTTGGTGGACTGGGATGTCGTTGATGTAAGTGTCTTTGTTGCGGAGCTTGATGATGAGTCTGAGAGATTTGTGGATCTGGGTTGTACACGCTCGAGTCTACACTGTGGATCTCACTGATTGCTTGATGATAAGGCCAATAGCCTGTATCGACGGTAGGATAATACGCTGAACTTGTCATTGTTACAATCACTTTGCACTGAACCAAAGATTACACTTTTAATATCTCCAACAATAGTTCCTGGAAACAAGTAACGCGCTGACACTTAGCAACTCTCCGAACTTTTTTCGCATAACTAGACGGACTCACTGTTACTTTTTATTAAAATGTATTCATGCACTATTATTATTGTTTTTCTAATGAGAAGTGGTAAGAATAAACGAAAACACTGTAAGCTCCGCAGAGCGGTGATGACCGGTCGCGCGCCACTTCGTTTCTGCCGAAAAACTTTCGCGTGTCTAGCAAGATCTCTGGGGTTCCAAATACTCGAGAGTGGCACGGACCGGGTAGTACACGTTTACAATGGCGATAGAAGGGAAATGATTTGTGCGACCCCCGGGTGACGATTTCGTGTGCTTCGTCCTCGAGGGGGGCTCCACGCCATATACACAGTATATACAATAATACCGTGGCACTGTTACTCCGTCGTGTACACGATGGAACTACCCGTGGGCCTCGACGATCGGGGGTTGGAGCGCGTGCCAATGGGTCCCCGAAAAACTTTCACCGATTTTATTGCACCGAGTGGATGCCTTTGTGTGTATATGTGTTGTGCATCGGGACAGAAATAGAGAGAGAGTGGGGAAGAGGGCAAGAATAATGGAAATAAGCGAGACGACGAGAGTAAAGATGTAAAAAGAATGAGCGAAGGTGGAGGGGGTTGTGAAAACTACCCCCATAGCTGTATTCGACGCTTCTGTGCAACCTTTTGCTTATGGCAAAGCTTTTTCCTCTGTGTCACCAAAATTTCGCTTCAGGGGTGCCCCTATCAGCTGCTTCTGGATACCGATCGGCACAACAGGGGCCACCCCCGAATTTTCTACATACACGTACATATGTGTATGTCCATATATCCCTAGCGTTCGCCACATATCATTCGATTCAAGCAAGCCACACCGCGTACCGCGTCTCCCCTCCCACTATTAACGCTATTGACACAAAAACCCCCCGGATTTTTTTTTCTTCCAACGGGCCAGAATGAGATGGACGTATGAGCGAATAATTTTGGAACAAACACAATGCAGTAGCCGCCATGTGTGTATGCGCCTATCGCTAAAGTCCACCCCACGTGCCTACTGTACTCCGAACAATGCATCTGATAGGTTTTTGGCATTTAGGGCCTTCTGTAGACATATTTTATACCCTGTAACATTGCAATCTATGGAAATTGTCCTACGAATTGAATTTATATGGGAATATATTGAAAAATTTTAAAATAATGAGATTATAACAAATCAATTTTAATTTCCATTTAGTTTACTAACGAAATATCTCCCTCTTTCCAAAATCTGTCAAAACAAAACTGATGTGAATATTGAAACTTATTGAAAACTTTGTACCGAGAATTATTTAATCGGTAATTGCTATTCTCGAAGTAAACAAAGAATCTACAGATCACGTTAAAACGTCTTTATAGACATGTTTATATATAACTACTGCAACTACGCAGGCAGTCTTGCGAGTGACGTCTCTTTCGAGGATCTGTCGCGGTTAACGTAAGAGAAGAGCAGGGCGTAGGTGGATGAGAGGCAGAGAAAGAGAGACAACGAGAGAGTGAGTCCTTGGGTTTCTGTGGCGTCGATTAATCAACCCTCTCGTGCGACCCTCCCAGGCCGTTATACACGTGCATTTAGCACGAGAGACCTCTCCGTATTTTCATTAATCCCACTTTTCGCCCGCTCGTTTCGACGCATCGCTCGTTCGCTCTCGTTGTTACCCAAAGGGAGGAGAAAAAAAAATCCACATCAAGGAGGCCACGAGAAAGAGATGCGAGAGAGGAAAAAAAACTTACGTAAAGAATGACAAAGCTAACGACATGAGAGAATGCTCCTGAGTTCGATGACTTATTTCAACTCACGGTTACTTTTCATAAAGTTTTAATTATGCGCTGCTGGAACATGCTAAACGTCTCGTTCTCCAGTGTCAATAAAATCATTTTGACCGAGTTATCTCGTGACTTTGACACTTTAGCCACCCAGAAACGTTTCAAAACAATTAACACTAATAGTCAAGATAGTAATGGGCCCTGACCTAATGAATATATCTATAGATATGGATATAAACATATATATCTCGGTTTAACACTCTCTGCCTCGTTCATCGTTTCGTACGTAAATGACCGACCGCCTGCCCGCGGAAAAGTGATTGATGAATGTTTCGCCCGGTGTCCACGAACGATGAGTACGACTGTATACCAAGTCCACCAGAGTAACGATCAGATAGATCCCCAAAATCGTGTGGTACACCAACGTTCCTGACCCTGTCGACTGCTTTATCGAATGATATTCTGGCGCATGGATATTCAAAAGCATCGATAGAAAAAAAAAATGCAGCCACTACGCATTCATGCACATGGGGGATTCCAATTTTTCTATGGACTGAAGAACCGTGGAGAAAAATAATAATACACTGTACTTTTTACAGTCTTTATGTTTTTATTTTTCATAAAATTAACTACAAATTACACTGTTTTATGTTTTTTTGTTTCAAATGAAAACAATTGCTCTTCGTATGTCCAGAAACCTGAATTTTTAAAAATCATTAACATTTCGAAGCCTTCGGTGGAATTTAAAAGCTGCTCTTTAATGACAAGCAACAAAATATTATAGAGCAACTATTTTCGGCCGAATCTTATTGAATTTTTCGGAGCATCAAATAAAATAATTGTCGAGAGAAATTTTGAAAAATCTATTCCCTACCCACGTTTTTTTAGATCTCAATAAAGTCAACGGCGTTCCATCGATATAAATTCCGTCTATATTTGCACCCAAGTTTTTGCCACCGAATTTCTTTCTCGCTATTGTACACGAAACCGGTCACGTTCACCGTGTTGAGGTTCTATTAGAAATGGAGCAAGATAGGGCTGTCCTGCCAACGCGCGGCTACGATAATAAATAATAATTCGATAGAAGGGCGATCCTGCTTTTCTCTAACACGCCTGTTGTTGCCACTGTGGGAAAAGGACGTTAAATGTATATATATATATATATATATAAATATATCGAGAGCATGAGCGTGATGGAAAAAGCACGATCTATCCTGAGCTATGAAACGTTGAGAAGGGTGTCCTGAATATGGAGGGCGCTGCCTCGTACCGTATAATAACCGATACAACCATAAATGATTCTTGGCTACTGACTTCATTTCGTCAGTCACATAATCATTGCTCTTGCTCTCTCGTTCTTTCACTTCCTCTGCCATGATTTTGTGTGCTCAATGCAATGCAGAAATAATAAAAAGAGACGAAATGAAATGTGAAAAATATGTTCTCGCGCGAGTAACGCATCGTTTGGCATGTGTATTTGTGTGTGTGTGCGTTCCCATGAGGATACGCCCACAGCAATGATATATTACCGGGTAACCGCGTTGTGTTCATTAATGTTAAAATGTCTATATATACGAAAATATAATGATAATAATAAGATATGGGCTTTCAGTACGAATAACGTTATTCACCTCAGAGTCGTCCGTAAAACATGCATCAAAACCGCAGATATGAGTCGATCTCGATAACTCATTTGAAAACATTGCGAGATATAGATACAGTGCGAAAATATATATTTCATCTAAATTAAATTACACACGCTTGTGTAGTGAAATTAAAATTCCAGTCGAGTGGCTCATGAGGATTTTTATCGTAAATATACCGAGTGGAATATAAAAAAATCGTTTTTTTTAATGAAAATCGTTTTCCTTTTCATTTATGGCATCAGTATTTTTAGATAAAAAGTTATAATTTTTAACTGATATTCGATGAATGGATTGAGACATTTCTATGGTTGAAATTTCACATAAATATTCTTTTTAGTTTCCTTGTATCCTTGCTTTGAAGTGCCTTCTTTCGAACTCTACCTGAGACGTGGCTAAATATGACGTAGAACCTGGATAAACGAATCTTATGGCCCATAACTGCTTTCGTCAATATTTTATGACGACTATTCATATATATAGATATAGATATTTATTTGAATGTATGGTGAGACTCGTGTTGTAAGACTTGGCGTGCTTTCCCACCCCCTCTGTTTCGTGTATTCTGGAGGGATGAAAGCCACGTGGGTCGAAAGTTGGAAACATAAGAGAGATGTCGTAGGAACGGTCTGGGGGACACGCGCGGCCACGCGTCTTGACCCCTCTCACGTCATAATAATTTTTATTTTACCTTTCCAAGCCTGAGGAGGCTTTCAAACGAAATTATTGCCGGTGATCTTTCTCTCCTCTGTCGCGGAGTAAATCTTCGACAGGACGAGCCTCTTACATGTCATTCTTATTGGCCTCGACTCAGTACTTTGCTGCAGTTGTATTCTCCGGTTTTCCAAGGATGACAACAATGAGCCGTAAAACTTTCACTCCCTCCTGTGTTTTCCGATGGAATTTTCTCGCTCTTCTATCTCGTTCCGCAACTTCGTACTAATATTTACATTTGGAAGAGAAAAAAAAGTACTGTGACGGACCGAAGAATCTGCTCGATCTTTCCGTACGGAATTTTCTTGTTTAGCACGCGCGTCCAATTCGTCAAACTTTCTTTGAGTCAGGCTAAATATTTTGTCACGCAACGGCGGCGTCTTCTGTTTACCAACCTTTTTTTTTTTTTACGTCACACAAATCGGTTTTATGGCGCAATTGAGATACAGATCGAGAATTACCAAACGCAGACGTTGCATCTTCTTTTGAGAATTTAAGTGGGTGAAGGTCGACCATAGACGCAGTGACAAACGTTTTTTCCTTTTTATTTTTTTCCTGTGGACCACCAGGGCACTGAGACTTCGTGAGGCAGACGATGCCTCACCAAATGCAACGGAGTAATTGGAAATTGGCTCGTACACATCTCGTTCGAAAACTTTGACTCAATCGGGACTCTAACAAATTAAATTCGTAGGGGCTTGTTCTCGTAGCGTGAAATGGCGCTTGGATCCTCGCAGAAGTTGACATGTGTGCCCTTTTTTCGTTGTCCATGCCAATGGCTCGGCCGAATTTAACACTCGGGCTCCCTACATACATTTTTCCCTCTTTCGTACACTTACGCCAACTCGAGCAGGGGTAGAAAGCGCGAGACTCGGACTTTCGGAGACAAAAAATATCGTCCAGCGAGCCTTCTAATGTTGTTGTGAAGGGGGCCAGGGTTTGCAACCATTTGGGGAAAATTCGAAATACTGGGAGCCGCGTAGCATAAGGCGCACACAGATCACATCCTAGCTCAGCCATTATTGTACGATTGATTTATATTTTGTTTGCGATTTCTTCTCTCTCGGTTTCATTATTTTCTTCTACTCATTTCGATGGTTTCACGCTGCGCCAGACTGTCCTTGCGTTCATATGAGATTGCTTCAATCATGCTCTTGTGTAAATCGATCTATTAGTTCAAAATTCATCTTTCTTGTTTATTCTATCGACGTCGTATGTTACGCAGAGGCAATCAATTTTACAGAAACGTTGTTTGGGGTCTCCACTATGTAAATCCTTTCGTAAATAAAAGGGTTGGAAGCAAAATTGGGTTTGAATACTTTACGTCGGTCCTAATAATTGGGAGAATTTTGGGTTCGTTGTAGTATTTTTATATACGGTCGTAATAGCAAATTGAATTTTTTTTTGAATTTGAAATGTTGATTTCTCTTAATCAAAATAATATTTGCATTCGTAACAGCAAACTAGCAATTTTTGTATAAAAGTCATTCGTTTTTCATTAATTTGTGAATAAATATTGAAAAAAAGTGAATGAGACTGATCTGCACGATACGAGCGACCATGAATGATTTCATTGGAGGGATACATACAGTTGTCAGTACGTATGAAGAGAGCAGGCGTTTGTGATGGGCGGAGCGCAAAAAGAGTCGATTCATTCTCGGACTCTCATCGACATCCAACCACACTGCACACTCGAGCCTCCATTTTTCCTTCATTTTTCCAGTATTGCTTTCGAACATTGTACCAAAGTTGAAAGGGTTAGAATACTTTTGTGTGCCAATACAAATAAATCGCAAAAGACTTAACGACAAAAGTGTCCTAAGGGAATTATTCTTAACGCAATAAGAAACAAGACGAAGATCCAGCCGGAGGATTATCCCTCAGGCGTTCTTACTGGTCCTATTCAGGTAAACACTTCGGTAAAACGTATTACGAGTCCCTTGAGAATTTTAAAGAACATTAACACCCAAAGGGATAAACATTGGCACGAATTAGTCGAACACGCCTCTAATATTTTCAGATACAAATTGTCACTTTGTGTAATCGATACTCAGATTTTCTGGTTGACTCTTTGGTCTCGCGCTTAATATGTATTATTTTTAATTCCCTGGGGATTTGTGTGCAGACAGTCGAAAAAGAAACCTGTCAAAGTACCCGAGGGATTTAAAACCCAAAACAACGTTTAAAACTACCCCTTCGATGTTTCTAAAAATGTTTTCAATGTCCCCTCGAATAAATTGGAACACTGATAAATCGTTCCTTTGTTTTTTTTTCCTATTTTTTCAAATTTGATCCATTTATTTACGAATTTCTTTTTCATTATTTTGATATATTAAATTTTTAAGTATTTTATTTACTTTTCATTCTATTTATAAAACACACGAATGAAAAGAAGATTAACAGTCGATATAACCTGCCGGATGTGTGTGATTCGCTGTGGGCGCTTGTATAAATACAAAAATACATATATATCGTCAAAGCGTCTGCAATGCTTGGTCGTCGTATCAATGCCTCAGAGATTGACAGTGCCGAGCTATGATAAACGATTCTCTTCGCTCCTATAGAGCTACTCCCCGTATTACGGACTACGGATCCCGCACCCTTGCGGCTGCTCCGATCCGGGGGGTTTGTAAAGGAAGCTTGAATGAAAAAGAATAAAGACCACTGTGAGAAGTAAACACGTTGTTCAAACGGATATGTCGACGAATCGATATCACTTATTTCAAATACTCAAGCTGGGAATTACAGATTTGAATAATTTAGAAACTCATTATAAGTTTAATAATTGTTTACGATTTATTCGATTTTAATTATTGTAAATTATAATTAATATTCGAATTTTATGAGCCATTTAATTAAATTGTGTAAACGATTGTTTTATTAAAAAATTACGTACGTAAAAATATTTATTGGAACACGAGTAGGACATTTTTGAAAAATGAATAAATTATTACGTTTTGAGTGGTAAACATTTTTGTAAAAATTAATGACAACACTTTAATTGAGTTTGAAATCTTTTATTAACTGTTTTCTTTTATTCATAAACAGTCAATTGATAACAAAACAAAAACTAAATAGCAAGGTGTGCATTCGAGGTCGATCGGCCAAAGTTAACGAGTCTTTTGCGTGCACCGGAAAATGAAGAGCAACGAAACACAACGGTATTGGTCTGTTTGGGCGTGTGTAAAATGGAATAGACAGAGGGAATCGTTTCGCCCTGCATTTTAGATCTTCTCAGAAACACGTGTTACCCATCGGGCTTTCTGTGTGCCTTCTTCATGGACGGGCCATACTGCCACTCCCTATACGAGCACGCACATTAAATACCCTTCGCATTTACCGATTATGACAATCAGCTACGAAAAATACTCTCAAATAATATCCAATTGGCCGAGAATTCTGAAAGTACATGAAACCAACAATTTTTAATTGAATTGTCATTTGAAAAAATATATTTAATATTGATTGGCAATAATTAACAATTATTGACTTCAATTGTCAACAATTCCATGACGATTTATTATGTTTATTATTATTTGACGGTGTTTTTGGAATGACTTTCCAAATTTAAACCAATTCATGATAGTTTTAGAACTGCATTCAATTTTCTGCAAATCAATCGATCGAATAGTGCTTTTCTATTATTTTAATTACCCCAGTCTTCAGAATTCAGACTCGAAAATTCCTGGAAGTCGTATCATGATCGAGTGAAATTATAAATTGGGATTATTAGGAAAAATGTTGACGGAATTGAACTGAAAAATATATTTTCCAAAATTTGCAGTCTTCGATTATGAGAAAGAGCGGACACAGAGCAATAAAAAGATTTTATAGCGCTGATCCGTGGCTGAGCAGCTGAACGACGATATCGAAAGTCTCGTTCGGCGTGCTGAGCTCAACGGGCAAAATGCATCGTTAAGCGAGATCACTGTACTGTGTAGCATGGGCCAGATAAATGACGTGGTCGCCTCACGTCTGACGTGAATGAAGCCAGTGAATGGCTCACCTATACCCCACGTCGTGGCTGTCCGGCTTGTCCACTGTACTCGTACAGTTCGATGTTACATTTATACTCGTATGGGCCACTCTGAGTCATTTTAACAACTAAAAAAGCATCATTATTCCGTAACGCGGAAGAATTTTTCTAAAACTTTTTTTCTGATTCCCCGTTTTGTAAAAAAAAAACTGGATTCTTGCACGTTTGTACATAAATATTTACACTGCAAAGTACTCTCACAGAATCTGTAGGTTTTTGAAAAATACCCAATTTTTATCAAATTTGAATCGAGTTGAAAACTCATTATTTTTAAGATTTTTTCAATCGAATATTTTGAATAATCGTTCATTTCAAAGAGGAGCAATGTTCTCATGCAAACTTCTTAATAGTTCCTGAATATTTTTAATCAATCAGAACATTTTTAGGTTTTTTTTTTTACATAAAAACCCGTTGAAAATATTGAGAAATCAAGATTTCTTGAGTCAGTGAATCGAAATGAAATGGCCCATAGATTAATGGGGAAGTAAATGTCTAAGAGTGTAATGTCTTGAGTCAAAAGAATAGAGAACTATGTAACTTATGAATCTTGAAGCAACGCGTTGGTGATCGCAATAAATGCTTAATGATACATTGAACGAGGCAAGCAAGAGCCTCCCTGAAGAGAGGCCAGAATCCCAAAGACTTCCACCTCTTGCTCTGTACATCGATAAATTAAATTCTGGCAGAGCAGTAGGGGATCCCCTCACCGAGAGAGTGCGTCCAAGTTATACATGGAAACCTTCCGAGATAGTATTTGAAAATAAAACTAAAATTCTTTCTATTTTTCATTGGTCGTGCACACCAAAAAAAAATTGAAAGCAACGGGTGTTCATTACGGATGTTATCACCCTTCGATCAATAAATGTTTAAAGATGTTTATGTTAATCGCCAGCGAGACTATATTTAAGAGGACTCCAGAATCTCGCAATATAATCAATTAAAAAATATCATCCTTATCCTTCGAACGATTCCCTCGCGAGCTGTCACCAGAGACAGACGTGTTGTTCTGAGCTCCGAAATTCTCGGATAATTAAGTGTGTAAACAGAGTACGAAATACAGACGCCATATAATCTATATTGAACACTATCACATCTCGCTAGTGCATAAGAATCTGTGTAATAACGAGATCTTTTCTCTTCTAAAGAGAAAAGATACTCGCATCTTATATCCTCAACCTTCTATCATCATGAGTGAAGAGAGGCAAAACCAGAAGGACAACGACGTACTAATGTACGACCCAGTGGCCAACCCGTCTAATAACGACTTCGGAGAACCAGCCCAAGGTAACATCTCACCTTTGATTCTAACGCGAAAACCTGCAACGAATAACCCCTCGAAACTATCATCGCCACCTTGGCAAATTGCAAATCCCAGAAAACGTGCGCGAAGAGCCGACAGCCTAGAGAGCAACAGTAGTACACAAGAAACCTCGACTCAAAACAGATACGCTCCCCTCGCCCACGACA
Organism: Campoletis sonorensis; assembly: GCA_013761285.1. Taxonomy (NCBI): domain Eukaryota; kingdom Metazoa; phylum Arthropoda; class Insecta; order Hymenoptera; family Ichneumonidae; genus Campoletis; species Campoletis sonorensis. Next base: position 2,919,559 of record JACEOJ010000145.1, read on the forward strand.
ATGACCGACAGGACAATCAAAACAAACAAGGCAATAAATCATCTGAAGAGAGTAATCGGGAATACAAGCCCCCACCGATATTCGTACCGGGCGTACAATCTATTGTTGCCTTTAAATCTAGACTAGAGCAAGTTATACAAAAAAACGACTACACACACAAAACTGTTGGAAATACTGGTCAACTCAAACTAATGGCAAAAGACTCCGAAACATTTCGAAAAATAATACATATCCTCGACGAACAGAATGCCTCGTATCACACTTACCAATTGAAACAGAATCGCGCCTACAGAGCGGTCATAAAATCTCTTCACCCCTCTACTCCTACTGAAGACATCAAAGAAGCCTTGGAGCCCCTTGGACACGTAGCACGAAACATAATAAACGTCCGCCATGCAAAAACGAAAAACCCTCTACCAATCTTCTTTGTAGATCTTGAACCAAACAATAATAACAAAGACATATTCAAAATTGACACCCTGCTCAATGCTAAGATCAAAATCGAGCCCCCTAGGAAAAAAACGGCAGTAGTGCAATGCACTAGATGCCAAAGGTACGGTCACACCAAAACGTACTGCCGAAGGCAATACAGATGTGTTAAATGTGGAGATGATCATGAAACCTCGACCTGCACCAAAACCAGGGAAACTGCCGCGAAGTGTGCTCTGTGTGAAGGTGAACACCCTGCCAACTATAAAGGGTGCAGAGTTTACCAGGAAATAGTTGAAAAAAGAAACCCCACAGTACAAAATACAAATCCAATCAACCACGTGATCACTGACAGACACCCGATAAACCAACCACCCAGAACGCTAAGCTATGCTGAAGCCACCGGATCAAACTCTAACAGACAAATCAACGCTAACCATAACAACGATATTAATAACAACATAAACGGAGTAATGTCGATGCTTGAAAAAACTTTCCAAGAAATCAGATCGATGATTCAACAACAAACCCAACTGCTAAATACGATGGTCAACCTATTAAACACAATCTTGGCAAAATGAATAAATTTTATAAAATTGTACTCTGGAACGCTAACGGACTGGTGCAAAGACGCCAGGAATTAACCTATTTCTTACACACAAATAAAGTTGACATCATATTGATCTCAGAAACCCACTTCACCAGTAAAAGTTACCTAAATATCCACGGCTACGTGCTTTACGACACAAAACATCCTGATGATACTGCCCATGGTGGCACTGCAATCCTAATAAAAAATTCAATCAAACATTATGAAATCGAAAAATTTGAAGAAGAACACATACAAGCCACGAGTATAGTAGTAACTGACCTAAATAACAGACCAATTACTCTCACAGCTGTATACTGCCCTCCAAGGCACATAATCAAAGCAGAAACATTCACCGAATTTTTTAAAACACTTGGACCCTGCTTCATAGCAGGTGGAGATTATAACGCCAAACACCAGTGGTGGGGTTCAAGAATTAACACCCCCAGAGGCAAAGAATTATTAAAAGCCATGGAAAAAAATAGGTACCACAAACTTTCCTCCTCCGAACCCACATACTGGCCTACTGATCCTAACAAAACTCCAGATCTCCTAGACTTTTTTGTGACAAAAGCAATAGCCGACAACTACACTCAAACAAAGTCAATAGTCGACCTATCTTCCGACCACTCCCCAGTAATGCTAACTCTGAGCACTGGTTTAATTCACAAACAAACCCAACCCATTCTTCACAATAAAAAAACGGACTGGAACCTATTTCGAGTGAAAATAGATGAAAAAATAAACTTAAAATACCCGATGAAAAACGGAGCAGACATAGACGATGCAACGGAATATTTTACGCGATTAATCCAAGGAGCAGCCTGGACAAGCACACCGATACTAAAACCAAAAGAAAGCAGCACCTCATACCCAATACTCATCAGGGAAAAGATCACCGTAAAACGAAGGCTGAGACGAAGATGGCAACTGAGTAGAAACCCGGCTGACAAAACTATTCTAAACAGAACTACACGAGAACTGACCAAATTAATCCAAGACTACAACAATGACACATTTCAAACCAAACTACTGAACCTATCCAGCACAAAAGATACAGACTACTCGCTATGGAAAATCACTAAAAATATTAAACGACCACGACAACAAAACTCTCCAATAAAAAATACCGACGGAAACTGGGCCAAAAGCGACATTGAAAAAGCCGAAGTCTTCGCCAAACACCTAGCAGAGGTCTTCACTCCACTAGCCAGCCAAAATGGCAACGACGACATCGAAATTAACGAGTTTCTGGACTCTCCTCTACCACTGTCACTCCCTATAAAGCCGATCACTTACCAAGAAGTCTTGCGAGTCATTCTCAAAGAAATAAGCCCAAAAAAAGCACCTGGCTATGACTTGATTACAGGACAACTGCTGAAAGAGTTACCGCGCAAAGGACATGTCTTCATCACTAGCCTCTTCAACGGAATCATTCGCACGGAACATATCCCGAGCCAATGGAAGTTTGCTCAAATTATCATGGTTCCGAAACCGGGCAAACCACCGACAGAAAAAACCTCGTACAGACCTATCAGCCTTCTGCCCATACTCTCCAAGATCTTCGAAAAATTACTCCTCACCAGAATCAATACAGAAATAGAAAAAAATGAACTCATCCCCGATCACCAGTTTGGATTTCGAAACAACCACTCAACGGTTGAACAAATTAACAGAGTGTACACGACCATAATGAACACACTGGAGAACAAGAAATACTGCTCAGCGGTATTTCTTGATATACAACAAGCATTTGATAAAGTATGGCACACTGGGCTACTATACAAAATCAAACTCCACCTCCCCCAGTTCTATCTGTTGATAAAATCATACTTATTCAATAGAAACTTCCAAGTACGGTATGCACAGGACCACTCAAAATTCTACACTATCAAATCAGGAGTGCCACAAGGCAGCGTACTAGGACCAGCACTATACACGCTCTTCACCGCCGACCTGCCAATCGGCAGAAACACCACAGCAGCAACCTTCGCAGACGATACTGCCCTCATGTGCACGCATGAGAACCCGGTCACAGCGTCCAAACGACTCCAACGCGGGGTAAAGAAAATCCAAAAATGGATGGAAAAATGGAGGATAAAAGCGAGCGACTCTAAATCAGTCCACATCACATTCACGCTAAAAAGAGACAACTGCCCAAGCATTAAACTATACAACCAAACCCTTCCAACCGTAAGTGAAGTCAAATACCTCGGCATGTATCTCGACCGGAGACTCACCTGGGCAAAACATATAAAAACTAAACGGAGAGAACTAGATCTAAAACTGAGGAAAATACACTGGCTCGTTGGACGGAACTCCAAACTAAGTATAAACAACAAGCTCACCATATACAAGGCTATGCTAAAACCAATTTGGACGTACGGACTTCAACTCTGGGGAACAGCGTCCAACTCAAACCTGGAAATAATCCAAAGATTCCAGTCCAAAACACTGAGGATAATAGCGAATGCTCCGTGGTACATAAAAAACAGCTGCCTACACAAAGACCTCAAAATCAACACCATCCAACAGGAAATCAAAAAATGCAGCAACAGCTACCAAACTCGACTGGAAAACCACCCGAACCGACTGGCGAACACCCTAGTCGAAAGTAACCTCCAAAGAAGAAGATTGAAACGCTTCAAGCCAGGACACCTGGCCCAACGCTTCAATTAGGGAGGAGGGGGAGTAAAAACTCAACACATCCAAACAACCCGAACACATGAACTGTTCTTACACACCTAACAAAACCAGTTGCCCGTCAATGGACGTGTACAACAGTCACCTATTTTCTTCGCACCACAAAACTAATCATTGCTATAACTAATAGCAGATTGTAGTTGTAAATAAAGAGAGAAAAAAAAAAATCCTTCGATGTTTATAAATAAAAAATATTCAATAAATAAATAAGTTTTACATTTGAGCATTGAAAATCGAAATGGAAAGAGATTGCATGCAAAAAACGACAGTTGAGTGCTGTTACGAATAAAAGCGAACTGTAAACAATTGATTAAATTTATCTGACGCTCGGCTACGGAGAATCCACGACGCCAATTATTTTTGTACATGGTCTGGTACATGAGATCTGCCATTGCGAGCAGGCGGCGCAATCGTTCAATGAGAAGAAAAAATAAAATAAAATTCAAGCAGACGGAAGTCCGTGATAATTTTAATCGGTTATTGACCACATAACGTTGCGAATTTTTATGACTATTCTTAGAATCGAGCGCGATGGAAAAACATTGAAACTTGCAACATTCCGGATGATGAGATATTTAAATAATATTTTCTCTGCCACACTTGTCATCGGTGTTTTGATTTATGGAAAAATAACTCGGCGCTCATTAGTAATTGATCTTTCAATCATCATTCTAGCGGATAAAATGAGTTTAATGACAATTTTCGACACGTGTTTAGTGTCAAAAAAAAAACATTAATTATCGGTCGAGTTTGTTTTCTTGTGATCATGGGATAATTAGACGTACGATATTTCCCACTTGGCAAATGTAATTAATCACCGCTCAGCCGTTTCTGACTTGTCAGAACAATTAACTACACACCCTTTCATTTGCATCGCGCATATTACGAAAAAACGTTAATGTGATTAAATCGAAATACCAGTGGCTGCCGTACATTTAAAAAAAACACACACCTAAGCAACACCGACAACAACTGAAAGTTGTGTGCACATGTTTGTTCTTCGATTCGCGTTTCCGGTGAGCATCCAGCAAAATTACTCCAGTTTTCTCACCCGCCATACGAAACCATACACATATATTTAAAAAAAATTACGTTTGTAGATTAAATCAACACCGCACTCTTTCTCGCAATCGGCAGACAATTACGCGCCCCGTGCCGGTCGAAAGATTAAAACAAATAGCTCTGTTGTATAATTAGTGCAAATTCGAAGAATTGCATTTTTCTCATTTAATTCAAATCCGTTATAACATAGCGTCCGGAATGGGATTGTAATTCTTTTTGATCATTTGTTGTTATTCACGGGCTGCACATAGTCCAGATTCCATTATTTTTCGAATTGTACGCGAGTTTCTTTTAGAATGTGATAACCGACGTGGGCAAGCGAGAGAGAAAATGAAGGTTTAAGGGTGAGAAGGAGATAAAAATATGGAGTGAGATGGAATTTGCGGTGCGGGGAAAAGGCGGCGCGTGCGCTCGGCAATGCCCAAATAGAAATTCAATTGATCTTGTCCGTTGGTGTCGGACTATCCATCTTGGTCCTTCCCGACGCTGCTGGCAGCCACGGCGTCGCTCGCGTCTCTCCACAGACCTTGGGGCAAACCATCAGAGACTCTTTCTCAGTCTCTCTTTTTATTTCTCTCTTCCTTTATGTTTTTCTCTCTTTCTCTCTCTTTCTCTCGCTAGCTCACCGCCAGTTTCCGCGTCTTTCACGCTACGACGACGTCCCACGACTACGAATGTACATATACGTACGACTCGTATATTCGCAATAGAGAGAACCGCGAGCCACACACGCAGCGGCAACGAGAGAAGCGAGCGGAGTACGATCTTCCGTCCGTTTCTGGGAGGTTGAGGGTGAGGTGGGCGAAGGATTTGCTAGGAAAAAAAAGGGACAGCTGTCCAGCCGACCGCCAAACTACCCATTAATTACCGAACCACCGAAACCCCCCTCAGCGCTTGTTTGTCTTGGGCGCGTTCCCTCTTCTCCGTTGACCCGCGGAACTAACAACCGCGACCGAGCCAGAGATTCATCCAGAATCTGCGAATTTTCCGAATGACATTTTGTAATAGGAGATTTAAAAAGAAAGCATCTGGCGGATGAAAATAAACAATATTCTCAAGGAAAATCGTACACGTGAGAACTTCAATGAAAAATGTGGCACATCAACTGACACATTTCTCTCCCGAGTAAATCTTCAATATCCTACGATCAAATTTAATCGAAGAATCGCGAGAAAAAAAAGAAAAGAAAATGCATCACTCGGTATCAAACGTCTCTATTACACGTGGAAGCTTCTTATTAAAGTATTACGAGAATCACCCTGGAGGTGGATCACACGTGAATTTCAGTCAATTATACTTTAGTAGAAAAATTATTCATGGTACAGTGAAGAGCTTTCACGAGGCGCGATTCAACGAGCCTGAACGATATGCATTTAACGTACGAGCATTTTAATGCGTATATACTTACACGTATATGTACATTTATTACATACCTGAAAAAATATACATATATGTTTTTATTTCATGAGACCACAAAGGTTTTGGATGCACCGCGAGCATCCCTTGGCGTATAAAACGTCATGTATGTATATATTTTGAGAAAAGGGATGGCTCGTTGGGTCTATACATCTTTTCAAAGTGGATGAATGATGTATCGTAACGACGCTAATGACGATACGCTCGCTACCGCCCCGAGTTGCGCTGACTTATTTTACGTACGAGAATCCCTCTCTAGACTTTTTCTACCTCGCTCTTTTATTTCCGTATAAATTTATATATCGTCTCACTCTCTTGCGCATTAAGCTAATTGGTGATACAACATTATTACAATGCGTTAAAGTAATAGCCTTACAGACACGTAAACATATATGTGTATGTACACATTATACATAAATATACAATGTACATTTTATATACAGAGAGTTATGAAGTGGGTGAGAGCTCACTGAAAAGGTGGAGAACCGTGAAAGAGCGCTGTGAGTAAGAGATTCGTGATTTCGATAACAGAATACTTGGAGCCCCAACAGCAGCTCTTTTACATTTAGCGAACCATCTATAAAGTGAACTTATACGAATATGCGGCCCAGGGTGATTCGATAAAGCACCCGCATCAAGTACGTAATACACCACAAAGTCAGCGGATCCAAATAATAGGCCGATAAAAGCCACCTTCGTTTTTTTTTCACGACGTACATATAAGCATTGTGCTCCATGTTCTGTCGCTCTCTGTGTTTCTCCGTATTATATATCTACATCCATATTTGAAAAAAAAAAAAAAACAACTAAAAAATGTATATTTATATGCTTGGGGCAACAACATCGAGAGCCACGAAACTCAATAATCAGGAAACGAGATAACATCCTACCTTTTGATACATCGACTACCGTCTATTTATGTTTTTGCATAAAAGTTGTATTACCAACCTTTTCATCAACGAACAGAGGTCATATAAGCGAGAAATATCCATTACCTGTAATTTATGAGGTGGACGCTGATCCGGGCATTTTTTATTAAACAAAATACCCAGGTAGATCGATTGTAATGGTGAATATTTCATTTTTGTTAACGGTCCATAAGAAAAATGTTGAATTATATCGAAATTACGTCACTACGAAATCGCAACAAACTTTGTTGCATGTTTTTCTCGGACTTTTTTTTTGCATTTTTTACGTGAACAATGATTTACTGCAAAATTGTGCGCCTTGGACACTCATTATAACGACAGTGGTACTTAAAATTCTTGGATTAGATCCAAATTCACGATTGCCTCATTGTTCAACTTGTCTCGAGTTATATAGGTGCATTCCAATTACGTACTGTGTGGCCTCTTCTATGAATTAACTGCTGCAAACTGAGAATCAAACGAAAGCAGTATTATCGTAATTAATTCTTACTTATTAGCGCGCGATTCGAGTTTCGGAGGTTTGCGATGTGGAAAAAAAATCGTTGTTTCCAAAGAACATTGATAAATTGGGGCTGATTAGGAGCAGAATGTTTTTTTAACGAGGGAAATTGCTCTATGTTTTTCTTTTATTTTCTATTTCACAAGTTTATGCCTCGATTGAACCACAAAAACTTCGTTTAATTTAAAAACAAAAGCATCGACTTCTACCCAAAGTACAAGACATTCTACAAGGCATTTCGAATGGGAATATTTTTATATTTAGTTCATTTTGTTTCACCCAACACAACCCTTCACTCTTCCCGTACAAAGTTGTTGTTTTTTTTGGTCCCTTGAAATATCCTTTGACGGAAAGTCTCCCGGTCCTCGAAGCTCCGTAGTTCGGTAGAGAAAGGATGAAATAAAATGAAAAATAGCCGGGACCTAAACAGCCCGTGACGTAATTTACGCCGACACTCCCGACCGACTTTGGAAAGAAATTTCATGTTATATAGAGTGTCACGCATCCTCAGGAAACTCGAGCTACGAGTATACACAAGAGCGGCTGCGAGAAGAGACGTTTCGCATATTTATCGTACGAAGCGCGTATATGCAAAGTCGCTCATAAGAGTTTAGATCTTGCGCGGATTTCGAAATGTCGTTCGGAGCGGAGGAGAGTGAGACACGTGTCATCGCGATAAATCGTCTATGCGCTCGACATTCGCTGTTTGCTTTGGCCCAGGCCGCGCGAACGCTTATACGACATTGTGCGCGGTCACGTGAGACTCGATGACACGTGTGTGCCTAAACCATATACACGCATTTTATATTTCTTATATATCGCGAATCCCGTATGCCTACATTTTTTTCGACTTTAAACAGCAGTCCGACGATATTTTCACTGTAAAATATTGTAAGATAGAATTTCCAATTACAAAAGCCTATTAACGAAGCCACCATTAAAAACCAATATCATAGAAAGTTCATTCGTACCATAAAAAAAAAACAATTTTTCAAAATATTTGTACATGAAAATTCAACGCTCTGCTAAGGTTTCAAATTAATGCGAAGTAATTACGAAACAAATGAGTCGGTACATGAAGGAAATCATTGATTCGATTATAATTAATATGCAGAAATTATACACAGAGCTTGTACAGTGTATGTGTATTGCGTTCGCGATGAGCGCGAGATCTTCGAGGCGGAGAGGAAGTTTGAGTATACGACAGTCTTGTGAAGCATCGCCGGGATTATATGGGGCGAATCGGTACCGCATATACGCACTCATCTCGCGCGTTTCTCTCGTTCTTCCGTTCCCTCTGTGGTATGATCGCGACTAGGAGAGAAAATGAGAGAGGAGAAGGTACAGGGAGAGAGAAAAAGAGAGATAGAGAGAGAGAGAGTCGACGAAGACTTCTGTGTAGCCAGAAAGTTCTCGCGGGACTTTTGACTTAGTGCACCAAGATCTCGCGGATCGGAGTGTAAAACTTGGCCACGCACGGTTAAAGCTCCACACCTCCCGGCCATTATTTGTTGCTTCCGTTCCCCATACGATCTCGCCTTCATTTGCCGCGTACTATTTTAATCATCAGCTCGTCGAGCATCATATAAAACCGACGACTCTGTTCGTTCCAGGATTTCCCCTCATCTGGTCCCTCGCCATAAGCCCGGCGTACAAATGTTGCGAGTACAGTTCAAAAGCATCGAATTTCCAAACGATTTTTCTCCCTTAAGAAGAACGACTCATAGGGACTCGTAAAATCAAGATTGTTTTTTCATTTTCCGTTTCTTCTTGTCAGCTGGTTCAACAACGATGAATATTCTCATTCGCACTATTTCTCAAGATAAATTACATGCTTATTAATAACGTCGACTAATCACGACAATGATTTTCTCCACGAAAACGGGAGTCTGAAAAAAAAACCCCAAGACGTCAACAACACACACATATCACAACAAATCAGACATAAATTAAGTAAATTTTGCTACATCTGTTCCTGAAAAATCTACATTTTAATTGTGCATACGCATCGACCAAATTGTTGTATTTATACATCAATTTATTTGCGAGTCAAGTGAAGAAGCAGATATTTAACGAACTTCCTAATTAATTGGCTTTTTACGTAGAATATGAATCACAAAAAATTTTAATGCGAAAGAGTCTTATCGCGTCGTTAAATCAAGCAATTGATTGCCAGGCGTAAAATCCAAGATCCTATGGAAAAGAGTGCGAGAAAGGTATAAAGCTTGTTAACTTGGACACTGGCGTTGCCTTCTCATTCTATATTCCGTATCTCTACGTTTACACTGATATAATATGTCTGTGTGTGTGTGTGTGTGTGTGTGTGTGTGTGTGTGTATGTGTCCATGTGTGCAATCAAGAGTGCTGCTCCGGAGGGTTGACTGATTAACTAATTATCGGCTAGGCAGTGGGACTACTGCTCCGGATCATCCTGTGAGTAGAGTCATAAACCATTTCCAGGGCTACGCGAAGAGCTCTACAGGTTGTCCCGAGAACGTTGGAACAGCATTACCAGCAGCAAAGCACTGTTTAGTCTCACATACTAAACGTCAGACTCGCTATATAAAGACAAATACATATGTATCTATATATAAAATATATATACATTGATGCATCCATTACAAAGAGCTAGGGGTGGCTTTGCAAATTTACACATCCACAAGGGATGTCCCATCTTCTCTGTCGATAAAAACAATGCTCAAATAAACCAGAACTTTGTGTTTTATTCTTTGTTTTGCTTTACGACTGTCTATAGTTCGTGAATATTTTATTGAATTTTTGATACAATTCTCTGATATCTTCGCATCTTATATTTCTTGCTACACCAATCTCGATCGAGCGAGAAAACACTTAAAGTTCCAGAAGATTTTTAGTCGAGAGTTCGTAAATAAACGCGAGCGAGCTTTTGCGTCTCTCAATTATATTTTATCTCTCATGTGGACACCATGGAGCAAATATCTATGTATATCGAAGGTGATGAAGCGACGTGAGATACGTTAAATATTGAGTTGACTGGAGAACGCGAGCTCTTACCCACTGCACCAATGGTGCACGATTTAATGAGCCCACGAGAGAGCCAACACAGAAAACCCCTTCGATGATCTTATGGTATCCTTCTCTATACGTTGCTTCGCGCTCGCACGTTTTAACCCTCTCGACCATCGCCCCAGCCCGGTGCTCATTAGCGATGGATTAATATGATCCCGTCTCCTTCGCTTTTCTATGGTGACCATAACCATTCAGATGAAAAAAAAACTCATATGTACGACATTTGGCTTTTTAAAATAAAGGTTCACGTACTTTTGAACCTTTTATTTAATATACGATTTGCATATATTTGTATACAGAGAAATTCGCATATAAAAAAAGGTGAACGATTTTAGAGCCCCTGATGTGCGACAAAAGGGGGGGGGAAAAAAGGCAAATGTTGCGACTCGACTATATTTGATTTTTCGTTCGAAATCAAGACCTCGTGGTTTTGCGTGGTCGGGGACATGCGAAGGTAATGGCGTGTGCGTTATTCTGATAAATCACCTACGTTCCTGTCAAATCTGACGTAACTCCGAGCTGGTCCACTCTGGATGGACGAGAATAAAGTTCTGCCGGAATCTCTATTCACTAGACTTTTTTTTCAAACCAGACTCGAAGCAAAAAATGTACAAAATTGATGTTCTTAATTTCATGGAACAACCTGTAATTTTGTGTGGCCTGAAAATGGATTGTCGATTGAAGAAAAAATCGTCAAGAACGAATCTATGGTGCAATTCTCGATCGTTGAAAAAATATCATGAAAGGATTATTATTTTTTGTATTTTAAATTGTGACGAAATTAGTATCGATCATTACTCAAAGAATTTTCTTGTCTTTCTTGATTTTTTCATCGTCTCGTTGCAATAAAACTTTTACGCATTTGTCCTGATGAGAGAAACGATTAGGAGGGTGTCAATGTGACAGTCGTTTTACCACTAAACTGTCAACTCGTTTGGGGTCACAGTCGCACATTTCCTACTCTCTCGTTTCGTCCTCGATCTCATCTCAGTCATCTCCATGGAGGTTCGCGTCAGGCTGAGGAAACGCGTCGACGAGCTCTCGCAGCCGACGACGAGGACCATTAGCTGTTTAATGCGAGCCTCTTTAGCCACGGCTAATTAATGACTGGATATTAAGGTAATTGTAATGAGTTGAAATTACGGCAATCACGCGGTACACGCCACTGTATGCCGCGAAGAGAATCGCGAGAAGGTTCTTCCTCCCCCCCTTTTCTTATCCTTCTTTCTCTTTCACTGTCTCTCTCTCTCTCTCTCTCGCTCTCTCTCTCCAAGACTTTTCATGTTCTTGTTCGAACACTGACTTCTCTCGGCAAAAGCCTTTCTCTTCCCGTTCCTCTTTTTCTTAGAAAGTTTTCGGAGCATCGGTTGAGCAACGATCCACAAGAAAATTAATCGTAGTTGCGAATCTTCATCTCTGAATGATTAGAATACAGTTGGAAGAATCATATGAATATAATTCACGAAATTCGTTATATGTCTGTTCCATTTTGGTAAAATTTCAAGGTCGAAATAATTAAGTTGGGTTTGTGAGTCTGAAGTTTCGAAATAATCGAAATTTCATCGATGTTTTGAATCAGTTCCGGTATTTTCAATAGATTCCAAATATTTCTTGAAAATCATCGTTATTTTCGCAAGTTAGAAAAAATTCAGCTTTCGCTGGATCAATTTTACAAACAAAAATAGTCGAGATACCGAACAATGAATATCCTTCCCATAAAATATCGGCAGAAAATAAATCAAAGAATGATGAAACGAGGCTTCTGTGCGTTTGAATGCTTCGTCGGTAATTCTCACATCAATGTGCTTAGGCATAATGCTCTGTGAGCGAAGCTACCCTTGAGCTAGAAGGGCTGAAAACGTTTTCTAAGCGCTTGGCCATCTGTGGAGAAAACGATGAAACGTTGGCTGACATAATCGGGGTGGTCGGTAACACCGAGAAGTAGAAAGGAGAGTGAGTTATCGCGGTCGGTGGTGAACATGGTAACATCAGTGGTCGACAAATCCAGCTTTTTCTCTCTCCTTCGTAATCGATATGATGAACCCGCTGAATTATCGTCCGACCTCGTCGTACGGGGGTGAAAAATTATTATTACGATAAATCATCGTGACGCGTTATACGAAACTTCCTCGCGTACCAATAAAATAGCAATTTTCAAACGCTCGTAGTTATTTGATAAATTATTATTAAATGCTCCCGGAATGAAATGCAATTCAACAGAGAAAGTTCGATTGATCAATAATGTTATGTTAGTCCAGATAATAAGGAAATGTTGTTGAGAAAATGTTCGATCGAATCGTATGAAAATTTTCATAAATTATCGCTCGTGATATCGACGAAAGTGCAAATTCATTACAAAGTCAGTGGCTCGACAACCTCTGGCACTATTTCATACTCTCCGCGTTCTTTTTTGCCCCTATTTTTTCATTCGCTCTTACAGTAACCGCGCGATCACGCTCTAATTATTTATGTACACGTGCGAATACGTTTGTTGGGACCGAACATCGGCCAAGCACAATCGATTTGTTGGCCAATGGTGATCAGGCAAATTAGCTGTGGCCGTCCGATGAGCATTAAAATAATAACCTCCATCCGGATTAATGGCTTCTGATAATTAGGGAAATTCTTCTTGCTGGTTATTTATTCTCTTGTCGCTCTGTATCAGGCTCGATCATCGGTGCTTATTATTTTCTTTTTATTTTTACTCCAACATTTTATGCGCTGTTATTTCTCGATGCAATTCTGATCTGTTCTAGAAAATTAATTTTCCATTCGTTCCGGTGATCAACGAATATAGCATCGATATAAAAACTCAGTACGAGGATAATTGATATTTTATTTTCCACTGTTTTCGTTGACCCACTAAATTTTCTCGGGTTTGCAGTCAGACCGGCGCCAATAATTTCTCATCCATCTTGATTTCTTGTCCAACATTTTCAACCTTATTTTTCCATCGTCTCCTCCCATAGCGAGCTCCGAAAAACTCTCTTCTTCCTTGACTTTTCGAGTTTTTAGGGTCCACTTACGTTTGAAACGAGTCCAAGTTTCTCAACCCTTAACATTTTTGCAAAATTCTTCCAACTTACCATCGTTTATTTTTAATTTTTTCTAATCCCAATGAAGAGTCCGCAATCGTTGTCGGTTTCGAAGTTTGAGATAATTCCTGGCCGAGAAGTTACGAGCTGTGAAAAGCTCAAAGTTTCGAGGGTGAAATTTGGGAATCGCGGATTTTCGTAGTTGCAAGAAAATTTGCGGTTAAGTAGAGCTGATGCCCACCGGCTGAGTTACAAGTTTTTAGAGTACTTGAACACTGTGTTGTGGGGCAATATAAAGGAGGAAAGTCGAAGGGTGCTTTAATAGGTGACCATTAGTCGAGTGAGGCATTGGGGAGTCGTAGCCATTGAAGAAACTCAAATTCATCGTGTTACTTTCAGAAGAATCTTGCCGCAAATTCTTTATAAAATTTGGATCTGCTTTTTTTGATCTTTCTGCAGTTATCAAATCAGGGATTTTTTCGATTGAGGTGATGAATTGCTTTAAACAAATTTGAAAAAAGGTTAAATTCTGAGAACAGAGTTGGATGCAAAGTTCAATACAAAAATTAAATAAATTGCCGATTGATTCATATTCCAGAATATCTTTTCAACATGGAAAACTATTAATAACCATAAATTTACAGAACTATTAAGAAATAAATGTAAAATACCGCAATGTGAGATTTTGATCGAAATTCATTGCAGTTAAATCCGTAATTGTGAAGCAATTTCAAGGTACGATCACTTTATTCCTCAATTTCGAAATAAATGCAATTTTATTGTAAAATATTTCCTTTGCCGATTAAACAATGAGCTGCAACATTGAAACGATTGAAGTTAAAGAAAGTTGACGCTGTAAACTTGTGGGAAATCTCTTGAGAAACAAAATGAACGATGGTACATTACGATCGTTTGAAAATAACGGATTTACCGTCTAAAAATGCCAATGAAAACATAAAATTGTAGAACTTCGTAATATGAATTTACTGTCGATTTATTTAATTATTGTTTCGAATATTGGTGGTAACTATTGTGAAAATTGAACACTCGCTTGCTTGTTAACTTTCTTGTACTTCATTTAAATGGCATGCACAATGTCCGCTTCCACTCTGATTCCAGATTCCTTGCAGCTTCCACATTCAACGATCTATTCATTCCGTGGGTGATGATCCAAGGAAACAAGAGTCATATAATTTCCAATGCATAATTCACGAGTATTCGAAATAATTCGAGAAGGGGGTTGATATAGGGATGAGAGGTGGATGGTGGTTCGTACAAGCGTGACTGGCGTCGAACGGATTCAGCTTCGCTTCCCCTGGGGCAAGGGGGGTGGTGATAGGAGTTTGTCCTCCTCTTTCGCTCTCTACCTTCGCCCTCTCTTTCTCCGAACCATCATACCAAAACGATTCTTGCTACCAGAGCTTCGTTCGTTCATAGCCAGAGCTCTCGTGGAACCGAGGGAAATGTGTAATTCAAATGAGTTACGAGCGTATCACACTCTTGGGAAGTAGGTGCTAAGCGGTCGGATATGCTGATAGAGAACGATGATACGAACGTCCCTCGTACGAGAGAGGGTTGCGAGTGAGGAGTCTGGAAATATGACAATGTACGAGGGTGTTCCTCTCTCGTGTGCCCCCAAGCTTGGAGAAACCACCTCGGTCATCTTGTGATACTCTTTGTCACGAATTTTTCTCATCATATGACTGCAAACGGATATGCCATAAAAGTTGAGCGTGGAATAACAATTTGCTTTTTTGAGTGAAAGCTCAACGAGGGGATCACCTCAAAATTCTTCGTATTTATCACTCCACGTGGCAGAATTAATAAATTGATCATTTCTCGTCATCTCGATGTTACAAAAATATCTTTCGCTCACTATCTTTAATCAGAAATTAAGAAAAATCAAAATCTAATTTCGCAACAGCCAGAATGATTAACAATTCCCATCAAAATTGTACAAACACAATGAATTATTTAAAAATTGCTGCTTGCTACTGATTTTTGTTTTAAGAGTCCATTCAGCATGTAAAAAATGTCATCGTAAAGATAGTTTCCCACTACGAAACGTACATGTAACACGTGAAGTGGGTTGACGAAATTTATTGTAAAACAGAAGGTACTAGAGCTGATTCTCTCTACACGTCTCTACATATTATACTCGACGATGGTGGAGCGCGATGAGATGTGATCGCTCGGTGATGAGCTGCGGGCGACCCGATGGTCCCGACGCGCTCGTCCTCATCCTCCTTTTCCTACCGCATCTCTCTCGCTTTCTCCATCTCTCTCTCCTGAGTGCTCGTATCCAGTTACCCCTTTCAAACATATATACACCTACATATCCCCGAAGCCATACACACCAGTTCGCTCACCGCTTCTCATTTACAGCCTCGTTTAATTCCCTCGTCGGTAACGTGCATACGTTTATGCATAGGTCAGGTGCGAAAAAAGCTTCGAGCTTTTCATCCACTCGCACCGGAATTGAACACTCCATCATATTCCCCGCTTTCCATGCAACTCTATCAACCATCGGAATTACTCTGCGAGGTCTTACTTGTTATTTGCTTGGAATTGCACCATTCTTATTTGCCGCAGCAACGAGGTTTTTAATCAGCAAAATGGAAAAAAAATTGATAGAAAATCACCCGTACTTTTTGAATTTATAGAATAAAATTGACAGACTTTTTCCACATTTTTAATTTTCGTGGAAACGAAATAAATACTAATAATCCTAATAATTAGTATCCTGGTGATCTGCATATCGTTGCCTGAAACAGATCTCGCCTGGAGTCCATTTGACGTTGGCCAACAAGCGAACAAAGTCTCTGATCATGCGTCGCGTAATGATGTTATGACGTGTGACGTTAGAGACCACGAATAACGCAGACAGACGGTTCTGAATGAGAGAATGCGAAAGGATGTAGCGCGGGGTAGCAGAGATGAATGCTCGGTTGAAGGCACGAGTACAAGAGAGAAATCTAACGAGTCATGATGGAAAAAGAGAGGGAAGGAGAGGCGAGAGATCGGGTTAAAGTTTTGTGCTCTGGTAAAACTTGCACCGGTGAATGTATCAAGTCCGCGTTAGGACCTTCCTATCTCTCTTTTTCTCTTGGTGTGCCCGAGTGGCCGCGTGGTTCGTCGCTTATTATTTGTAACCCTGGTGTTCCAACAGCATCCATTTAATCTCTCTCAGTGAGGAGGGTTTCTTTGATCAGCGCGCGACCGCATCTGCCGAGCAATATCTCAGACGATGGTCCCCGGCCACAAGCGGGGTCCCGGGCGCGCGAGCTCCCCGTCTTCCTCGCACCAGGGCATTTGTTTCTGTCAACCAGCATCTCCGGCTGTTGGTGCGTGCCCCGACGTTACCGGCACTCTCGCCGTTTCTTCGATTCCTTCTTTCAGTTTTTTCTCCTTATCTTTCCTTTTTTCTCTATCCCTCTCTCTTTCTCTTTACTTTTATCTTCTCATTTCTTTCCAACATTATATCGTTCCGGAATTTACACATCCCAAGTCTCCTTTCGCAAAATAGCACCCCGTCAAGGAAAGAGACAGGAAATACTCTGCACAAGAGACAAGAGATCCTCAGCGAGGTTGATGATTCCTGGTCCACACACTATTCACTCTGGGACGCCTCCTCGCAGCGCTACCTTTAGCTACTGTACAAAATATTAATTATCTGACTAGGTCATGAGTTTTGAACTCACGAGAGCAACGTTCAAATCAACCGCAGCATTCACAACAACAAAAGGCCAAGATGCCATTTCTATTTTTTCTGCTATTCCATTGTTTCGTATAATTATAGACGATTATATTAATTTTACTGTGAACTATTAACTCAAAAACTTGAGATAAAATAGTTAACATACTCGTAATTGTTGGAAAAACCCTGAATAAATCCTTGTAATTAATTCGCATTACGCAAACAATAACCGATTTTCATCGTACGTGCATGACGATAAGATTTTTCAATAAATTGATCACAGACGCGGCAATTATCGGGCGCACCATTAATATCAACGATCGGTAATATTTCTTGGGTTCACATATCGTCGTTTCTGGTCGACAGAATTAGAAAAGAAAAAGAAATAAAGATCATTGAATAAGCGGGTCGAAAAAAATGAACGAACCTCTAACTACGAGGCGAATTCTTGATTCGTGTCCGGCAGTCGAGATTTTCGTCGAGATCCCGGGATCGTGGATTATGAAGAAATATAGCATGTAAAAAAAAAAGCAACCAAAATTCCACGCGTTTCGCCTAACGAGTTGGAACTTGGGTCGGCGACATGAGAGGCAAAAAAATCGACGACAAAAGGGAAGAAAAAAATGAAAACAAACCAAAATTTTCACTTTTTTCTGTTTATTGGCTAATTAATAACGACTACCGTTCTCGTCATCTACTAACAGAGAGCGAGCGAGCAGGAGAATCCTCTCACCCATGCAGCGACAAAACACGCTACACTCTCGCGAATTCGCGAGCACGGTGCAACATTTTTGCGCGGGATAACTCAGCGCATATGTATACATATATATTTTTTTTTTATATACAGAAATGCAGTAAAATAAAAATAAATACTGTATAGTGTCTGTGGAAGGAAAAAGGAAACAGTGATCTCGCGATAGTGCATACACACATCGTGATTGAACGAGAGGAAAAGAGTGAGACAACGACAAAGAGCAAAGAACGGTGAGTTGAGGGAGCGAGAGAGTCAGAGGGCGCTAGCGCCCGGCGGTAATATGTAACGCGGAGTTTGGAGTAATGCTACGTCAAAGCCAGCGCCACCGAAAATATGAGCCGGCTGCCGAGCGCTCCGCTAATGCACCGTCATTTATTATGCTTACATTATTTCGGGATTATTAGTACGAGCTACACACGCACACTAACTTATACCTTCGTTCCCTTTTCGTCCTTTTGCCAATGAATAAAAACGAACGCAAGTTATAAACAAAAAAGAACTTTCGTCTTTTGATCAACTGGTAGAAGAAAAGTAAGAGGATGATTCGTTGGTTCGATACTTTTGATGCCAATTTTAAATTCGTTCATTTTCACAAAAAAGACGATCGTTGGAACTATAAACATTTCAATTAACTCCTCTCTGAGCTGTTGATTACCTTTTGCAACATTATTTTTTCTTTTTTTCCAAACTTTGAAGACAAGAACGAATGTACGTTGAATAAGTCTAGGGCATGCGTCCAAGAATATACTCGATTTCATATAAATACAGTTGTAGTCTCGTTGCAAAGACACTAAATCGAGTTCGAGAGAAGATCCGATCAGGAGACTAAGGGAGTCCTTTCTTCTCCTTCGGGACTGTAAATATTTCAGCGCCGATAACAAACAATAACGTAGAGCTGATAAGGCTCCAAGCTCTTTCTCTGTACCAATCCTTACGGGTATCTATACACGCCGAGGAGAAAATGGTGGAACGGTGAACGGGAAAGCAGTCCAATGACGAGGGTCGTGACTGGTTACATCGTCGTTCAGCCGAATAGAAAACTCGAACGGTTTTCTCATGCGACGAAGGAATAAGATAGATGTAGTCTACACTGTCAAAGTCGTGGGTTGAAATATTTCTACAGCTGTCCAGGATAACATATCGTTTTAACAGTTTAAATAATACGTTGTTCATTTCTGTTTTTGACGTCACTCGAGAACATTACGATCGACATTACTTTCGAATTTCTGCGTCATGCTTGCATCTACAGTTTTCACCATCCGGAGAAATTTACAAAACGTGATTTTTATCCTAAAATAACGCTGATACAATGGAACGTTGAATTATTTATAATTTGTTTTCATTAACCCTTCGACTATAAACTTATCGCACTTTTCAGTGATGAACAATCATTTGGAAAAATTTTGCAGCTTGAAAAGGACTCTAGAGTCACTCCTGTATGTATTTTCGTATGAAGCTTTTTTAAATTTTAATCTCATTTGAAATTCGAGTGCAAAATACTCATAAGTTTGAGAAAATTCGTCAGATTCAGAATCAAATTCCTTGATTTCTACAATTTTCAGGATAATAATTAAAATACACAGTTCTTCCGGAGTGCGCAACCTTTTCAAGTATGAATTTAGTTGCTCGTATACTTTTGTCTCTATTATCGTTACAGTCGAGGATGGAAAAACAGTGAAGAGAAAAAGATGAAATGCAGTTTGGTCTGAATAAAAGAAGGTGGGATAAGAAACGGTGGAAGACAAGAAAGAAACGTATGAAGAACGAAAGAGAAAAGAAACCGTGAGAGAAGTAAGAGACTAAGGCTTATGGGTACATTGGTATATGTTGCTACTCTCCGGTATCTTTCTCTCTCTCTTTGTTTCTCCGTCTTACGTGGTCTCAGTGTTTGTGCTCTCGCCAGGGAGCACAGAGAGAAATGGCAAGGTATTTATCAGTGCTTCTGTCTCCGTCTCACTTGTTTCCTAGCTTGTCTTCTTCGCCCGTTTCTGGTGCTCCAGCAGCTACCCTTCCCAGCAGAAACAGCAGCAGCGTTCCACATCCAAATCCATTCGCTCGTCCACCGCCAACCCCCGGCTATATACATTACACGTGTGTCTATATATACTTCATTTTCTGCTATGCGTTCAAGAGCTCTGCCATTTTGCGCTGTGCGCATGTGCACTCAATCTTCACAGTGCCGACTTTGACAGCTGTCCGGAACAGTGTACAAGTTCTCGCAACCAAACTCAATCCTTGTTTCACCAAATAGAAATCTTCACCAATGAAATTCAATTACCTAAACTTAGATTTTGTGTATTTCAGAACAAATACTTTAGAATTTTGAACGTTGTCTGAAGAAATAAATTTATTCGCGTCTAGAAAATCTGTGTCTTTCTTTGATGCAGACACTGAAACATTAAGGATGATAAAAGATTTTTTAATTAGGAATTAGAGTTTCAAGTTTTATTGATTATTCAATTTTTGAAAAGAATTTTTTTGGTTCCACATTTTATTGTGTTTCACCAGAAGTTTGAAGGACGTTGTTTTATTTTACAAAAATAAAACCCTGAAAATCTTTCTGTAAAAACAGAGCTTTCGCATTATTTTGGAAAAGTTATATCTGTACATTAAAATTCCATTGATTTCTTTATCAACAAATTTCGTATGTTTTAATCACAAGGTGACCAAATCCTATTGATCTTCATCGATTGGTCTACAATCGATGTAGAGATTTCTTCGTTCGACAGTTAATGGTATTTTGGGTGGAGCCAAGGAAGAGCCAATCGGTGCAACCAGTTTCTTCACTCAAGTATCTTTCTCTCCGAAGATCGGCCATTGATACGATTTAATGATTCACCTGCTGGATGACGTCAAAGAATTTCGAGTCCTATCATCGATTATTTCCAAAAGTTTTGCATGAATACAGATGTCTTGTGAAATAATGAATACATTATTATAAAACGATGAGGGCGACCGGTAAATAAGTGTGCAACATTTCCGTATCTTTATTCTGTTGTTTCGTGTTTGTCCTTTGAAAATGGGCTACAAGAGGATATTCAAGAAGATAAAAAAAAAGGAGACTCGTCTTGTAAAGTCAAGAGCTCATGGTCGATGCGCACTCAACGGTTACATGCTACGACGTAGGCGTCTTTACTTCGCTGTACATACCGTACACTGTAAACAGTGCGTAGGTTAACATTCATAACTATACATATGTGTATATACCGAAGATTGAGACGTCAGACGCCTGCGGTGCTTGATTGATGCTCTTCATTCACCGGAACGAGAAGATCTTCGCTTGCGGATGTTGCGCCGACGCTCTGAGCTTCATCCTCAATCGTAAAAGTCTGCAAGCTCTTCAGATTTTCTGTCTGTCATTGAATCTCATTCTAAGTCTAATGGACTGTTATCAAGCTTTCTCAATAAAAGCCGCAAATCTTTGTGTATGTCTTTTCCACGTTATTATTCTTCTGCGATTGAAAGTTATTCAGTCGTTTCGTCAAATTCCAATGTACGCACAAACTTTTGTGCGATACCTTGAAAAATGTCGGAAAAATTCAAAATCCCTGGTTCTCACCAAGCCTGGGAAGGCACCAACACGAATTAATATTATTTACCGATGTATTGAAATAATAAACGAAGATATCGTGAGAGTTCTCGTCAGGGAGAGCAAAGAGAAACATGGGAAAATGGTGAAAGGTTTTCTTCCAGTAGGGAAAGAGGATGAAGGCTTTCCTATGTAGTTTCGATTGTGCGGACGCTGACTATATTTATAACGAACGATACACCTTGCAGCGTCCATCTCGGTGGCGCGTACAAATTGTTCCCTCGTCTCCTTGCATTTGTCATTTTGTACGTATCCCTCCCGGACTCTGTAGTATCCTCTCGAAGTTCTTTCATTTCCCAAATAATTCCCGGTACCCTCATTAATAACGTAACGCGCGCACGGCAAACCGGGGCTTGGTGTGTGGAGCGTGTTCACGGCAGGTAGCTTCGTGCGCATTCCTGCTTGGTGCGGTGCCTTATTTCGTGCCAGAGCAAAAGCACGGCGTTGAACGTTTGCGTGTCGAGTCTCTTCTTTATCGAAGAAATGTGTGTACACACATCAGTGTATACACACGAGATGGACCTCCTCGTTTTCGCGTTGCAGGAGCAAAGTATCGGTACAGTCTCATGAAAATCAAAAGAATTATAGCAATCGAGCATTTCACTCCCACTAGTTTCGTGACTCTCTCCCTTTAGCCTCTGTCTCGCTAAGGCCTTTACAGGGACGAACAATCGATTCCTATCTTTAACCCGTGACCGAACCGAGAAGGATCCTCGGGATTGAAACGTCTTCCGGGATTGATTGCTCGTTGTCAGGTGGAAAGAGACTGCTTATTGCTATAGCCTGACTTTGAACGAGTTCTCCCAACATCTTCTAAAGACGTAACAGCATATTCTTCCTTTTTGACTGCTACACTTGGAAGCATACAAATCAGCAGGGGCCTAATATTGCAACGTTAAGAATATTTTCACACGCATTCCTCTCGTCTATGCGTTACAACATTGGGTGCTGGTTGGCACAGAAAAATGGTGGTTTTCTCGATAGCCAACACTGACTCCATCATGAGCACCCCGCAACCAATTGAAACGTTCCGAAGAACGATTAATATACGCCCGTCACTTCCACCTGAATGACTCTTCATGGGCCGTTGCTTCTCTCTTAATATCGCCATTTTGAATTCCAACTCTTGCAATGTGGCCGAAGAGCGGTCAAAGCCTTTCAGGGGGAATGAGTTTGAGGAATCGTAGGCGGAGATGAAGGCTTCACGTGGCGATTGGAATGAGAAAGAGAATGTGAGGGAAAAGAGAATACGGAAGACGAGAAAGAGATGTATATACGAATGGGATAAAGAAGAAAGAAAGATGGAAGTCATCGAGTGTGCCACAGGAGGACAGCTCTTGGGCTCCTGACTGGCGAGAGTGTATGAGAATGAATGCGAGAAGAAAGATGGCTACGTATCGACCTCCCCGACACGATAGGAGAAGATGGCTTGGCGCACCTTGGCTTGATACAAGACCAAACTTACGTATATATACTTACCATATCTGAGCGAATGAGAAAAGAGACCCCCGTTGCCCTCGGTAAGGAAAAAAGAGGGGGATGTATACGGGCGTGCGTGCAATGTACACTTTCCTACTACATCCTTCGGTACTCGGCTTAGAGACCAGGAAGGATAAATGCTATATTATAAAAGAGAGGCGCGCCCGAGGCCTCATTTATCATTCCAGAAGCTCATTAAGGTTGAATCTGTTGCTCAGTGATCGGAGTCTGTGGTTACTAATACATTTTTTCGACTCCTCGACGTACTTCGTTCAAAATTTCATTATTCTCCCTCCCTCTTTCTCTTCTGATTTCTGAATAACATGATTCTGGAGTTCAAGGGTAAGATGATGAAGAACTTATGATCCAACGAAGCTTCAATGCTTTTGTATCAATGAAAAGCAATATTTCTTTTAGCTTAAATTCATAGTCCTTTGGAATTCATTTTTATTTCAGTTCCATGAAATCTCAGTCACCTGACGTTTTTGCCTAGTTGTTCATCTTTGTCAGTCGTCTTCACGCAGACCACATCAGACTCCCATGATCGCAATTTAACGTGTCCTTGATGCTCCTGTTTTTCCAAGCTTGGAATCCAACCAACGTGTTATCTAAGCCCGAATTGGATGGTCCGCAACGACGACAGTTCCGAGGACCAAAAACAAAAAAAGATTCGCGGACCTCATAGATCAAGCCTCGTGAAAGCGATGTTCCATTGTCACGTGGCACTACCGAGGCCAACATCACGAGAAAATAAAAGCTCCCTGGACCTCTTATACGATCTCTCGCATGCTGACCTCAACTAGTTTTTCCCTCGAACTCGCCTCTAGCTAAATCCAAGAAATCGCCTTGGGGTTGTCCGTGCGCGTACGGTGCATTAGCCGTTCTTTCTCTCTCCTCAACGTTCTTTGTCTATCTTTTGCGTATAGTGTGGGGATCGTTCGCGAGATCGTCGCGGCCTAATGACACCAACGTCGTAACCCCACAGGGATCGTTCGTTCGTGATTTCTTTCCTTCATATATCCTTTCTCCAGCACTCCTCTCGCTATCTGCCCTTTTTTCAACTATTCATTCCTTTCTCTCTTTTTCGCGATCTTGTACAATCGCTCGAATGTATACTGAAAGAATTATATTCAAAAAAATCTTCGTAGAAATTGTAGAAGACACAAAAGAAAAACAAAATATCTTTAGAATGTAATTATTTAAACTAAATCGACTATGTAATGAAAATAAACTAAGAATGAAAGTCACTAATTTTTGTGATCATACAATTTCATGTAAGTAGCTTGAGCATAAAAAATAAAGTTGATGTTAAAATCAAAATTCATCCGTTGTAATTTTATTGAAGTTTTCCTTCCCATTTCCCAATCTCAAATGAGTTTCGAACAACGAATAGAAACGCTGTCATCGATCACTAATTTTTGTAGTTTGACCTCTGTCGATCGAATAACGAATCAACTAAAACTAGATCCCAGTCAGTCTAAAAGTTTAGACAAGTGACTGATAAAAGAGAAAAACGAATTGTGCTTTTGTTCTGTAGTTTTCTGGTATCTCTATATCGTCAAGAATACAATAAGTTGACTCTTGACAACTGAATAAGCTAACGGGTCGCCAACGCACCTTGGAGATTTCACATTGTGAGAGAAGCAATAGCACAGCATTTGTCCCGAGCCAGGGAAAACACCGAAGGTCTCTATCAACGTCCCGAAGTTTCTTTCTGTACTTGTCCGATTACGTCAGAAAGGGAAGGAAGAAGAAGAAACGAGAGAGACAAGAATCTTTCCATGAACGTGGCTCGGTATTTCTATACGTGCAGCACGAGATGGGCGAGTGTACTACGGGGCTGTTCCATCGCTTTTCGCTTTTTGCTAGAGCCTCTCCGCGACACGGTCTCGCCCAAACGGACGAGAGCGAGTAGACGAAAAGAAGAAATGAAATAGGACTGAAAGAAAAGCTCTCCGACTAGAGAGAATACGAAAACGGCGGAATGAAAGAGTCCCGTCGATGTACATATATATATTTATATGTGGACATATATAGACACACGTGAAAGAAAAAGTAAAAGAGAAGAGATCGTGCGGTGAGAAATGCAGCTACTTTTATTTTGCCAGTTTCCCACTCTAGCGATTTTTCCATCACCGCGGTGCGCTTTTTCACCAGCAATCTAAGAGTCCCAAATGGAGTTCACAATGAGGCAGAAATGGTCGAGACCGCCTTGATGGTCCCTGGTGATTCGTCTTTTCACACACGCTCTTCCCTTCTCGTTCCAATTTCGTTTCTCTTTGCTTCTTTATACTTGTGTTTTATCAAATTCGTTGATTTTCCTAAAAACTTTTGAAGGATCAACTTCTTGGTAGAGAAAATTCCTGCTTCTCTGAATCATATCATTCGATCGAATGTACATGAAGATTTATGTACTTCTCCACATGAAGATTTGTGTTTGTGGTAGCAGATTTGCGGCTTATAAAAAAGCTACACAATAAAGACGACCTTCTTGAATGAGGAGGAGAGGGTAGCAGCCACACGATTGCCACCAGCATTCCCGCAATTATAAGGCCATCAGTGGCAGGCAAACCACCGCGCTAGTTTTTGCTCCAAAGAGAAGAGAGAAACGAGCTGGCGAACCCACAGCAAAGTGGATGGGACGACGATGACGACGACGGGGTTTCTGGCTGGTGGAGTCTCGAGCCACACAGCGAAACGTTGTGTTCTCCTGGAGCTTTATACCGCGAGATCGACCTGGCATGCTGCAGGCATTAACACAAGGACGACCCTATAAGTACGTTCGAGGCGTCGAAGCGACTCGAGATAAAGCCTGGAGAGGTGGATAACCCTCGTGGCTGAGTTCTCCACTTTCATGTTATTCCTATTATTATCGAAGTATAGACTGTTTATGAGAGCCTATCTTGAAAAACGAAGCACACATTTCGGTGCATCGTTGATGCACTTTTAATCGTGCATAACAATGTTTAAACTATGCACCAAAATCTTGAGAAAATGGAGAACCAGATGAGTATAATTTAGCATTTCGCTGTGTTGGTATCATTTTAATTTGCCATGAATCAACGAAATCTGAATAATTTGATTTGAACTCATTTTTCAAGAGCGTCTGTATGAAATACAGTTTTCAAAGAATAACGTTGGCAACAGTTTCTGGGGATGTACGTGACGTGCAGCGTACGAAGACTGCAAAATAGTTACGTCTCGTACACACCGACAGACGAGAGTGGCATGTAAATATGTGTGTCTCCCCAGGGCTTGTGATATCTCTCTCTTTTCTCTGTTTACGTTTCTCGCTCTTTTGTTTTCTGAGAGCTCGTGTGTCCATCCTGATCGTTATATCTCCATCTGAGCATCGTCCGCAACGTAAGAGGGCTGTACGTTGAAGGGTGGTTGTGCGGAGGCGGCCTTCTGGTCCGGTAATACATTTAAAGTTGAACACCATCTCGACGTACACCGGAGGAACAGGGCTCGAAGGGAACCGAGAAAGATAGAAGCAAAGGATGTCCGAAAGGTCTGTTTGTATATCTAACGCTTGATGCCAGCCTCACTATGTTCTTTTGCTTATATCACAGAAAGAGAAAGAGACGAAAAGGGAAAGAGAAGGAATAAATGGTTAGAGAGTCGAAAGACGAGAGTGAGAGTCCGGAGAAGCACGGGGGAAGGTTTCTCGTGTTTCATTTCCTGAGCTCCTATATAACTTTGTGCTCAACTCGACACCAGATTAATAACAGCCCCACGTATTCCCCGTCTCCGTAGCATGTTCTATCCTCTAGCCACGAGAACATACTCGATCGAACAATTCTACATCACGTTTCAGAATTATTTCATACCCTTTATTTTCACCTCATGTGCGTAGATGCGTTTTGATAACCACGCTTTTTTCTAGCTGCTATATCGAAAACTCATTATTGACTTAATTTACTTAAGTAAACTTCCTCATCACTCGGCCAATCTTCATCAAACCACAAACGAACAATAGATCAAGAAAATTTGTCAATAATTCATGAAATAATTTGTATTCATTGCACTTTGCTTAATACGATTCACCACAAGACGATCGATTTGTTTATTGGAGTAGAAATATTTTTTCTTTACTTCCTTTTTATTCTGTTTAACCATAAATGACAATGCGTTGGTAAACTTCGAATAGCAGATCTCATTCGATACAGTTTTTCGTCAGAACACATTTCATCCAAATGATCTCGACAATGGTTTAACAGATTGAAAATAAATTTGATACAACGATCATGGTTACAGGGGATTTACTTTTTTCGAAGGTAAACGAAGAAAATAGTGATCCAGATAAAACGAGAGTCGTTATTATTCGACGGACAACCACAGAAACACGTCACGGAAGTTTTGGTTCACGTATATATAATTTACGTGATTCTGGTGGTTCTGTCGTTAACCCAGTGAAAGAATATAAATAATCGCACGTAGCGTTATATTGTTTAATACACTTATAATTCGACGTTGACCGTGATTGCCGCGTTGCGTGCCTGAACGCGTGCCCATTCCTCACCCTCTCAGTGAACGTTCCTTTATTAGTTTATTACTTATCTGAACGCGTTGGTATTCTTCTGATTCGTGTGTTTGAGCATACCCATCACGTCCGCAAAGCATGTGCAGGGCGACGCCATAGCTTTGAATGTTATGATTATTATTGTTTTATACGAAGTTTGGTTGTGGTGTGATCAGGAAACGTCCCACGTGGGGTCACGAAATCGGGGAGGTTGTTTAATTCAGATAGGTGAGCAAGTGAGAAAGAACGATATAGAAAAGAAAGGAGATCAAATGTAACGCAGCTTTTGGGGGTGGGAAAGTATCAAGGAGGGAGGGACTCGCGGTAATGCGTATTTGATTACACCTTTGAGGAGCTCACCACGAATAACAACACACGCCAGATCGGCCATTTTGGTCAACGCACTTGACCGCTTCTCGTGTTTGCATTCAACTCCCGTCTTCTCAGCCTCACAAATTTTTTTTCGATTATGCTTATAAATACTGATGATAATAAAAATGGTTAGGATCGAGGAGGAAATGCACATCAAACATTATCATTTTTGGGTAAATGACCATGCGAACGAATTGTCATCTAGAGCTGGTTATTTTTGTAGAAACGATTGGAGAATGTTTATTGTTCATTTGTTTCCTTAACAAATAATTAACAAGGTCATTACATATGCTTGCTATTTTCGTCAAGACATTCATGGCCCTTGAAAATCTCATTTCCGTGTGTGCTGCAATGAGGGATAACAGGGTCGGATAATTTTTGAATTAATATATGTCCATGGAAAATTCATGAGTACAAAAAATAAATGAAAAATGAATATGTTCCTGGATTGGAGGGAATATCTACGCATCGGTAGCCAAGCGAAGGGAAAACATGTAATGTACTAAGAGGATAGCCCATGGTGCGAGAAGTACTTGCCACTGGCAGTTTAATATCGTAGCTGCTAATAGCGAGAAGTGTGCAAGAGTTACAACTGGGACGATGGACGAGATGGGATGGAACGGAACGAAGCGATGGGAGGCCGAGCGGGCGAGTAGCGATAATGATGATGATGTTGATGATGATTACCACAGCGTGCTGGTCGAAGAGACTCTCGCCTCCTTTTCTCGCCGTAGATTGGACCAACAACGTGTTGTTGAACCAGTGGCCCCGCCATCCAGTTTCGTGCTCTTCGTTGAATCCTCGTTTCGGATGCCGGTGGAAGGGCTTAACAAAAAATCAGTATGAATAACGAGAACATTATAAATATAAAAAGAAATAAGAAGCTGCTGGTTCTCGTCGCAGTCCCCCAACAATTTTAGTCCTGGGCCCTTTTTATCTAAATAATCTTGAGACTCAATCTTTCTCAATAAATAACATTTTTATCGACTCTGTTCGTGCACACATAGTTTTATTATTTCTTATTTTTGTATAAATAATAATTTTCGTTTGAGTTTTTCTAGTTGTTTTTTTTATTCTTCTCATTATCGTACAACGATTGATCTCAACAAGTGGTATCGAGTATAATTGGTGGTGAAAGGGTTCAACGAACGAGAACTTCGTATCTGTCTGAAGCGGAGGTGGGGAAGTGAGAAATTTTTCTCGACAGCGTCTCAATAGTGAACAATCTTGTACGCATCAGTGTGTCTATACATGTGAACGTTTTTTTCATTCGCCTGATCCGCCGCGGCGATTGTCCCGTGTCCTCTGATTGCCTGTATTTTTCATTTCCGAAGGACAAGGCAACGGAAAAAAAGCAGGGAAGAGCATCAGAAAGAATAAATATATTATACGGCAAATAGATAGAGAGAACGAGGCTGAGAGGGTGAGAGAAGATCGTATAAGGACCTTTCTCTGTTCCTGATCTCCTTCCAGCTTTACCAAACGCGTTTATATCCTCGAGGAGGTGGACATATAACGCTCGCGCGTGTTCATTCTCCACTCTCCTCCTGTATAACGCATTACCATGCACTGTACGATGGTTAAAGCCAGTAGCAGAGAACGAGACATATGGCATTCGTTACTCGTGATACACAAACTGATGTCTCCGCTTATTAGTTTAATCGATACTCGTTATAAGGGATGTATATACCTAATTAACCACACGAAACGAAAATGAACCTTCGACGTTGCTCCACTATCCCGACGTAGTTGAATTTCCGATGGACTCGAATCCACCCAAGGCTCGCAGGTAGTCTCAAAAGAACCAACATTAATTCGCTAATGCACGCGATTTTATCTTCTGTACCGATCGTCTGAAAAATCATCAAAAACCTCGCAATTATAATGTTATTGAATGGCGTTGCATTGATTCCAGGCTCTATAGCCAAGTGAGCAATATTCCAATGCAGACTAAAATAATCGTTTACGATATATTTATCATTTCAAAGTTATTTCAGTGCTCCAGTAATGTCAATCGAGAAATCTGAGGTTGAAATTTATTTCTATGGATTTATTGAACGACATTTTTTTCTAGAACATTCTGATCATTAAATTGACAGCTTTTATGACACCGAATTAATGAATTTCTGGAATCTCCATTAGAATCGTAGAATTAATGATCTCGGGGGGATACTCTAACAAATGTGTCGCCTCGTTTTTTTTTTTATACATCACATGAAAATTCTTTACACTGGCCTTTCATTAATTAACCAACAATTCCAACTATACATTCTTCAACAACTGATTTGCATTAATTTAATTTCTTCAAGCAATTAGCCAGTTTTTTTAGTCCTTTTTAATGGCGTAGGGTGAAAGAGTAGCCAAAGAGATGCTGTAGTTTTAATTTGTTACATGTTCAACGTAACCTTTGAGGCCCTTGAACCGTAACTCCGTGAAACCGGTGGCGGCTAATATCTTTTGGAGGGCAAACAGCATACACACTAGCAAAACTGTACAACGTCGCAGGGACGAGGGATGCTCGAAGTGTAGAATACGCATGAGTTATCCGGAAGGGACGAGCGTTCGTCGTAATGAATTTGGAAAGTGCAATCAGTGGGTCTCGAAGGGATGGGCCAGGGGTTTTTGAGCGAGGGGAATTTGCTAGAGTCAGAAAGTCGAAGGACTGTGTTTGTCTGTTCCTCTTGTTTTAGAATAGTTTTGAATGTGCTGCTGAACACGTTCGATCCGAGTGAGAAGTAGACATTCGAGAGTTAATTTGCACGGATCCATATATTTGATGTTTAGGTTGTGAAAAGAGAGAAAATTTTCAAGTGCAGAAAAGAGGGCACACAGCCGCGATGGTGTTGTTTCAGCGATGGTGGAGAACTCGCGGGTTCCTGCTGCTGGTGGTAACGCTCGCGCAGTAGAGGGATGAAAGAGGGCGGATGTGACGCGGAATGATGGAGCGCGGACCGTGGAGAAAAATGAGAGTGGCGGAAAGGCGAGGGTGGAGGGACGCTGATGGATCGGTGCTCCTCCCTCTCCGTGCGAACCGCTCACCCCCTTGTGCCTACCACCACCATATCACCATACAACCATAGCTTTCTCGTTCTCTCGTTGAAATACCAACCCCCGGCTTCCACTCCGGAGCTTACTCGCGCACTCTCTTTCTCACATTTTCGTGCTTCCCGGCTCGTTCTTCGTACGTATACGCACACAAATACACGTAAACCATAAAGTATATACATGGATTCTCGCATGTCTCTTTCTCCCTATGGCGTTCTGCGTTTTCCGTGTGTGTATATACACCGCGAGCAACCATCGACTTCCATCCCCATCGCAGTCCCAACGAGACTGGCAGCAGCCTCCGCACCAACCCCTTCCCCGCGTCCGAGTTTCTACTCCCAGGGGGTGGGAAAAGCCCCGCAATATTACTCATAGTCCGCGAGCCTCACTCGCTCCAGCCGCATTACGCTCTCGTCCTCTGCGATCCTATATACCCTCCAATCCCACCCTCCTCTCCGCCCCTCCATTATTTATTCATGTTACCTACTCCGTTTGAGTTCTTTTCTCTTTCATTCTTTTTTCTCTCCTTTCCTCCGTCATCCTATTTCTTCAATCTTTTTTTCTTCCCGCATATTCTTTCTCACTCGATATTTCTGTTTTCTGTATCATATGCATCGTTCTTTTTTTTTTTCTCGTTACATATACATTTACCCTCTTCCACTGTGTGAACGGCTCGTTGATGTACAAATAGCGATGGTGTTAACGATCATTGGTAACGTCCACGTTGTCGTTTTTCCATACACACTCACTACGTCCATTGTATACATACGTCGCGAGGATTAACGAGTCTCTGATAATTTGAGCCATAATTACTCACACTTCGAAAAGGAATAATATATCTCGTTTATCAATTCATGAAATCTCTCGCGCTGTTGTTGTAGATTCGCAGCTTATTTTGTACTCGCGTGTTCACGAATACGCTGCATCGCTTTATTTATATATATATATATTTACTTAGGTATGCGTGTGAATCTACACGAAAAGCTGGCGTCCCGACGTGCAAACGACGCTTAACGAGCCGACGGGCATCACGCACAAATCCGCGTATTTATACGTCGCGATTCATGTAAAATCCTCATACCGTGTATACGTGCGCTCAGATTGTCCAGGAAATATTTGTACACACGCATATATATGCAGCGAATACATGTGTGTATACGTAAATATTTCTCTACCATTCGTCGCATCTGCCTTTTTCCAGATCCCATGAATAATTGTGCTTGCACTTTGTCGAAACGGATTTTCGTTTGTCAAAAATATAAACGAGATCGACAAGTTTCAATATCTCGCGAAACCATGTGAACAAAAACGTTCTGTACGAACCCTTTTTTAGTTACTTTTGGAGAATCGTGATGTGCGTAATTTTCATGGGAATATGACAACGAAATGACAGGTGGGAATAGTTCGAAAATTCAATTGAAATTTAAAAAACATGTCAATGTAATTCATACGTGTGTGTGTGTCCAATACAAGAGAATATTTGCGATTAAATTCGTTCTGTACGTGGCCATTGTTAGAATTATCGTCTAGTAATTGTTGGCTGACAAAAGTACTTTGGCAAAAGTTGTACTTTGGTCGAAACGGTGGTTACGAGAGGCGGTAAACCGTATTGTGGGGTCGGAAAACTCGAAATATCCGCGTGTAGAGAAATTCATACACTCACACACACTTGTGTATATATTTACATGCATATTTGTACTGAATATGTAGTATACATATAGGATTCGCAAGCAACGAAGAAGGAGTGAGATTCGGTGGCTCGACGGCCCCCGCACCGACCGCCATTACTCAACTATTCACTCGGTAACGCAATCATACGTCACAAAGGCCTTTCATTTGCAAGCGCATTGTGGAAACTGGGCGATATTAATTGCCGTGGCTCGTTACCAGTTCCCCGAGTCCCAACCATTTTCCATCTCACTCATTCGATGTCTCTATCTCTCTCCCTTTTTCTCTCTCTTTTTCTCCCTCTCTCTCTCACTCTCTCTCTCTCTCGCTTTCTCGAGCTCTTCAACCCCCGCAGAGTCGCCTACGCCGCAGCACGAAGCAACCCCCTTCGCGGAAGCAGCACCAGAGAATCGTCCTCTCGTGCTACATCACGCTTTCATCAACATATATATACAGACGTAAGCATCGAGCAGGCTATTTCGCGTATTACGTATTCCGCTCTCATGCTACGAAACGCTTCTGCCCAGCTACCAAGATCCACCCTCTCTCTTATTTCTTCTCCGCGTTACTACTCCTCTTTTTTTCTCTTTTATTATTCCTCATCTATGCAACCGCGTCGCGTACGCTTTTCAGCTCTCTTGGAGAGCGTTCTCGCGTGTGACAAATACAAACCCGAAGACGCCGCACGGACGACCCGGATTAGCCTCAAGGCTAAATGTATATACGTATAAAAAAATATATATATAAAGCGCAATATGAAGTAGGACTGCTGTATAGTAACCCCCGAAACCTAAACCACCCTCGCACCGAACGCCTGTCACCCTGGCAAGGCAGCGAACTCGTGCGAACAAAAAAATGAGCGCAGCTCGAGCGAACTACTTTTTCTCCCTTTTGTCGAATAAAAAAAAAAAAACATGTATACAGATATATTTTGAGAGAAAAAAAAACAGTCGGAGGGTGCTTCAAAGAAAGCGTCCGCTGAAAACCCGGAAAGAAAGTACAAGCGCCGGATACAAGGCTCTCGTCCGGGAGAGACCGTCATTGCATATTTATGAAAGTCGTGATATCATCTCATTTTTATTTAGTTAGATGAGTGCGCGTCGTTGATTTTTTATTTTATTTTTTCGTACTACCGATGGTTTACAACGTATAAATGAAATGGTGCTTACCACGAGGCGAATTTAGAAGTCAATGTTACTCCCTGAATCGACTGTAATAGCGCTGAATAAAAATATTCTCATTTTCTCTACGCATGAGTCAAGGGACATTCGTTATGATGAGCTCTACGACAAACTATACTTTAATATGATGCGTGTGAAAAATAGGCTGAATATTTTTTCACTTCAGGACAGTCAGTCGAATGGGCGATGATGAAACATCCTCTTATTACCCTCCTGCAGTCAGTCGCACCAAGCGGCGTGACCTCGAAACAGGCAATAGTCACGATTGACGTGGGTTCTCCCGCGTGATGTGTTTGAAAAATGGCCTCCCTCTGTCCGTCATCTCTTCTTCCGTCACATCTACAGAATCTCTGTGTGAAAAAATGGAATTCAAAGCGTGAGGAAAGACACGAAAAAAAGAGACAAGGCTGGTCCGCCTGCTTTTCTCAATCGATGAACGAAAAATTCTCGTACACGCGAGAATTCTCTCGAGCGTCACGCAGCTCTTCGTGGGATTGAGAATATGTTAGGAAATCGAATGTTACGTCCTTGGTCCCTTGATCCTCCATCTTTTCCGGGAGTTTCACGCAACGGGGGCAGCTGTAGTTCGCAGCCTATAGTTTGAGTTTCAATGTATATACTTATACACACGCGTACACGGCACAATGTTTCTTTCTCGTTTTCTCATTCGGTCTTCTCCGTAGCAGTGATCGAGGATCCAAAAAAAGGGCAGAGCTCCAAACGTTTTTGACGTTTGACTGATCGCGGACGCAACGAGACCAAGAAAGCCTTGAGGGCTAGTGCCAGGGGGGGTCCCGAGGGGTTTTTCTCTTCGACGTTACCAACCCTCCTCGCGTGAATCTCCACCAGTCGACCCCTCCCTTCCTCTCCGTCTTTTCTTCCACTTGTATGTATATATAGGCAAAGCTTACCGCGCGATATCGAACCCCGTAAGGCTTCGTCCAAGAACAAAGACATCAAGTTGATTGATGCCAGGCCACACGGACCACGAACATTCCCGCTCGCACTCTCTACGACCTGCTCATTCAACAGACTTTCCTCGAGACAATCTTCTCTTGTCTTGCCAAACATAGAAACGAAAAAAGTAAAAAAAAAAAAAAAAAAAAAAAAAAAAACAAGAAAAAAAACCCAGGTAACAATGGATAGGCTGAGAGTAGTGTGACGGAAAACGAAATAAAGAAGAGATCCACCCTTCCTCTGCTCTACTCAATCTTCCCGTAATATCGTATCTAAATGGGACAGCTATAGATCGCATTGAATGATGCCTCCACGCACTTCATTATCTGCAATTTTTTCTCCTCCTCCTTCCCCCCCTCGTCCTTTCCTTCACTATCAATATAGATTTTCACCTCTTTATCTTTCTCGTTGACTGATCTTTGAAACCACCCAGATTACCCTGGTGGAGAACACGCATGCATGTACATCATTCTCGTTCAATCGCTTTATGGAAGAAGTGGCGCGGGTGTTTACGCTATCTGTTGGCGAAGGGCGGAAGTTTTATGGTACAAAAGATTTACGAGCTCGACGCAGGGAATTATGGCTCGACGTTTACGATCAACAGACGTACCATTGGCAAGGTTGATTCTTCAGGGATGCTTACCTCGAAAGGGTTCATTTCCATCGTTGTGCACCTTGCAAATTTGGGCAAATACAGAATTGCGCACTATTAAAGTAAGGGTTACTTTGCATCAATAGACTAAATGAATTATGTTTTTCAACAACGTTTCATCGTTTTACGAGACTGTATTTACACAATCGTTGAAGGTCCAAACCCTTTTTGGAATCCAGGTATAAATGCCTCATCAACCTAATGGACTGAGCCCTTTCTCTTCATTTTAACAATTGGCAGAAAACATTTGATGAACGTTAATCAACAGATTTACATGAACATATTATTGCCTTGTATAAAAACGAAAAAAACAACAAAAAAAAAAACAGTCTAAATATGATTCAACTTATGTTGCCATGCTTTTCAAGAGCATGAACGAAAAAAACTTGGCATGATGTTACCAGGAGCAACCCGGTCATCATCATTAGGTTGTCAGGAATAGCGTTATTATGCTTTATCTTATAGTGGCGCCGCGTCCCGGACTCTACAGTTTGTACTTCTTATGCTTTCATATTGTGCAAAGGAACAACAACAGGGAAAAAAAAACGTAAAACACGAAAAATGGTCCCCACTGTTGCGTGGAGATTTTGCAAAAGCATGACAGTCGATTAAGTATGTTAAGGTTGAAATTTAAATAATGAGATCTTGATGGTAACTCTGAGCCAGCCAGAAATGAAAATACCTCGCAGTTTTACTGTTCTGCTTTTATTATAAACGTACCCTGACAGAAGGTCATGATGGAACAAAGTCATCGGGTCGTTCAATTATTAAGTTCAACCCTTCTTCGAGAATTTATCAATCCACCACTTTTCACGTTGACCGAGCAAGTGAGACGTTTTGAATTATAATAAATAAATATAAAGAGGAAGGAGACTCATGAATTTTTACGGTCAATAATTGCTGCAAAATAGATTCAAAATTTTTTTTTATGTTTTTGTTTTCCTCAATGACAGAATATAGTACAGTTTTCAGTCCACGATTTCTGACATAACCACTACGCTGGATATTTCTAGGGGTAAAATTTATTTCGATTCGTTTCCGCGTCACGGTGACCGGGCATTACATCAGGGTCTATATATCCGCGGGTCATCTGCTCCAAAAACTCTTGTGTATGCTGAGAAACTTGGCTTTTCTAAACCGTATTTCTGCCTTCGTTGATAGCAAGGCTCGTGGAGGACGAAGAATTTCAT
The DNA here is from genome assembly GCA_013761285.1 of Campoletis sonorensis. Classification (NCBI taxonomy): domain Eukaryota; kingdom Metazoa; phylum Arthropoda; class Insecta; order Hymenoptera; family Ichneumonidae; genus Campoletis; species Campoletis sonorensis. The sequence goes on from JACEOJ010000145.1 coordinate 2,956,375, forward strand.
GAAAATCGTTGGGATCCCCACGAGGACTGTCCAGCGCGTTCCCGGTCTTTGATGCATTGCCACCGATAATTTTCAACACGTCGTGTATTACTTCAACACGATCTTTATACGCAATTTGTTTTTTTTTTCTTTTGGGAATGACTGTATGGCTCGAGTTTTCCCTCAGCCTATATCGCTCTATTTGGACGGAAAGGAAAAACTCATGAATTTCCCAATCCCTCTGGATTCACTTGGGGTTACCCTCCTTCCTGCATGGCTTTTTGGTTTCCTCGTCCAGGTTACAACGTAGTTTACTTTTTGACCACGAGCTCGAGGATTTCAAAAATCTATCATTTCTACTGGAATATTGGTATCGATTTGTGTGTTTTTACTTCATTAAAAAAAAAAAGAGATTAAAAATTCAAAGTTTAACAAAAATATTGTCCATCTTATTATTTACGGGAAAAATAATGTCTCGAATCGAAACGAGGGGTCAGATCGTGAACGGGATACGCATAACCGGAAGGCAAAATGTTTGAAAAGGGTCTGAAGTTGTCGATCAAACACATAAGAAAAAGGTAGGCCAGAAATAGGTAAGAGAAATGAGTGTACGTGGCGATGACCTCGAAGTGCGATTTATGACTCAACCCATTGTCCACTTTGCGTTCAAGTTTCTACCAAGAGTCAAGGTCGCTCGACTTACAATATATGAATATATATGAATGCATACGAGTGTCTATGCAGGAGCTCGCCAAGAAACGGATTCTTTTCGCGCAGCGTGAAACGTGGTTCCCGCACTACCGTAAACACTGCGGGTCCACCATGACGAATTGCGACTCTCAGAGGGGGAATATTTTAAAGGAGAGCGCGTCTCTTTCCTCTCAGAGATTCCTTTCCATAAATGAATCCTTTTCCTCTCGGTAAAGGCCAACGATCTAGTTCTGTAGTCGTTCTTCGCAGTAAATGTGGAGCAAACGAGACAACTTGGCTTTATATCTGACAAAATCCTCTTTGGCCATCTGCCAATATTCGTCCGGGTGACACACATTAGTTTGGAAAAACATTTAACTCGCTGAAAATCACATGGACATTCATATTTGATTTTTGAGTAAGTAGCGTTTCTTCGTATCTCGATATTTTTCGAAATAAAAATTGTCTTTTCGTACATCTGATGTCCACGTGACAAATAATTCGTTCGTGGCCGTACGGTATCGCGTCATGATATACGCGTTTATAAATTTATTTGTTTTTTATATTTTTATTTGTTCCCACTGTCGCCATAGTTTCAGTCTGAGCGTTATAGCATAGAGAGTTGCAATTCTTTTTGGTACTCGGTGAAATTAGAATGATACTTTGATGAAGGGGTTTTTGGTGCTCTCGTGAGAGCGCTGGTTGGTGTACGTCAGGTGTTGGGTTGCCGGGGCTATAGAGGCTCTAATTAAAAAGCCGTGTCCAGCGAACGGCCAGCAGCCGCGTCACGGAACTGCAACCCTGGACGTGACCCATCCCTATGCTTTTTTTTTTTTCCATGCGCCCGTTTTTTTGCCAGCCTCGCTCGCGGTGCTCCGTTTTTTTTACCCCTTTTAATCTCTTCGTTATTTTTTTCACTCTCTGTGTTTTCTGGCATGTATGTGTTCGTGGGAATGTCTTTTTTTTTTTAACTCTCCAGCATTCACGCGCGTTTCATTTTTCAAATGGATGCTGCGAGAAAACCAGAGCAACTGTATATACATATAGGCCAACCAGCGTATATCCCGCTCGTACAAATGTTGAGGGTGGTATACTGGATATAATACATCTATACATGGATATAAAAACCACCTATAGGATCTCTCATTCGCACGTTCTCGCCAACATAGCTTACCTATATAGCGATAATACGCGACTCTTTGCCCGAGCAATAAATTCTTCGCACCCTTTACAATTTCGTAAAACAATGGGAGCATAGCCGAAAGGAGACATTTTCGGTGTGTGGTTAAAAGAATTTTGCCATCGTTTCCGGTGTCGAAACAAACAAACCGAAATAAACAAACATATAACCAAGTACGAATGCGTATGACAGATTCGGCATGAGAAGAACGAATATCGTGAAATCATTATCTTATCGAGGGCTACTGCTATCTTCTTCGAAAAATGAATCTATCTCGGACGGATTTCCACAAAAATGTGATAACTGATAGAACACTTTTACATGATTGTACGATACATGGTTAAATTGTTGATGCCAGTAGGAGGAAAAATGTAAAATTCGATATTTTCACGGGTCACGAGAATGTTAAATTTCCCGAAGGGAAAAAAAACGAATGAGAAACGAAAGAATTTACTGGGGTAAAATCAAGATGGACGCTGCTTGGGATCGAGCGCCATGTCGGACAGACGTGAGTGACATCCCCTTAACGACGTGCCCTTCCAATCCGTCGTATATACCGCACCGAGTCCTCGTCGTCGTCTACGTCGTCGTCGTCGTCGAGGCCCCCCTCTTCATCCCCCACCCCCCTAAACTGAACCGAATTGAACGGAATCCCACCCCTATAGTATATACGTGAGCCACACGGGCCACGGCCCAGCGGAGAGACCTACTCGTATTATCCACAGTGACAGGACGCTGGGAGTTATTAATGGCCGCGACAGTGACAAATGACGAACTGTCGGCGCAAGCAAGACTGATATCATGGCGGCCTTCGCCTCGCCTCTCTTTCACTCACCATCTTTCTCTTGCTCTTTCTCTCACAATCTCTGTAGCTCTCGACGATCCTCGTCGCTTTTCTCTACTTTTTTTTTTTTCTTCCTCTCCCACTTCACCTCCCCCCAAACTCCTTCCCTCTTCTTTTTCGTCTCAGTTCTGCTACGTTCCCTCGTGGTTCTTTTCCTCCGCCATTCCCAACCCCTCGCGAATACTTTGATACTTTTTTCATCTCCCGCTCTCTCTCTCTCTCTCTCTCTCTCGCCCTTTCTCTCTATCTCTGTTTATCCATCGTGGTCCCTCGTCTCCTGTGCTTCTTCATCCCCTGTATGTGGTCGGAACGTGCCACCGTTTCCTCGGCTTCCATATCGTACACGGTATTCTGTTATTTGCGTTGCTGCGATATGATGTGTACAATAAACAGAACAACTGAATGCAACGTTCAAAAGCTGACAAAAAAAACCGAGGGGTAACGGACACACAAAGTGGCAGGATTAAGGTTGAGGGGATCCACTGATCTCGTCTTTTTCTTACAGACTTTGATTGATACGGAGGAGCTTTTTATATATCTCTTTGAATCAACGATGTCGAATTATTCCATGATTCTCACAATGGTGAATTTCCACATGCTATAAATACAGCCCAACGGGAATTTACTTTTATATTCCATAATAATAATAATAACGATATTGAAAATAAAAATATCAGGCCACCTACTTCTCCTTCATTTTGACGGAATTACCGTGAACCTGGATGATCATGACCACAAGAATTCCTACGATATCTGTGAAAATCTCCCTCATTCGAACGAGGTTTCCTTTCAACGAGGAGAAAGAGACAGCGAGCTAAACGTTTGGTCCAAAGGAAGAAGATCGTCTCTGACGTGTCCCTACGGAAGGTCGAGAAATTCTCGAGCCCAAAACCTGGGCTGCTTTCCGGCACTTACAATCTCGATGGTGCAAGCATAATCTTCGTTGGACCGAGAGTCAATGGTACGCGAGATAGAAAAGGAAGAAATGGATATGAGGCAGAGGGAAAGAAGGAGAGATGGCAGCCAAGCGAAAAGGACAGAATGAACTCATTTATAATCCTAACTAGAAGTGGAGAGAGAACGATTGGTTTCAAGCCCTGACTGCGATCGCGCCCGAAATTCAACGAACAGACGCGGATACGACAGATACATGAGCAGCTAAGTAGAGAAGAAGGAGAAGAAGAAGAGGAGGAAGAAGTTAAAAAGAATATAAGAAACGAAATAAACCGGGTTGTGTACAAAATCAAAATAAATATATTTACAGATTATCCACGGCAATAACTCATCCGCGGTTTGAATAGACGGCGGGGGGTCGTTTCTTCCTTCGTTCATCCTCCGTTTTTCTTCGGCCAGCACTCTTTTCCCTGCGCCTCATCGTCATATCTCTGCGCCCTCTCTTTACCCTCTCTTTCGTCTTTCGCCGCTTCTTCCTTCGTCGTACAATTCTCGCACCAGCTCGCGAGTCTCTCATATCTTGCAACGCTTCCGAGGCTGCTTTGTATTCCGAGTAGTTCACCTCTTCGTCGCGTTCACAGCAGCATATCGACTTTCCTCCTTTGTCCTCCCTTACGTTTTTTCTCGGTGCTACTATCTTTGAGACCCAAGAGACTTTGGCTTCTACTTCTTACATCGTCCTCGCCAGACACTCTTCTTTGAGACTTGCGAACGAAAAATCCTCACCATTTTTTTAAAAGTATATCATAACACATTTATATATAACATAATATCAAATATAGGGTATATGAGACCCGGTCGTTCACGCGGTTTGATGCTAAGGCCTCTTGATCCACCCCTTTTTACCCTCGCTTCAGCAAAAGACGTATATATACATCGCAAAGTATTACGATCTTCACACGAAGACCCACCACCTAACGTTAACGTCACGCTCTTCTCTTTGATCCTCGTCGAGCACGAGCTAAACTTCTTGAGCATATACTTTTTTATTTTACTTCAACGACCATTCGTTCATATTCTATCCTCTTTTGATATCTCTGAAGCCTGCCGAAAGGACTTTCTTGAAAGAATTCATAACTCTTGAGGATCGTTGGATCAGAGAGGGATTTGGCTATTTTGACGTAAAACTTTGGTGGACAAAGTCATAGCCTTTGGCTCGTATAGCAACTAAGTTTCTTCGAATAAATCATTTATTTATGAGGCACAAAGATACGAAGGGCATTAGAAGATTCTATGAAACATCATCTTGTAGGACAGCGAGTTATGTGCGACGCCGAGTCAAATTTATGAGTTATAAGAAGGATTGTGATAGTTAAATTAACAGATAATGAAATGCATTAATGAATCAAAATGGATATGTAAACGACAAGTTTGGTAAGCTACTGTGCAGGGATCGTAATAACTACAACAGTGTGGTATTTCGTTGAGGGGTGCGAAAGCCCAAGTTCCAAGGGAGTTTGTGAAGGAGGGTGTTCGTTGGGCTTTCAATCGCCCTCGCAGTCAGATCGGACCCTCGCAGAGTGTTGAACAATGGAGGAATTCTTGCGAAATCATCGATCGTCATGCGGGCAATGTTGAAACTCTTGGTCCAAGGCACAGTGAATCCGGCATTTCAGAAAAGACAGACATGGATGGCAAAAACGCGTGGGTTGAAAACGGTCTAAGAACGGGCGTGCCTTTCGGAGAATGGAGAGAATATGTACACGCAACTGAGAGTTTGAGAGAAGGATAGTGATCGAGGGCAAAAGAGAGATCGGAGAGAGAGAGGGAGAGAGAGAGAAAACAGGAACACGCGAACCTGATCTGCTCATGAGCCTGGAAATCCCTCGTGGCACAGCATTGGGGTTCTCGAAACATCAACGTGATTGCGTTCCTCGAAGTGGGAAGGGATTCCATTATCCGGGGTAAGCGAAAGCTGTGGTACCCTCTATCGTCCTTGCGTTTCCGCCCTCATCGCTCGTTCAACCGCGTGCTCGATTTTCCCTTTTGCCCTTGTATTCACGTATCACCCCGGTTCTCCTACAACAAATCCAAAATACTTTTATCGTGTCAAACTTCGATGCCTGGGCCTACACTTCTATTTTATCCAATTTATTATTACGAAATATCAATTAAAACGAATGTTCATCCTTTACCGCGGTTTGAAGGTTAGCCTTCAAGTAACAAATTTTTATCGACATCGATATAAACCTTCATTATACACTTTATACACCACATACTTCAGATCCCTTCTTGATGGGCTATTTTCAGGCACAACATGACATCAATAATTTTCTATAACACGTCATATATCTCGCATCAGTCTATTCCATCACGTAACTACACATGCCTGACCATACTACCAACCCTGCTCGCATAGTATGTATATCATTCTCGATGCACGTTACCGTGGAGGACATATGTTACGGTAGTGTCAGGGAAATGAGGGAGGAAGTCATAGGGGAACTTGACTCCAGGTACATATTTATTGTGTACGCGGCATACGTGCACAATTGAATAGTCATACTGTCATAGTTACTATACAAACTATAATAGTCAGTCAATCTATTGATCGGGTGTACCGCTCATTTTTATTTGATTCACGTGATGATTAGCTTCCTCAAAGCGAGGAACGGTCTCAATTGGTCCTAATTTACTTTTTTACGCAGTGTTGTCTATGTCATCATACAATTTGATGGATTTTTAATCCTCAGCAAAGCTTTTGCTACGTCAAATGTTATGTACATGAAACTCGAAAGCCGAAGGCGATCGCATTCCACGAACTACGGAAGCCTGCGAATCATGGTGTGAGGAGTGGGTGGTTGGTACAGAAGTGGGTTTGAGTGACTGTACTCTGCAAAGGGTCATAGGGGTGGTTCACCAAGAGGAACAGACTCCGCGAGAACGCCAGGCGAGATAGAGGAGGAAGGGGTAATGGGGTTTGCTGGGAGTGACACGGGGCTAACCGAGCGGAATCACGAGCTCCCAGGAATCGAATCCATGCGTCACCTCGCCTGCCAACACCATCCGCAAGTTCTCCTGGAATCCTACATATAGAATATCCGACCGCACCCGCGCGATACTCTCCTCTCGTTTCTCTTCTTCATCCATTCTGCTTCCTTGCTTTTATACTCTCTATCATTCTCTTTCAGACCTTACAATGGTTACGTCACTGAACCTTCAACTGAAGGTTTCTGATTAACATTGTTGTTATTTTACCAACAATTTTTTACTGGAAAAATTATTCCGAACGACCTCAACGAGGAATAACGTGGATAAGAATTCAAATTCGTTGAACAGAATTCCGCGTTTTTTTCGCGGATCTGCATCATGATCCTATAAACTACGAATGAACGTTTTTTAATGCAATTTTTTCTTGTAACTGTATTTATTGTCATATATTTTTAAGTCGAGGATCTTTGAGCATGACAAAATGCCGAAACTCGGAGTAATTTGTAAAACCGTAAAGGTTTTACAAAAAGGCTTCTATACAAACACTTAACGCATGCATGGCTCACCGCGAAATGGCCATACCGAGGCAACCATCAACCCCCGTTTTTCTCTCTCAACCAGAAGCTCCATACTCTTAACGTTTCACCTCCCTCTCCGCTCTTTCGACGTGGTAAATGATGGCGCCCCCGGCATTATCTATTGTTGCGCTCATTCCATTTAATATTGTATTCCATAGCACAAACAATGGTAAAATGCGAATTAATGAAGTCGATTTATCACGCTTTTGTGGCGCCAGGTCGCATGATGGAACCCACACGACAAACGAAAGGCCGCGAGTCTCGGGAAGGGTAACAGTTGCATATATATAAGTTTTAACAGCATGCAGTTCGTCCACGTCGTTGAATAGAAGTTGACAATGGAATGAAGCGTTAATAGAAATTAATTTTATTTTTTATTTATAAAAACTAAGAATTCCTGAAAAAAAAAAAAAACACATACAGGCACACTTTTTTCCGACAATTTATCCTCGGAATATTTTATTTTTTATGCTACCATAATTTATTCTCGCTCAAGGCCGCAATGGAAATTAAATTAGGAATTATGGCAGTTGGCCCTCCGTTTATTCCCCTCCCTTCCTCTGCAAATATTCTTCATTGTTTTTCACCCTCTACTATTAATTCTTTAGGTGGTCACTTTCGATTTTTCTTATTTTTTGTATAAACACATCAAAGAAGAACGAATTTGATAAAAAAAACGAAAGAAAGAAAAATCTATATAATCGATGAGAACAAGACGAAGGCAAAGTTCTGAGAGAACTGACAAATGTCGGTGAGTAAAGGTTTTCAGGGTTGCACAGAGTTCGAGGGGTAGTACGGCTAATGCGCGATGATTAAACTAACGCTCGCCACCAATCACCCTGCCACGAAAAGCCCAGTTCTCGACCCTCTCCCGCACCAACAGTGCTACCGTTGTGTGTGGAATGTTGGTAAGAGCAAAAGAGAGTACAAAAGGCCATCCTGCTCATTTGTTTCTTAACGAAAAAGTGTCTTGATCGATTTTGCTGTCCACTACAATAGTCAGTTATCAATCCTTGATTCATCAATCTTGACCATCAATCCCCGCACTGTCGAACAAATAAATCATGAAGGAATCGATAATTGTGTTACGTCTTGACGACTGGATGGAATCATTTTAAATAGAAATTTTTTGCTCCTAACATCATTTATTTAAATCCAAGATTTATCATCATTTTCTTTGAATTTTTCTCCTAATAACGTCAAACACATGGAATTATCTCAATGGATATAAATGATGAATTTTATGTTATTCGGAAATAAGAATTTCGATTTTAATAACGAGATTACTTCATTCAACAAAATGATGTTAAAATAATGTAACAGTTGTAATGTAACACGAATTTGACAACGTCTCCGAAAATACAAATCATTTGCTCAGCTGTTTCTAAACGAAGACGTAAAAATAAATGTAAATCCTCGTACTAAAACTTGGCATCGATAATCTACGAGATAGCCATAGGATCCATTAATTCAACGTCGTTGGATATGTATATAAGTCGGGACGGGCATAAAAAGCACGATCTCGAGGCAAAATCATCATCAGGTGGACAAGTGGAACATAAGCTTGTTCGTGACTGCGTTAAGAAGGGCGAGGAAGTGGAGAGAAAAAGAGCGCGAAGTGGCGAGCGAAAGCGAGAAGTCTATCTCATACATTATATTCCCGAAGCTCCGCGTCGACGCATCCTCGTTTGAAAAGTCACATAATCTCGAGTGATTTACGGCCTCGCGTGGGTCCCCACACCGAATGCGTATCTCTGGCTTTCCTCGGCACGACTCCGCGCGTTTACCGATTATTGCACTCGCACCCGCAGCACCTCATCGGTAGGTTCAAAGTTTAGAGCTCTTATCAAGTTTTTTTTTTTCTCTTTGGAATACGAATTCTTGAAGCACGATTTCCACAACTGCATTACCAAGTCTTTCTGCTAAATCAATCAGTCACTAATTTTATGTACACAGTATTTTTCTAGGAACGTCAATCTTGAGTTGCTGCTCGGACAGCCCGGCAAATAAATGAATCTTGAATTTAAAAATTCATGAAACCACATATCCAGCGGAGTATTGTCCGAATATTTCTCACCCCCGAAACAACAAGCCACAAAAGGCACTGATGCGAGAAATCATTAATCAGAAAACAGGCAATGAGGCCATCAGCGGAATTCATTTGGCTACTTATTCATTTATCATTATTAAACGCTTGTGAGCTCGACGAGCTCGTGCGTTCCTTCCCGTTTATATTTTCTCTCCAGGTGCGATATAACTATAATAAGTCCTCTCATCTCATAGTCGCTTATATGTGTTTGTGTTTTTGTGTATAACGTTAAGGCGCTCGCTCGCGATGTATGCTTCCTTCGTTCACGGACTCACGCCTCGCAGATGGCTTTCGTTTCGCGCCTCCGTAGTTACGCGCTCCCACAAGCCTGGGGAAAAATTTATCATGTGAGGCAACCCGAACCTGAAGAAAAATCCCATCTAGTGATTAACGAAGGACAATGGGGTCGAAATATTATCAAGATAACGAAACAATCGTTCATCAGATAGATCGCAACCCTTTTCTTTATCCATCAAGCTAAATCCCATTTATTAATCGCTTCCTGTATGTTCATCGCTTCGGATAGTTTCCAATGACAATCACCCCATCTTTTTCTCACTTGACTGAGACCTCGAGACTTTTAACTGGCGGATACACTCGACTAAGCCAAAATCAGACGCAGAATTATCATTTCTGCCCAGGATCATCACGACACTGTCATGTTATTTCTTCCTCTTCCTCTTCTGCTTCTCATGAGATATGAATACAAATATAAGTACACATGGTTGGCCTGGAAATCAGCCAACTCAAGTCATGTCTGTCTGTCTGTCTGTGAGTATTCTGCAAATTAAACTTCTCACTTATGTCTCATACTCACGTGACGTATTCTGCTCTCGAGAATATTGTCACAATTGTATCGCTGATAGACGTATGCGATTTACTGTCTTTGGTAAATACCACTGGGACAATTTAGCTGTCGTATTTGTACGCGGACACAGACATAATTGCAGCGGAAAATTTGTTTCCTTTTCAAAACTGTTCAATCTTCTTTGTTCCTCAACTGCAGGATAGTCTTTGGCGTTTTGTGTGGTGTAAAAGTTGACAATCAGACGAACTTGTTCGCTAAGAACGATATGGACGAGATGCTGGAGAAAAATATGCCACGCAATATCACAAGACAGTCTGCAACGTAAACGTTGCTGTCTTGCCAACTTCGCCAACTAATTTTCCGCTTCCTAGGGTTATATGATTTTCCGCTACGCGAAATACGGTCAGCTTGGGACATTGATTTTCTTTTTTCTCTTCTTTCCTTCGTTTCATACTCGTCTTTACTACTCTCTACTTTCGCTTACCAAGAGTTCGTTTTTCGTATCGTCAGTTGTCTGCTGCTCGTTTTCCACGTATTGCTTCTGGTAGTTGTTTGGTCTTACAAAAACAAAAAAAAACGTATTGATTCATCGCGTTTCTCTGGAGCGCAAAAAACCGTTGTTTTCTACATCCGATTTTTTGTATCTTCGTCCTCGTAGAAAAACTTTTCGTAAACAGATCTCAAATTTATCAGAAATTTTCTCGAGAAATTCATGGGTCGTCGGTGGCAAACTTCTCGTTTCTTCTCCGTTGAACAATTTCCCGTCGAGCGTATGTCTTCGCGAATATTTCGTCAAGGGATGCGAGCTGACCTGGTTTTCATATTTTCGAGCAAACCGATGAATAATTTTCGAAATTCAAAGTCTTTCAACCGTCGATAACTCCAAGTTTTTTCTGGCTTGCGAGAACTATGTCTGACAATATAAATGAAAAACAAAACGTGAAAATCTTCTGAATTTTATTGATATGAACGGAATTATAATTGAAAAAAACGGCAGAACTTGTGTTTGGTTCAGGAAAAAATGGTCTTAATTCTTTTACGTGTACATTCCAAAGTATTCTTGTGTGTCTGTTCGATTTTCCGAGGATTCCACATCCGCAAACGTCGCGTCACGTTCTCAAAGAGTTCCGACGCATCCTTGGATTCGTTCTCATTCTTTTTAAGGCCTTCAAAAGCTAGTCGGTCAAAGGCTCTAACAGGACGAACTCGCGTGTTCGAATAAACCAAAGATCTTCGCGTGAAAAAAGCCATTTCTCTTACGTCCATTTCGTCCGTTCGGTTGTTGGTAAATCTGTTGGAATATATGCGCGATAGTTTTTCGGAGCTCTAGTTTTTCCCACATCCGCAAACTGGCCCTCAATCTGAAAAGATATCTCGGGCATCCTTGCGCATTTGTATATTGTAAATTGAAGCAGAACGAATTTTCTGACGCGTTACTGACAGCAAAGAAAAGGCACTGACTCCAATAGAACTGACCATGGAAAATGTTCAGCCGGAGCGAAGAGTTCAAGCGGGTGGCTTCGAAGCCTAGGGTTACAAGGGTTATGCAAAATAAATGCAAGAACCTTTTACCTGCTCCTCGTGGCATTATATGCACGGGTCGAACGACCTGCTCGAAAAAGTTCGTGCAAACTGCTGGAGCCAATGCGAGCGAGGATGCAAAGTCGATCCTTGTCCGACGGTCAAGAATCCTTCCACCACAGTTCAAGCCACAAATCCTAACCTGAAGAAAGAAAAGGATGCACCTAGCGAGACGAGAGATACTTTTGTTTACCCTTTTGATTTACAGCATTCGAACTGAGCAAATTTTTCAAACGAAACACATTCCGTCATAGTCCAGTTTCTTCAGTTATATCCACAGAAAGATTTTCCCAACTTTGCGCACTTTCCATAGACGCAAATTGCGAGATTCAAGGTCGTGCCCATTGAAGGGGTTTCTTTCTAACGAATATTTAACATCGCCATGCAAAACTCGCGAAGATGAACCTAAGAGTCAGTTGAAAATCAAGTGCGTGAGTGGGCAGACGCTTTTCTCGTCATTCGACGATCCTTGTGCTGCGATAAGTCAGTGACATAATTTTATTGAGTGATAAGAATGGAACTCTGTTCGTCTGATTTATCGAGTGAATAATCCTGTGACAGTGTTTCAATTTTTGTCGTCTTTGTAACGAAGAAAACGTAGACCTGTGATGATTTTTATTCCATGGAGTTTCTAATTGATCATGTGGTTCAACGACATGAGGAAATCGCCCTCAAAGGGCGGGGTCATCGTGCACTAGGGCTTAAAATTGAACTGCAGTGAAAATGACCTCAGGCGCCATTCCGTTGCGAGGCTTGCACTGGATTTTCTAAACTCTTTTTATCATGTCGATTGGATATCGAATCCAACGAAGTCGTGAGGCATGTTCGTTGAATTGGCAAACCGAGCATAACCTTCAAACTAATTTTGTGATAGTACAGAAGCATTTCAACCGAACGGATGATATCGTTCCACGACAAAAGCCCCGGGTAAATACACAGGATTTTATCTCTCGTGCAAACCTGTTTCAACAACCGGAGTCAGGAGAAAAAAATGTAGGCGCCGTCGTTACAGAGTTTCACCGAGGCTTTGCGATTAAAATCGACAATTATATCCTAAGGCTAATCGTAAGAGCAATTACTATGATTATCCAATGACTCACTTAACTTGGCCTTCTAATCTGCAATTTCAGAGGTATTACAATGTGCAATAATGTCGATTGTACGGCACTGCAGTCATTGAGCAATCTCATTTTATGGGATTAACTTAAAGGACTGCATTCTTCGTTCAAGGCTTACAAACCTTTGACGGAGAATTTAATTTATTATGTTATTTTGCAAAGTTTACTTGAAATCGACAACATAATGTGGCTGTGAGAAAAAAAAGATCATCTGAATTTGACAGATGTCAACATCAAAACGCTTCTTATGAAATGTCGTTTTTTTTAAACTATCTGAAAAATTGAACGATCCATTTAAATGGAATTTGAAACACCATAGCCTTTTAGTAGAAAGTAGAAAATTACAAAAAAAATTGCCTTAATTTCGACATTACGATTCAGCTGTCATTTACCGAAATATAAACTAAAAACTATTCGACCTTGACTAGAAATGCTCTTTTGTTTTGAAATTGACCCTTGTTTTGGCTTTTGTCCGTGTCTTCGAGCCCTTGATCCACTCGAAAAATTGCAAACAATGTAAGACACTGAAATAATTAACGATCTAGATTTGCTTCTCAACAATATAAATTGGAAATGTCCATAATACGGAATTGAATGGCAAATATTTTTCTCATAAATGTACACTTAATTCGTCAAAGCTGTTTTTTTCATTTTCATTCACTCTCTTTTCAATTCAAAGTATTCATATTATCATGAAAAATATCGATAATTCCTTCGAGAAAATCTGAAACTTATAATGATCAAATAATTGCACGATGAAAAATCTTAATATTCGAGACATCACGATTTCCATTGTAAATTTTCGATCGCGGAAATGTTATATCGATAACGGAACTTCAGGACCACGTCGTCCGCCACTCTCCACAGATAACGTGTACGGGAAGTCATATTTTGGCACTGCTATCCATCTTCCGCCGGCGGACAGCCACCCGATTGTGCCGACGCTTAACTCTCACCGCGTTCGTAACTCAAACATTTCGACCTATTCGAACATGTCGCATCTCTCGGTTCCGCTATCATCGTTTCGTAATATTTCATGATACGAGTTCAAAGGTTTCCTCTATAAACTTGGCAATGGTTTGGATCGATATAAAAAGTAGTCCATTCGAAATGATGAGGATAAAAATTATGGAAGATCAGTTGAAAGATGGAGTTGATTTTATCAGTCTTTTTCGATCGCAATCCTTGAAAAGATTTTAGTAAAAAAAGACCCCGAATAGTTTTTATACAAAAATTTAAAAAAAAAATCGATACTTTTTGCAATTAGAATACAAAAACCGACCTTTCACAGTTTTTTTTTCTTTTTTAAACAAAGTCTGTATTTCGCCAAGGACAACAGTCCCAAATTATCATACAGCAATTTATTTGATCACATACTCTTGAACCACTTTAGATACTTGTTGATCCGAAGGTTGAACCAAAAATAATAAATATATATCCGTCGAATCCCCGTGATGACATTGCCAAGTTAACAAACTGCTCTCATTGATCATTTCTCAGAATGCAAATTGATTCGGACGGGGTATAATATTATTTATCATTAAGCGGTATATTCTTACGGTGGAATGACGAAGAAATTAATCGGTCGGAAGGTCAGCAATCTTGATTCAAATTAAGCGAAGATCATCGCTGCACTATCGGTGCTCAATCGAACGTGTAATTCTGCATGATTAATATTGAATCTTGGATAAAACAAGTATAGCACACATTTTCACCAGCTGTTAATGGCTGTACGTGAAAGCAATTTATATTTTTTCGGTTTTTTTCAAACACTCCATGCAACCAAAGTATCGAGTCTAACTTTGTCACGAGATTTAACGATCAGGCTTTCCTGATGTTTTCGTTTTTGTCGCCGCTTGTAATGCTCAGCAATCGAATTTGAGAAAAAAGGTATGAAAAATAAATGAACACGCTCATTTTTCTTCACTTTTCTCTTATCGTACGAGACGCCCCTTCCATATACACGAAATAACGCTTTTCAAACATTGTATACGCATGTGCAACGATATCGCTGTTACACCAGTCATACTTATAATTAGAAGAATTACCAGTTTGATTTATGTGAGCTGAACACGTGGCAACAAATCCATAGTTTGCTCACGCACATTCCCGACCTCCGTGTTTTTGCTGCGATCCAGTTATAGATCGCTACACGAAAGAATTACAAAAATAAAAAAAGAACAATGTGATTTTTTCAATCGGGCTGTGAACTGATTTCAAAATCTGACCTATACTTACATTTTTTTTGTCACTATGACCTAAGACATGGTTCAGTAAATCGAGTAATTTGTATTATTCACTAATCTTACGCTTGCAGAAATCACTTAATTATTTCACTCGATATTTTTGCCGTCATAAATGTATAAACACAGTTTATGATGCAATAATCACCACGTTTATAATCGTCCTCGGATTAATCCATTAT
This sequence comes from Campoletis sonorensis, assembly GCA_013761285.1. NCBI lineage: Eukaryota > Metazoa > Arthropoda > Insecta > Hymenoptera > Ichneumonidae > Campoletis > Campoletis sonorensis. Next base: position 2,971,552 of record JACEOJ010000145.1, read on the forward strand.
CAATGAAAATCGTTTGGTCGTTTGTGAGTAAAAGTTCATTCGAGCCGGATTTTTAATGTGTTTCGGTAGCCGACTACAAATTATACTCGAAAAGTTGGAGGTCATTTTTTAACCACTTCAGTTAATAATCGCAACACTGCTTTTTCTGTATGATTTATTCCATGGCTTTCGACATGTTTAATGAAATATTTTAAATATCAGTGTGACATCGAACTGGATCCAAAACGACGGAAAAAACGGTCTGAGAATTGAAAAAAAAATTATTTTAATACATTCTTATGTAATCAAGACTCGCAGGAGACAAAATCTGTCGAACTATTTATTTTTTCTATTCAATTGAAAAGAAATGTTATGAATTTCATTTGGAATTATTTTACGCCAAATTTTCAAGAAATTTTCAATACAATTGTTTTTTCAATTGTTTGAGTTCAAAAATGACAACAATCACTTGTTAAATTAATAAAATATAAATAAACAAAAATGTAACAAAAAATATAGACTGACGATGAATAAAATTCATGAATTAAAGAAAAAAATGAACTCTTGGGGATCAAGACAAGTTGACAAAGATCTCGGGCGTTCCAATGGTGGCTGCCGCGATGTTGTGGCGGTTCTCCAATGCCGATGGCGCGCGAGCTCCAGTGCGTCGGCCGACGGTCGATGGCGCGTATCTCAACGACTCTCGTTATAGAATTTTTTTGTTGTACACCCAAAAACTCGTGAATCACGTACAAAAGCTATGAAAAATGATAGTTGAGTTTTCGCAGTCTCGTCTCGTTAAAAAATAACTGTCGACGAGACTGTCGACGAGGGGTGTTCTCGTCTTTCGATGCTTATGCTTTTGAACAAAAGTCGACGACAACGACGATTCTATTAATACCGAATTTCGGTCTTTCGAAAACGGCACATTTCGGTTTTGCGCTCTGTCGCCTTCAGCAACGACAAAATAAAATGTCAGCAACATCCATCCAAACTGAGTCTAACGTGGTAAAAAAAAAGTCCAAACAAAACTCGATCCCAAAGATTTAAATTCCATCGAATTTCATTGATCAAGTAATTTTTGTTCCAATGTTACAAATAATTTGAAGTTGTTTATCTGCATGAAACATTGCAGTCGATTTTTATTCAGGGCTTACCGATATTTATAAACAAAACGAGTGCAGCAGGAGAAAGGAGCAATTTTAAACTTCTTCGGATACGCGCAAGGTCTTTCTGCGTATGTACTCATCTCGAGCGAGAGATTTACGATCCGAGCATTAATACGATTGAATTTTTGTACACATTAAAACGTTTATCACGGAGATAACTAGCGGTTGCCAGACGTATGCGCCCCGTCGGCTTACGTGTTATCGGACACCAGTGCACCTCCTCTTTTGTGACGTAGAAGCAGTTTACTTGTGTTCCATATAATTGCATTTATATCCGATAAAAAATAATGCAAGTATGAATCCTCGTTGCCATGGTTTTCTAGAAATCTAATGCGGCGAATTGGGAATTTGTCGAGCATAACGACAAATTAGTGTGAATATTTGTTTTGGTGAAGTGAAAACCGCGGTTCTTTTGATACAAGCAAAAAATAAAAAAGAAAGGAATACCTGGCCACGACAGCCGATTTCATATGAGGTCTGCTGTTGCTACATAGAAAATATTCGCATTTTCGTTGGGTTCGTACAAATGCGCGTACATCTATTAAGACCACTCACGGTGGTGCTCTACCAACCCTTTCTCTTTGCACCCTCTCTCTCTCTCTTTCTCTCTCTCTCTCTAACTTCGTTCTCTCTTCTCGTAACAGTGCGCCATTTCTACGTATATGTGCACACATACTCGCGTCAGAGAAGTATTTCGAAATGAATGCCCCGTGACGTGGCACCGCGACGCTGTCGTCGGAGCCTGGCTAGCGAAAAGTGAAATATTCCTGTCGTATTTTCACGTGTGCATGCGCCCGCGAGTATACACCCCCGTCGAAAAATGGGTTTGGTGCGTCCGACGAGTGTGCGACGCCGACGCGTCTCGTTGCTCCATGAGCTTTTATTTTTCATTCATCCTTTTATTTTCTCTTCTTGTATATATAAAAAATATAACGTCAAATACGTTAGTCCTTTATCAATTACGTAACGTACAGCTCGAGTGCCTCGAGAGTTTTTGTGACACGTACGAAAAGAAAACGTCCGATGAATAATGTTCCCATTCTATAGCCACCCGGACGAAAGAAATATTGTTCACCATTTGAATACAGTGAAACATCGATTTACTCAATCGCTGTTTCAAGAATTTCGAATTACACAAAGAATCCTCGGCGCGAAAAAGATAGTCAATCCGAAATAAAGCTTTTCACACAGTCAACGAAAAACACACCCATTCTTCATTTCGCTATTCTTTCTGGACCACGAAAATTTCTATACTCATGAAAACATGGTTTGCGGGAATTGGCAAACGTCAAACATTCCGAACTGGATCTCAAAGTTTCCGAATGTAACAAAGCTCTCGTGGTATTACATTTTATAAAGAAAATTTTCCAAAAAAAAACGCACTCCATACTTTTTTTACGTGACCCTTCGATCGTCAGTTGTTTAAAGATATGTGACGTTTCTAGTTTCTTGAGTATTTGAAGGTTATTGAAGTTTCTTTGCAAAATCCATTTACTACAAAAATATCACTTGGTTTATAACGATATCAGAAGAAAAATTAATCTTCGAAGAATCTGCTGTAAGTCGATAAACATATTAATCAGTAAAAATCCCTCTCGAGCATTTGGCTGCTCACTGTTGCGAATCTGCCGCGGCAATTTTGCATTATTCTGAATCGACTGGAAACATTTTGAGGTGCAACAGATATTGTCAACATCGAAAGCATTTTTTGCAAAAATTTATTGAAAAAAAAAACAACTACAACAATTCCATTGTTAAAGTTATCGTGGTAATTTTCACCAACCGCGGATGTTCAGTAAGAATTTACGTCCGCAAAAAAAGTTCACTCTATCTGACGATATGAAATTTAATTTAAAAAAACTTCTCGTAAAAGTATAATAAACGTATTGAAGACGACAGAAGTCTCGATCACAAAAGCAGCAGCTTAAGTTCATTAGAAATTGAAATTGCTATCGTTTATGGTCGAGATTAAAGCCAGGAAGCTGCAGTATTATCTTCCCGCGTCACTGGAATATAATATAGTCAACGAACGCGTCGATAATCACGCGGACATAATAATACACATATACGAGTAATCATGCACAAGTGGATTTGTGAAATAATAACAGCTTACCTTGGAGGAAAATGACTACACCGATGGTCTCGTTATTTTCTATAAATCGTGGTTTTAAAACTGAGCTTGTGGTGTCGGATGATGCTCAGGATACAAGAAGTGCTTTAAGTACGTACTAACTGCTGGTTACATGAGGCTAAATAACCATATCCCGGTTGACTATGTTTTGAGGAAGCAGGATGAGGGGAGGAAAATTGTTTATCAAGATTATCCTGATAGCAACAAGCGGGTGAGTATTGAGACATCAATATTTGTTACACGATCTACGACGAGTGATGGTCAAGAGCGTGATCACGATGGATAAAAGGACTTAAATGATTATGAAAAGAGAAAAAGAATATTTACCATGGCAACCGCAAGATCCTCTCAGGGCTACAACAAGCATTTCATTGAGTGTCCTTGGGACGTGGCAAACGAATGAAAAAAGGAAGAAAAAAAAACTAAGAAATTTTTAACCGCAAGAGGTTATACAAAATGCGAGAATAATACGACAATGATTCAAAGATGTCTCAACGCCATTTTGAGTAGAACTCACACATAGAGAAATACAACGAAAAGGTTTGAAAAAGAAGCCTGAGAATAGCCAGTGTGGATTCAAGTTGTAAGAAGAAACGAGAGAGGAAGAAGAGGAGATAGAGAGGCGGGCTATCGAGAGGTAGGATAGCCGAGCTTGCCGGTTCCATGGCCCATGATGGTCCAGCATCGCCATCCGGGTATCCCGCCCGTAGAGAGGAAGAGAGAGATTCCTATACACATGATTTTACAGGATCCAGACATGGCCTGGTGGTCGTACGAGTTGTCCATGCCTCTCTCTTTCTCTTTCT
>JACEOJ010000145.1:2975646-2989531 GCA_013761285.1 Campoletis sonorensis
TGGATCATCCATCGCGGTAGCAATGAATCATGGGAGTGCTAGCTGCCGGCTAGAGAGCAACGGCGAACGCAAACGCCGGAGCCTCGATGTGGATTCTCGTCGGTTTGCCCGAGCGAGGGAGCGTCGACGGTGTGGCCCCACGGCATTCAGAGCGGCAAAGAGTAGATTGAGAGAGAAGAGTAAGAGAGAGATAGAAAGAGAAATGAAAGGGAGACAGAGAGAGAGAGAGAGTCCAGTGCGGTATCGCAGTACTAGTGAGTACGAAGGGTTGTTATATCCAGAATTTCCAGTTATACGTTCTGCACAATGCTATATTATAGAGAATAGGGGCTAGCTATGGGGGTGGTTTCCGGAAGTGCGCACGGTCCATTTTTCAAAAATAAAATGTGATACCATAGCCACCCCTTTTCTCTTGTATACACTCGCCCTTCCATTGTTTTGTTAGCAGGATTTGCGAATGAGCTGTATTCGGACGAATACTATTCCAAACTGTCGGGCTTCCATCCTATCATCACGTAATTATGATATTTTTAAATCTCCACGATTAATGGATTCAGGAAATAACCCTTGAAAACACTTCAACCGCCGGAGGGTTAATGATAGTATGACACGGTTGTTGAACGTTTCGTGCTTTTCTTGACACGCTCAGAATTATCAAACGTCGTTGCACGACCGTTCAAACGGGGAAGGAAAGCCACCAGAGAAATTTATACTCGAGATGTGCTTATCACTTTTCTAACTTAACGACCAAGATGGTGATGATTATTAAGATATATTAACCATGTTCCTCCAGATAAATAGCGATTCTGTTGTCATACTGATTACGCAGTGAAGTGATGACTTCACTCTTCTCAGATCCTCCACGAGGTGTGAGATTAGATATCAGAAATGTTGGTTGACAATTAATCGAGAATATTGCAAGCATCCCGTACATGCAGACTATCCAATGGAATAGTTTTCGGAAATGTGTGTATGGCAGACGTCAATGAAATCTTAAGTCACAGATGTGACATAAATATGTTACTTTTCAACATCAGTGGTTTACGTAACTTCTCTTCCATACCAGAGGAAAGTTATCTTGAAATAATTTACGACCCCACAATGGGCAAGAAGAAAAACGAATCCTCGAGGAAAGCACGACGGAAGTCACCCCAAAAATTAGCATTTTCACCCTCCAAAGAAAACTGAATGTTTCAGCAAAAGTGTGATGGCCCACTTTCGCCTGACCTTTCTCTACTCGTTGCTCCACCAAATTACAAGCATAGCGAACATGTTTAAAACTGTACGCTTTCTTTTGCTCGAGTCCTGAGTGGTTTATTGCACTTGGGGTTTGGCTACCGAAACTCCAAATTTACAAGCAATATATAGAGCACCACGTGTGAGGGGCAATTTTCGTGGGCATTCATCCGAACCATTTAGGATGGTCAACCCAGCAGTAGGTACTTGAATAAATATGTTAAATCAGTGGAGATCCTCAAATTTTTCTAGTCTCAAAAATTCTGACCTAGTTACGTCCCGTTACGATTTTACAGAAAATCCAACGTTCAGGGACCGAAGAAATAAGAAAGTGAGGTCTCGAAGGAATCATAAATCCCTTAACCCACGCAAACCTCTTTTGCTGGTTATTGAAGATGGACGGAAGTATATAATGCCTTCCATCTTTCTTTCGAACTCTTCCTCATATGACCCTCATGGCCAATAATACTTTGACAAGTATTTCAAGAATCTTTTTCTGTTATCATTTTGTTATCCATTCGCAGACCCCATTTTCTAAATTTCTCCAGAAACTCCACGGGTTCAAAATCAATTCAAGAGTTTGCAATGCTCCTCATGGATTTTGAGCGAAGACAGAATAATAAAAAAATCGAAAAAGAATGTGGTGCAAATACAAATCCCTTTGCACCGATCATGAGATCAATTGCGTTTCATGGGAAATCAACTTACCCACGAAGCCTCTAAACGAATCGTATCATCAGCGATTAAAATACACAGGGTTGTTGAACGGTTGGATAATCCCATACTACATCGTATCATAGGTTCCACATCCCGTGTATCTGCACATCAGAAATGGGATTGCCGGGGAGTAGCGTAATGGAGGAGGGAATCAAGGTCGCGTTTGGAGGCGAGCCTGGTGGTCGTATGTATTATAGTACGTAGCAGGAGTAGGTAGTAGGAAGAGTGTAGAAAGAGAGAAAGAGAGATAGAGAGAGAGAGAAAGAAAGTGCGAGGGTAAGCAATGAAAGCAAGCACGCAAGAGAGCAAGCGAGAGCTGCAGCAGCAGCTCGCGGGCGCCCGGTAGCCAGCAGCAGCAGCAGCAGCAGCAGCAGCAAGTGGCTCGTACGTCAGCCGGTGGCTCGTAAACGTCAGCGGTGGTGCTCGTAAACGTAAACGTGATGCTATAAGGGGGATTCACGCGCGGGGGTTGCTGAACGAGTGGCCGTGCCGTCGCATAACCGCTCGCGTTCTCTCCAAAAGGCTCGACTAGCAATGATATCAGTAAATAGACTGCTATGTATCTTTGTACACACATATATCGTGAATGTGTAGTCTTTTCTTGGGAAAACACAACCTCGGATAAAAGGGAATCGTCGAAACCCGAGCTTCTCTCCGAGCCAAGTGGATCTTTTTGACCTGAGACGAAATTGAAACACTTCGTGATTGGAATCTCCGGATGATTGATCGCGAGTCATTATCGTTCTTTCTTTATTCTCATTTTCTTCGATGAATTTTCGCGATACCTTGTTGCAAATACATATTTCCACATTAATTCACGAAGGAGTTGTCGGTACGGAGATGTGAGGAATTTTCGATGGGAAATTATTTTCAGTGGTGCAGACCCGTGGCCATAAGTATCCGGATGGTTGAAACGCCGCGGCGCCAACGCATTCTTCGTTTTTATTAGTTCTTTCTCTCTTCCCCTCCCCCCCCCCTCGGCTGCTCCACGGCTTGATAAAAACTCTTTAACGTGCGGGACTATGAACGAAAAAGAAAGAATTCCGTGTCTGCGCGAAGCGTTCCTCGTATTATAGTCACCGCCATAGCGCTACGAGGACGTTTCGTTAAATTCCACGACGAAAACATTAATCGAGGTTGTTAGCCGTTGGGAATTTGCACAGCGTCCACCAATAATCGTTCGAAGGGGATGAGAAGTTTGTGCTGTTGTATATATAAATATGAATACTTAGTAATCTTTCGTTTTTGCTGTGTGGGAGAGTCTACAAAGTTATAGAATCACGGTTGTTGGTCTTTTTGGGTTCTCCTCGCATTAATCCTCGTCTACGCATACGACACTGATTAACAATTAGCGTTCGCGGCCATTAAATCAGTTTCTTAGGAACGATAGGGTAGCAAAACTACAGAAACGAAAAGTAAGAAGAAAAAAAAATTAAGACAAATTGGAATGTTTTTTTTTTTTTTCGCAACGGAAACCACAGAATTTGTTCCAAGAATGGATATTGCATCATCGCCCGATGGTTCAAAAGATAATTATTGTTTTGGCTAATGGCCTAACTTTAATGGGGTGGAGAAGAGAGTAAGAAGGGAGAAATCAATTAAGAATTAAGTCTGACAGCGTGAACATGATCTTGAGGAATCAAAACAAATCAAATTAATTTCACCTCCGGTTTAGGAAAGGGTCATAAATCTAAAGGGTTGTGATGGTGGAATTAGCTTCTGTAGCAATTATTTCCCGAGTGTTTTTGATATTTTTCCGGATTTTTACTACAGCCTCGGATTGCATTTTGAATAAAAGCGTTCTTTTGGCTACTCTTCGACTGCAAACTCTCAAAAATGTAATCAAAGTGGAGGAATCGGGTAAACCGTGAGGGTATTGCGCCCTGAGTCGAATCTTGATAATCCGAGGGCCTAAAACAGAGCTTCAGGCTCGAACATAATGAAACTTCTGGACGATCGAAAAGTCGTAAGTAAGAGTGAGAGTGGCGTACGTTAAAACAACAACAAAAAATAAGCTGGATATCTCAATCAGCGATAAAAGCGGCATGCACGCAGCAATAATTTACGACGACGAGGAGGAGACGCAGTCATGGTGAACGATGATTGCGCAGCAAGATGCCAGAACTTGTAAAACCTCGTATACTCGTTTTATCGGCGGCTTCTACACACATATATATACATTTTTTTAATACACATATATCTATGTATTTATAAATATACTTCACGCGTTCTGGTCACATCGCGGAGAAGCGGCGAACTGAAACAAGAACGCATCAGCAAGAGAAAATGCCTAAAATTATGATAATGATTCACAACGGTTTTCAGTTAAGACATTAGACGACGTGTGTAATTTTGGGGTGAAAACCATATACGTGAGGTATACTGTACGCAAGAATCGATTTCACGCTGAAGCACCGGCAAAGCCCTCACTTGGTCCAACTCGTCGCGATCCTCACCCTCCTCTCCCATTCTCCCTCTTTCTCTCTATCGCTTTTTTGCCTTCTCTCCTCTTCTCTCTCGCCACGTTCACGAGACACGATATAATAACTTTAATACGTATTATGCAGATGATCGTATATATGATGGTGTTTGCTGCTGGCCTCGAAAATCTTATCTCCATTCTTTGCCGACGGAATTCTCGCTGCTGATGAGGAGTATTACACTTTTGCGGAATATTCGAAAACAATGTTTCATTGATGCTTCATCAAATGATTAATTCAAGAAAATAAGAAATTTAATGTTTCATCGTTCTGTTTCAACATCATTGATTTTGAAACGGTTAGTTATTTATACGCTCGACTAGACGAACCTGTTTAATCATCAGATATAACAGTGGGCAGTTGTAATAGCAGAAAACTTTCTAACCCGGAAACAGGTGAAGCGTATACAGAAAACATTCTACGGTAGAAATTGTACGAGGAATTGCTGTTGCAATTTACACTGGGAAAGAAACAGGAAAACGAATGAATCTTTGCGTTCGTAGATGGGTTCATCCTACGACAGCCACCATTTTTCAGTACGTCCAACCCTGACCAATTTGGCGAGCATAAGGATCTTCGCGTAGGAGGGCGGTGGGTCGTCCCTGGGGGATGACGAAGAGAGGGAACGATTTGGGTCGAGGAAGCGAACGAGCGAAAAAGTGAATGCTGAGGGAGCAAAACGACGAAAGAAAGATGTTGAAGGTTCAGGGATATTTTATATAATAATAAAAAAATAAAAAATAAAACAAGCGTCAGGCACTTTGCTCTCGTGTCTTGATCATCCATTTTTATTCGCCAGAAGAGGGGGGTAATGATGCTGAGAGGTCTCGATCGAAATTATAGCCGTCGATAAATGAATAGTTTACGAGCAGCGAAAATCGTTGGGGTAAAATATCATCTTGGGCTGTGGCGACCGGAGACGTGCCGAGGGAGCGTGCTCTCTCTCATGTTGATGGCCTTCCTGCAATACTTCCAGCCATTTATGAATTGTGATCGAAAACGTTTGAGAATTTGGTAACCACGAGTTTACGTGACACGCAGAACCACTTTGAATCAACGTGAACCACCGAATCAAAGGTCGACTCTGATAATTAATTATATCTTTTGATGAAAACGTGTGCAGTGTACGGCGAATAAAAAAGAGAATGAAGCAGGATCTTCTGTTGTTTTCCGATTGAGAGATATTTTCTGGGAAAGTTCGTGAAGTTTGTAATGTCGAAGAATCGTTGGCGTCAAATTGGTAAGAACAGCAAATTAAAGCACGAGAAAAGGCTTACTGCCAAAGACACGAGCGAACGTGCCGAAAAGGAAGAGATAGTAGAACGAAAGAAGAAGAAAAAAATCTACAAAACGATCAGAGTTGAAAGTGCTGTGGCCAAGAAACTCGTATCCCGAAAGTACAACAAGCAAGAGAACCGAGAACGAATTGACCGTTGGATGTTTGATGGACGTGGCGGGTGGCTCGTTATAGTTCAGCCTCGAGACGGAGTAATCAAGGAGGATTCTTATACATGAAGCACCCAACGTGTCGCTCATGATGGAGGCCCACCCTGGACAGCAATCGATCTCTCGCCTACTCTTGCGCCTGCTTGTTTGCTTTTTACGTTTCACCAGAGATCGTTCGTGTATACAGGGTGATTCAGAACTTTGTTAAACATTCCAGTCTGCTGAGCTCTGTCTCTCGCGTACTGATTGCGACAGTTACACAAAAGTATACGAACCCTTTTTAGTGGTAAGTCCCCTACGAAACTAAGCGAATAGTGATGGTTTCAAACAAAAAAACGGACTATAAAGAAAGCTTTGGGTAGCAAGGAAGTATCGCAGAATCAACAAAAAGAAAAAAGCAGCACCGATAAGACAAGCTTACTCCATAAATGTATATATACATCAGACTATCTTTTCTGGTAAAAGCTGAAAGAGCGCACCCGCCAGTGTCCTGATGGATGACAAATGGCTACTCCAAGACGCGTCACTCCGACGAGCGTATATACGGAGAGATGCTGGGGTTTTCTCCCATACGTGATCGAGCTGGATCTGGTAATAGTGTGGGAAACACTAGGTCGGATTGGCTGCATGTGTACATGGCCGTCACACAATGTCTGCCAGTGAAGCAGCTTGGAGGGTTGAGAACGTGGTGTACGGATCTCTGTGACGACGACGACAACGACGACTAGGGGCTGCAATACTTGCAAAGCTGAACTAGCTGGAGTGGAAGTAGTGGTGACGGTACATATACAGAGGGTTGGATATATAGGTAATAGCTGAGAAGGAAGATGGGCAGAGGAGAATGAAGCAGAGGGCGAAGAGGGTGGTGAACGGGTCGGCGGAGATAAAGTGGGACGTCTGATCCTCCGACGAGCGAGGCAAAAAGATCCTCGCGCGTCGCGTCCCGAGAGACGGAAGCTAGGAACGAGGAAAAACTCCCCCAACGTTGGAACCATACCACACCACCATCAGCGCACCAATCCTCCTTCTGCAAACCGTGTGCACCGCTGTTTCCCAACCATAACTCCCAGTCTCTCTATCTCTCTTCGTCACTCTTCCTCTCTATTTTCTTCTCCCTTACCACTCACCCTCCTCACCCGCACTCTCATCCTCCTCTTTCAAGCTTCAGAAGCACAAGCTGAATGCGAGTATAGACACCCCCGCAGCGTCCGTGCAGAAAGGAAACTTTGAAGGGAAAGAGATCTTCTTCACGTGGCTATACCACACTCTTTTTCTTCTTCTTCTTCTTTTCAGTCTGTCATTCTCCGAACATTCTTCTCTTCTACAGTTGCATTACTTTCTGTACTCCACCGCCTTGCGTTTATCTACTACTGTTTAATTATTATTATGCCCGTTAAAACATCTGCATCGCAGGACTTTCATTTTCATGCCCAGAGAAATGAGTATTCTCAGCATTCAATGAACTACCAATCGACTTTGGTAACTTTTTCTCCTTCTACTGCCTATGATCGGTTCAGGCCAATTTTCTACTAAGTACATACTTTCGTTAATCCAATGTTCGTATAACTTGTTGTGAATGGAGCGGTGATGACGTACGTTGTTTTATTCTGCGCCTTCGACATCTATAATTCTCAACTGCAAGATGTCTTCGAGGTTCCAAAACAAATATAAAAACGAAAGTCTCGAATAATATCTTCTAAGTTGAAGAAGTCCGGTCACGATGTCAATTTTTTCCCCAACAACTAACAAATGTACTTTTTCTTCCTGCCCACGTCCATTATCAGCGTTGATAGGATTTCGACTTCTGAACGAAATTCCTGTCGTGTTGTCGTATCCATGATGGCAGAGGAGTTTACTCCTGCTACCTGTGCAAAGTCGAATTCTCGTGGCAAACTGTAGCTCGATTAGTACGCCAAGAATGACCAAGCCCACGGGATAAATCTGATAAGTACGCAGCGCACGATACCCTACCACGGTCGCCACAAATCCGCGGATAAGCCCTCAAAACGTCGAGAGAGAAAGAGACTCTCGAGAGTAGGCGATCTACCGTTCACACATGTATATACAACACACGTCTACACGTGTGTTTGTGTTTATATGAGCTCGTTCAGCTTTACGTTGCTGGACGAAATGCATTATATGCTCTCGGCATACCAGGGACTGAGATTTAAGCTGGTGTAGAGGAGCTCGTGTATCCATGAGGCAAGAGGAGCAATGATGTTGGTATAGATAAATAAGTGTATCTATAGGAGGATATAAATGCAGAAAAAGGTGTTGGAGAAACCGAAGAAAGATGGAGGGCTGATCGAACGTCGTCATTACAAACGACGTGACAATCCCGAACACGAGGCTGTATATTAAACTATATATGTTCACTGTATATATATTGCTCGTTACAACCGCGATTGGTCGACGCGTGCCTGTGGGTTTGTCGGCTATAACAGAATCTCAACGTGATCTTTCATAAATGTCACCCAAGACCAAGATCGTGAGCAAGCCTCGAGCGAGTATATACGTTTATAAATAAATGTACATGTTTTAGCTCCGGTCTAGCAGTCCATTCTCCTGCTGCCTTACTGTAAACGAAGCTAATGGAGTGCGAATAGGATGAGTCCTCTTAAAACTCGTATTTTATTCTCATCAAATACTTCAACCTTCTTTCTACCGATACATGAAGACCCACCGTTACGCAATGTTTTTAGACAGATACAAATATATCACGTGTCGAATTTACATGCATAATATAATCTTCTTTTTTTCGTTATTAATTTAATGAATATACATTATTCGTTTATTCAGAATAGTAAGGCAGCAAAAGCATCTGTAACGTTATAATGGAAACCCCAGTAGGAAGTGAACCACTCACTATAGCCATCGCATCTTCTGCTGATGCAACGTAAACGCATGACAAATACGAACGCACGAGGGTGACTGACGTAGACCAATTGCACCCCTACAGGGGCTGCCACCATCTTGGACTTCCATAGACGAGCCACGTACTACTGGGTGCATCGTCTATCTCATTTCCTACTACATTCGGGTATATAAACAGCCTCGAGCCTATACACAAACGCTACGGTTGGATTTTCCCCCAATCATCCTAGGGTGAAGCCTCCAGACTATCCCCTATTTCCTTAATTCGTTTCGTTAATTTCTTAGCAACAACACATGTGTACAGAAATAATCGAATGGCAGAAGGGACTGTGCAGAATGTTCCTGCTAGATGAACAAGAAAACTCATCTCTCTCTCTCTCTCTCTTTCTTTGAAGGTATATCGTGCTAGAAAACAGCGAATCCGTTGGATAGATAATGCAAGAAAAAAGACAATTCTCCGAGAGATGGAAAAAGAGACGAAAGAAACGAGAGTATACCCTGAGATCGTAAGAGCTACGTCGCTGTCGTTGTCATCGTAGTCGTGGAACTCACCTATAGAAAACGCGATGGGAAATCTGTAAGAGAGGCCGGAGCGGGGCTGGAAAAAGTGGGGTCTCAGGGCGACGGGCGTCATTAATAAAAGTGTCAATGGTGTCAGTGGACTAATGTCGGTAGTCAGTCGCGCTCTCGAGGTTGTGTATGCTGCCGGAGCTGACTATGGGTGGGGTATAGCCCAACTCGTCTCTCGTCCCTGTATCCTATCAGGGAATTCCACCCTCTCGGGGCAAGCCATCTTCCAACAGGCACGGTTCTTCTCTCGTATACCCACAACGAAGCACGAGAGAGAAAGCACACAGCATTCAGGACCAAAGTATTCGTCTCTTCTCCTCGTCTCCTCACACTTCTTTCTCTCGTCCTCATCTCCCCGGTTCTTTGTAACACGTCCCAAGAACCCTACTTGGTCCTGTACACTTGATTCTTTGCTTCGTCCTTTATTTTTTTCTTTATTCCTACCCCACTTTTCTCTCCGTTTATCTTCTTTTTTCAGCTTTTTTTTCATCCGTAATGCTCGCTTAGCTCGTTCTTTTTGTTTATCCATCCACGTTGTAAGTAGGACCACGATCTTCAAAAGATCCAAGAGTCCGCGAAGATATCTTCATCGAAAAAGAGAATGGGAGAGAATGAGATTCGAGAAGCCTGACACCGATAATCTTGTGTTGAACACACCCTCCGTTAAAGTCAGACCGAAATACGTGGCTCGCCAAATGATTGAGCATTTGAGGAAATGAGGAGTGGAAAGTACTTAAAAGAGACTCTAAGTAATTTTTTTCTTCATTGTGAGATGATGGAACCGCGTGTGCCCTCGAGTTAAACCAGCAACCTCGTCGACAGCTGCGCATGTTTTGCCGCGAGCTCTTTTGATCTTCCTTCGCTTACTTCCTCTCGCTATCTCACTTTTCAACACGTTTTCGAAATTTTCAATTTTGTCACTCGCGTCTTTTGATACATCAAAATAAACATGCCAGGCGTTACTTGCAGGATGAGGTAAAACTTTCGGTCCTCAATTTTCACATTTCTAACAAAACATGCTCAGTTTCGTTCTTCGCTTCTTCATTAACGTCCTTCCGTTGCATATTTCAACGAAGCTCGTTCATATCGATCTTCGAACTATTTTCAATTCCATTTTGTTCTTGTTACTCACCACCCTCAAACCTTAATAGTTAGAGACTCATTAATTTATGCATATGTGTTCGTCAGGGTATAAAACCCCAGAGGGTTCTTTCGACTACACGTTTACCATGCCAAGGAGATCGATATTGCACTTGGAGCAGAAAATAATATTGGAGGGAGACAGAAAAGACATTTATAGAGTGTTACGCTCTCGTGTATACGGAGTGAACGCTTGGAAATTTGTCAAAACTGAAGACCGTCTTCGTCATCGTCTTAAACAACACTCTTCGTCGACAGGTAACGAGAAAACAAGAGAGACGGAGAATCGAACGAGCAAGCAAAGAACAACTAAAACAAAGTCAAAAAGCATCTAGTGGAAAAGTCATGAATGCAATTGGAATCTTTCTAGAGTCAGAATAGATTCACAACCAGGTAGCGTTTACACGTGCAAGATAAATTCCCTTAAAAAAGGCACCCATGCATGCGCAAACGTCCTTGTAACATGCGTTCAAGTACGCGAATGGTTTATATTACGCCATGAAAATTTATTGAACGTTCAAACATACCTTCTCTGTCATCATCATACACCCATCGAGAACTATCGGACCAACGGTGCAGAACGTACTCCCGTCTCGCTCTTTCCTTCTCTTTCTTTGCTCAGTCTCTAGAGCAAACGAACCGAGGGAGATACAACTAAACCTGTATCTACCCATCCGTTTGCCATTCACCGGGAGCACCCTCTGGGCAGTTGAAAAGACGATGAGCTGCTCCACAAGCGAGAAGAGAGTGGATGCAATTCTATGTTCGATTACCCGTCATGCCCGCGGTGAAAAGTGCATGAGCTACAGGATATAGAATACCAAAGAATGAGCAAGGTATTCAAAAAACGGAGACGATAGACAGAGGAGATGAGAAAATAATGGAGATTGACCTTCAGATGCTATCAGCGAAAAACATTGATGTTGCGATATGGTTGGATGTATATTCACGTCGTAATTGATAATAAATCGACACCTTTGATGTATTTTGAGGCAAAAGTTCTTGTAAAAACAATAAATACATGAGTTTGTTGACTTAAAAAAATTACATGGCTCGAATAAATGTGTTCACATTATTTTCGGAATCAGAGATAAATCGTATGGTGAAAAATGTGATGTTGAAAAAAAAAGAGCTGCTCGAAGAATTTGGGAAAAGAAGGGAACAGATAAAAAGTCGCTCGTCGATAAGGTTGCATTGACGTAAGAAGAAGAACGTGCTCGAGAAATCGAGCGAAGAGACGAGGGGTTGTCAGTGTGCGAGGGGGATGATATGGCCAATGCTTGCCACTGGAGGAGGTTGAAAGGGATCTGGGGATGGTCTGAGGAATATCTAATAAGAGCCCGGTGCTCATCCATCGTGGACGAGAGAGGGCACTCGGGGGCTGTCACCGTGGGCGTCAGCGAGGCAAAGTGGGATGAGAAACACCACCGGGTGATTTACATAGTAATAATATCGGGTCGCACCGTCGAGAACTCGCGCGTCTTCAAGACGATCTTCGTCAGACCTACAAAATGTTTTTTGCACGTTTTGAAACCTGGATTCTCGCTCAATTTTCCAACAAAATTGCTATATTCCAAATTATGATTACAACTTTATATTAATATGTATTCTTTGATGGTTTCCGTTGAAAAAAAAAATTCTCACATTTTCAAAAATTTCAAATGACGTGTTGTCTTTTTTAATTTAAAAATCATATTTTTAATTAGAAATAATTATTCTTTAATTCCTGACTTTATAATTTTCTCACAAATACTGTTGACTGTTTGGGCGGAAAAGACAGTTATTATTTATCAAATAAACGTATCTCTTGCGACGAAACGAAGGAATCTTTCTCAAATAAATTAAATGAAACAAACGTAAGTGAAATTAACGAGGTGAATTGAGATAAGATGGTGGCGTTAACGACAATACAGTGGAGGGTCGTCGATTGTCTTAATTTCTCGTGACGTGTGTCTTCGGGGGACAAGGGACAGAGGTAGAGGAAAGATTACACGATGAGGACAATGAGTAATGAGGAACAGGAGAGATGCTCGAGACTCGATTATAATGTCAAAGCTACGAAACAACTGGAGAAGAAGACGATGATAAAATGGGAACGAAGTGAAAAGGAGGAAGAAGAAGAAGCAGAAGAAGAAGAGGAGCAAGGAAGCGGAATTATGAAGCGAGGAATATGGGGTGAAGGACGGGCGCACGCACGTACTTCGCATAATGATCGGGCGAGGCTAAACAACGAAAAGGGTTGTCAAACGTGGTTGTGTACCCCGAGACAAAAAGGGGTCAAGAGTGAGTTGTATACCATTATACGCAGTGCCCAAGGTTCCAAGAGAAAGAGACAGAGAGATTGCTGGTTCCGTGATGAGTTCTTTCAGACCATCATCACGAAGCCGTGGCCGGTGCTTTTTGACGTCTCACTCGGCCGAGCGCGGCAATGTTAATTAACGAGAGATTCACTCTTGGCGATGCGGCATTCGTTAGTTGCGCCTTCTCTCTTCAATATAACTGTATCTTTGGGTATATGAGTAGTTTACTCGACATATCGAAGTGAGCAACTTCTTTCTCCCTCAAAAACGTTAAGACGTGTCTCAGAATAGAGGGCGCACCGCCGTTATTGCCAAGAATAAAGCGGACATACGAGAAATACCGCATATACGTGTGCTACAACCTCGTGCTCACAAGTGAATAAAAAATAATTGAAAAAAAAGGACCAAAAGAGATTGGAGAACAAGAGTTCAACAGTAAGTAAGACTCACTTGCGCCATATAGCAGAAGCAGAGGGCCTCAATCAACGAAGGCATTCATGTACCCGACTTCTTTCTTCTTCGGTTTCTCGCGGGTTTTACAAAGACCTCCGCTCTTACTGAACGCTCACGAGCGTTTCAAAACTTTAGATATCTTCGCTCTTTTTTCTTCACCTACTTCCCTCCTCTTCTTCCTCTTTTTCTTCAGCTCTTCGCTGCTGTCGAATATTATTTCCACAGTATCTTCGCGCTACGGCTTTCACCATCATCAGTTTCTTTTGCTTTTCATTCTTTTTTTTTCTCATCATTTTCCTCATCTCTTACGACCTCGCGATGCAACCACCACCATGTTCCGGCACCCTCTTTCATTTTTTTGTCTTCCTTATCCCAGAAACGAGAGCAAGCACCTCTATTGGTCTTTGTCCCTTTTCGTACTTCTTTCGATCGCCCTCTTTCGCCCTAGTGGCTCGAACGGGTGTATTTTCATTGCTGAAAACGCGCAACGGTGAACGCGCTCCATGCCTTGTGGTTTTATGTACCGAGCTCTAAGAACGAGGACGTAAGCTTGTACGCGCGAAAGAGAGGAATATACCGTGGCTACGAAAAAAAAGAGGAAGAGAGACAGAGCGAAAATGAAAGAGAGAGAGAGAGAGAGAGAGAGAGAGAGAGAGAGAGAGAGAGAGA
>JACEOJ010000145.1:2989541-3185752 GCA_013761285.1 Campoletis sonorensis
GAGAGAGAGAGAGAGAGAGAGAGAGAGAGAGAGAGAGAGAGAGAGAGCAACCCGACGTCGCCTGACGCGCATCACTGACGCCGCGTGGAGCTGAGATTAATGGCTTCGGACTCTGAAATCCTGGAAAATAAATAGCGAGGGAGCTGGTCGAAGGCAGAGAGGAAGGAGCTTCGGAGAGAGAAAGAGAGAGTGAGGGAGGGAGAAAGAGTGAGGAAAAAACTGATAGAGGATGGCAAAGAGGGGCGGTCATGGTATAGGAATAGAGTCGAGTGTAGGAGTATCAGGCAGAAGAAAGAATACAAGGGACGGAGGAAGTTTGCCCTAGCAGTGGAAGAAAAAAAATCAAGAGGTTTGCCACTCTTCTCGCGAGGGTAAAACATCATGATCGTGCCGCCATTGCTCTGTATATTACCTGATGGCTACTTTCTCATTTGAAGAATCTCTAACCAACGTCTATTCAGTGAGCTTTTCTCCGTTGAACCTGCTCATTCTTTGGCCATTCCAAAATAATCGTGTCGTGCACTTTCTTCCAAACTTCCTGCAGTAAAAAGGGCATCAAACTAACATTTATTCATCGTCACGAATAAAAATCAATTTTCTTGATTATTGACGTGAAAATATCTGATTTATGTTCTAGAAAATGATTTTAGGAATATTTTTTGACACTCGGTTAACCTCAAATCTTTCCTCTCAATCTTGGAAGCCCTGATAATACTGCAAACGTAAATATTGAGCCATAAATATGCAGTATCCAATTACAAACACAAAGCCAACGACGTGTACACCATATAGCTGCGTATTACGCAATTATTATTACGTGTTAATACAACGATTACTCACATACGAGGCGAGTTAAACTTGAATTGCATTAAATACTAAATGACCAAGCGTGTGGAAGACCACGGTCTAATTGTTGAGTCGTTTGCATAATGCTCGCTCTGTAACTGCTCTTCTCGCAGGCTTTACTCTGGAATCGCCCCATAGCTGAGTCTCACTGTTTGTATGGAACACTTGTACATCCTCCAACTGTAAGGCTATCTCCAGCGCAGTACTACATCCACGAATCCCCCTCCACGTACACGAACCAAAACTCGAGTATGCATAACGAGAAACTGTGTTGAAGATTAATTACTAATTCTTGCTACTGTACCAACTAGTTGCTGTTAAACATCTATAGAGACGTAGTCACGTTGCTCGTACAATGAAAAGAAATCTGTTGCTAATCCGCTGTATGCAGTTAATCAATTTTCAACAATCGTGATTTCAATGTTTCCGTTTTAAGTTTTTTTTTTTCAACATCTGTTACAATGGAATTTGACTTATTAATACTTTCATTCATCCGTCATATCGAAGATTTATAAATAACAGTTCGAGAAGAGTTCATGATGAAGTAACAGCTCAATCGAATAATTAGGTCTCGATTTATTCCAGGATTTTTTAATAAACGGACTGTATTTCGTGTACGTGAATGGAAAATTCATCAGAACATGACCGATAGCCACGTCAATGACGACGTTACAACACGCAGCAGTAATTTAATCGATTTTTAGGTTAATTATACTTCCTTTAGTTTTTTTTCGTAATCGATCAACCAACTCTTTCACTCTACTCTTTTCTTAACGTTTTCTTTTCTTCTTTCATGACATTACCCAGCGATGATTCAATGACGGTGCGGTGAACTCTCGTTAGTTAGTCCAACATTAATTATTCTGTATCCTGGTACGCAATCAAGGTCTCGACAACGATTATAACAGTCATTAGCTCCCAAGATACGGTACGAGCTACATTCTTACGTTAACGGAGAAAATCGGTGGAGATGTTTTTGAAGAGAATCTCTCAAAACTGTGAAATTCTTTGTCGACCGGTTATCATTTGGTACCGAGGATAATGAGATTTTTTTCGGTAATGAACTTTGCGTGTGACATTGAAATATATTGACTGCATGACATTAACAGCATCGAATCAAAATCCTAAAACTCAATCAATCGATTATCTTTAATCAGCCTAAATTGTTATTTTAAAAAATCCCATTGAAACGATTATATTTCGTCTGCAAACGTGTGGAAATAATCAAAAAAGTAAGCTTTTGTATTTGATACAAAAACGAATTCGTTTACGAGACGAGAAGGAGGAACTTGTATGTAAATATGGAAATAAAAAACTAATATAACGAGAAAGAAAACGAGGTTTTGGGGAAGGGAACGACGACGAATATTAATAACGTGGCAAAGTAAAAAATGTTTACTATGTGTTTGCAGACAGATATGAGGGAATAGGAGGAACCAAAGAAAGAGAGAGAGAGAGAGAGAGAGAGAGAGAAATATCGAGAAAGAGGAAGAGAGTTTGGGAGGAGAGGGGTGTACGTAGAAACGCTCGACGGGGGGATCGAGCAGAGCGTTCCAGGTCGTGATTGATCGGCCCCGTCTCAACTGTGCTTCCTATCCCTTCACTCTTCGGGGTGCGTCTCTCATATATGGATACACGTACGTTTCTCTCACCCCGTAGGGATATTGCCTTGGCGCAGCATCAGCCCACGTACGCGGAGGTTCTCTCGCAACGTTCTCGGGGTCGGACGTCGAGACAAGAACACACCCTCCTGCCCGAACAACAACCCCCGTGTGCTTGACGTCGCTCTACGTCTCTTCGTACATAACAAACAGACAACAATCTCAATCTCTCTATCTCTCTCTCTCTCTCTCTCTCTCTTTCTCTACCACATGGTACATCGTCCTGAGAGCGCACCGAATCGAATTATCCTAGACATTCGATCAACGACGACTCTCGTTCCCTCGGAATGATTCATCCACTTTCATTCCACAGGAAATCTCATTCTACGAGGAAAATGCATTTTAATGCTGCCCGAAAAACACATGTGTACTCAAAACAATCAACATTCTTGGCAACTGAATGTGGATTCACACTGCTCAGCATTTGCCTATCATTTATACTTGAGTCGTCGAATTTGAAAAGCGTAAACAAATGCTCTTTCTGGCTTAACCTTTTGAAAATTTGAGTAATTCTTTGACTCGTTGTAGGACATGCGTTGTTGCGCCTTTTTTTCGCAGTTGTTTTATTGTTTGACTACTTTTGTCTGTAGTTTTTACTCGAAAAATAATTTGGTTCCAATGTATTTATAAGAAATATGTATTTTAAGTCTTAAAATGTATTAATAAGAACCAAGTACGATTGTAAATGTTTCGTGTCACGTGAAATAAAGAGTATGGCAAAACCATGATGGATTTATTATGTTTTCAAGTTCTGAAGTTCCTTTGATGTCCTGTGTATTTTATTTCCATCTTTTTAGCGATCTAATAAAAAATCGTGAATACATGATCAGGTAAGAAATTACGAGGAACCCAAGGATCTTTTGCAAATCAAGAAGTTACGCGAGAAGACAGTTCTCCGAGGGATCTTCTGAAGAAGAAACTCCCCACATGGTCATGCATCATCTTCAAGAAAATGGTTCATACGAAGTTGGGCTTGTAAACTGTCACATGAAGTTTATCCTTAAGTAACGTGGGTTTACAAGTCCGGGTAAGTTTCTTGTTTCAAGAGAACAACAGAAAAATACCTGCCAGCTAGCGTTGTGAGAAGTTGATTCGAATTCCGAAATGAGTTTGAAGTATTTTTATTTTGCAGTCAGAGAGGGCATTAAATTTACGATTGTTGTCCAGTTTTTTCATTTTCTAAATTGTGGTTTAATCTCTACTAAAAAAAACTAGAACTCAATGTTTTTCAAACCTTATCAATTTTTTATTGTCAGTGCGTCGAATCTATTTTTTTCCAAAATGGCAGAATATTTACAAGACTCCATCAAACAGAACCAACCATTGATTTGTGGATTCATGTTTAATTTGACAGGCAGAATGTTTCGAACTTGAAGTGACACTTTAAATTCACACTCTCACGTTAATTTTTGTGAGCATTTGTAAACATTTTATACATATAAAATAATTTATTGTGTGGATAAAAGTTATGTCCCTTATTAGCGGCTAGCTAACAACAAACAACAGAAATCCCGCTGGTAAAGAACTTGTGGAAATAGTGAGGTTGAACATCGACAATGAACGCCCTCTGGAGGAAGGTGAAGATTCGTGCACACTTACACAATCGCAAGGTCACAAAGACAAGCTGCGATCTCCGCATGATAATCCGGATAATATTAAAGCACCCTGGTGTTGCGATGAACGAATGCTCGGGTGGAGCCCGTCGGTGTATAAAACGCGTGGGAGGCCGAGATATTGCTGAGAAGAAAAATATGCCGGTCTCGAACATACCGGGGGTTACATGACAACCAAGGAGACTCTTCTTCACTCTCTATACATTTTTTTTCCCTGTACGTATAGCTCCTCTCGAGCCAAAGACTGATTAATGAAACACGAGAATCTTCGACACTGCGAGATCCCGGAAAAACTTTGTGAATAATACCTCGTGTCAGTTGAGAGTCTAGAAAAAAAGATTTATTACCAAGCAAACAAATTCGGTGTGCGGTGTAGAAATTTATTCGATTTTCGGACAAAAATTTCATGAATAAGAACAATTTTTTGTATTTTTTACTTTTTTTCTTTTTACAAGATTAATTCTCAAAGCAAACCCTCGAGCTTTGAGGGTGAGGTGAGTTTGATTTATTGTTGATTAGCTCCGAGCAACGTCAACCACCAATTTAAGCTCCAATCTCTACCTTCACCTGACTTGCTTACTTCGCGAGACAATTTTGAGTGAACCAATTTTTTGTTCGGAACTATAATTGTGCAAACGAGAATGTAATTGCCTTATCAGAGCGAAGAATCTTACTCGGACGATATCTGATGTAGTGTAATTCTACGAGGTGGATTTACGAGCTACTTGTCGAAGGATCATATTTCACCGACCCAATGAAGATTCGCCGTTGATTATTTCTTGCGATCCGCGATAAAATCCGCCCTCTTCGAACGTCTGTATCTTTTCTCGGTTGGACCTTTTCGAGCCTTTTGCACATTCGTGTTTCGTTAATATCGCAATTTTTATGAATCCTCTCGGCAACGAGATCCGTACGGACTAGGTCGTAATATATTTTCAACAAGAGGAATTTATATGTGTACAAAAATACACATACTTCTTATGTGACCATGTCATTCGCCCCACGCAACAAGATACATGCAGATTGCTCCGAAGCTGAACAAATAAAATTGTTTTTTTTTTTTTTTTTTCATGTGTGTTTTAAACTTTTTTATTTTTACTTTTAAAAACGAACGTATGAATGATTCTTACACCTATCCACTTTTGTGCCACGAGTGAGTCGTGTTCTTATAAATGAGCTTCGATAAATCTGACGTCACGTTAGTTTCACGAGAAAATATAATATGTTTTACGAGCTCGACTTATGGTGTCTCACGCTTTGTCTTTTAATCTAGATTTTTGGTCGTCAGCCAACTATCTCATATTTTCCAAACATATTATAAGATTTATTTTTTTCCATAAACTCCACGTCATAACCACATTCATCTAAGAGAATTAATGTGGAGACTATATCGAGCATTCACCAGGTAATTCGATACTTTCTGGTTCACCGATACAACGATGTTTATCAAGCATTTTTGATCCTTTTGATATCAAACGTTCCAAGATTATTCAACGCCAGTAGAATTATTATAATTATTATTGGATTATATTATTCGAAATAACGATTCAACAAAATCTTTACGAGGTTTCCGACCCGTCAAAGGATTTGTTTCTTTGCTTCGACAGCTTTCCTGGTCGCAAATTCGTTGCATAATCGTCTACAAATCGGTCGTTTTCCAGCAGGGAATAATGCAACGAGATTAAGGGCCATCGCATGTGCATGAAAGGTAAAGTAGAAGCTTCATTTTCGTGAAGTTGAAGGCGAATAAGTATATGCAAAGAAAATAAAGGGAAGGAGAGAATAAGATAATCGAGAGGGTGCTCGTAAGATGAAGTTGTTTTGGCTGTTAGCCGGCCACTAGAAACTGTCCAAGTAGTCATTAAAGCATCATTAATCTTGATCCGGATACGTTGCAACTGTGTTTTAGTATTTACGAGCAAGTCACCCGCGAGAAGTCCATCACTCATGAATCAGATTTCGATCAATTTATCAGAGCGATAACGAGCAATGTCACCATTTTTTGTTTATCACAAATATCTTGGCTGTAAGATCAAAAGGTGTTTGTCTCAATTTTTCCGTCAGTTGGCGCGATATTTATATCGGAAAATGCTTCAACTTTCAAATGCCCCAGGAACTTCAGGATATTTTACGAGTTCTCAACAACAATACGACCAGTTTTATGCCCAAATGTTACCATTTTCGCTTAGACGAATGTTTCTTTTGTGTTTTGCTCGTATTACGCCACGTGTTACGATGTGGGACCCAAAAATTATGACCTCCCCGAAAATTAGGGCAATTTATGACTTTTCCAGCAGAAAAATGCCGCAACATCGGACCGCCGGCGATGTTTCGACCCGACGGGAAAACTAGTCTTCTCGTTATAACGACCTAGCTTCCGATTACTTCCACGTGTTTTTCACATTTTTGGTACTTTAACGATTACGAGCACAAGCGTTGAATTATTTCATTTCATCCACATTTCGCTCGTTTCAGTCATATGTATCGGCTGTTTTTTTCTTTTTTTTGACTCGTATTGTGAAGGGCACGAGGGACATGAAATACTAATAACACGATATTGCATATGATGAAGTTTAAATGAAAAAAATGAATAAAGTAACATGCATCTACTTACAAAAACCACGTTTTCTTCATTCTGGTCCTTTTCTTTTCTTGCAGCAAGAACTTACCTTTTGTTAGAATTTCTCTTAATGCTCAGGACGTACAATGGCTGAAAATATCAGAAAAAAACTGATCGCGACTCTATTTTTAAGAGACAAATTGCCGATACCGATTTTCACGAGCCACTACGCGATCGAGTGGCTTTTTGATGATTTTTGTTTGCAAATTTGAAAAATATCGTCTGTTATGAGTGTTTGAAAAAAGGGAGGAGAAAAAAACGTGCGTACTCGTCGAAAAATCGATATGAAATGTTGACGTTTAGTTCGCGATTTCGTCGATGGGGTGCAGCACCTCGCCACAAAGTTTTCTGAAAGGAGAGCATCGATGGCCGCATTTTTTGTTTCGTCATGAGGGCAAAGGGGGGGTGTTAGATTAGGCTAATGCGATGGTTCCCCGATGAGATATTACCCGGCGAATGGGAGAGCCAGGTCGACGTTGCAGGGGCGTGCCGTACCCTGGAAGCGGCGTGCCCGGGGCCACATTCACGACGTGGACTAAGTGCTGGGTGGAGCCCCGTCTAGGCACTACCTCTCTACCCGCGATGGAACCATCATCCTCCTGGCGTCCCGGTCCCGCGGCGAAAGTCCCCTCCGGATCGCAAAACCTAATGGCCGCCGTATTCTGTTTTCTCACTCGATCTTTTCACAAAAACCCGCCAATTTTGAAATTTATCGTGACCTACGACAACACGAACCGAAAGAAAAAAAATTGAAAGTAGAATTTCACCAAAACGACAAATGTTTTTGAAATCGGGAATAAAATCGGGGAGGGATGACTCGATAATATCGATGAGGAATTTTTAATTCACTAACAAACCATTAATATCTAACGTCAAAATAAATAAAAAAGAAGTTTCATCGCTGAGAACTCAAAAGTAGCTAAAAAAAAGAAAAATACAAATAAATACATGAGAAGTTTTGATGTCATCGATGATAGATGAGAGCAAACACATTGCAATGTGTGAAAATTGGAAGGGAAAACACAAGGCCACGAAGATTTGGTTGGTTGCCAATCTTGATGAGTTTTCATTTGCATTGGAATCGTGGAAATTGGAAAGACGAACATTTTTTTTTCGATTTCGGACCACATCCTATGGAGCCCGGGTGCAATCCCCAAAATTGGATCCGCAACAGCTCGATCCGTCAGTGAGGTTCATTTTTTTTCCATCCCTTGTCTCACTCTGCTTCCCCCACACTTTTCAATTCCACGCTCGGTGTGCCCCCTTTCTATTATTTTTTTTTTCACCAATCTACCGAACCAACCCTCCGAACGTCCTGGACAACCAGAGACATAAATCGTATAAGTTTTTATTATTTAAAATTAGTTTTTTTTTTTTTGCTTCTTCTGACAGAGTGACGGTTCCCGAGTGTGTTAGCCTGCGCGTGTTCTGGGAGCCACAATTCTAAGGGGCAAGAGAGAGACCGACTGATTCGAGACTCTCGAGCAACAGAAAATTCTATATGTTCCCATACGTACACATTCGCATATAGATAATGAAATTATACACGAGCTCGAAGGGTTGCTCGGAACAGAGGAACTGAATATAGCGGAGACAGCAACTACCCCTCAGGGGAATAGCCGCCAAGTGTCATCGGGACATCCGGCTAATTGCGAGAGTGTTTTGTTACCCTCTCCCGGAGGTCGCGAGCGAGTTTACAGCCCTTACAAGCTTTTGCATTTAGCCTTTGTCGGCAGAGCTCCGTCGCGCTGCTACGTTGCGTACTCTCGGGATATCTCAGCACCAGGTTTCAACTCAACCCTGGCCAGGTATACAATGCTTGAACTTTGCTTTCCGCATAGAACTGTTACGTATTCAACCCCTTGTTACTCTACCACCAATCCCTCTGAAACTAATGCTGGCATATATTTCCCTGTGAAAGTTACATATTCACAATTTTTTCTAATTAATACACTTCAATATTTGCAGATGTAACCGTGAGATATGGGTACAGGATTACGGACCAGAGAAATTCGTCCTTGATTCAACGAAATTGTTAATTTTACATTCTAACCATTGACAGTGTTTGAGAAACTCTTTTTTCGATAATTTACCATTTCGATGAATGAAATGGAATAATAGTATATTTAAAAAAAAATGGTTTTTGATGACAATCAAATTATTCATCAAAATATCAAGAGGAAATTTGTAGTTTCGTTATTTGAATCTATTGGATTTTTTTCAACAGAACAGAAATCTCACTCGTTTACATTGAACAAAAGTCCAGCTGAATATAAATGCTAAAATATTTAGCATTCATCATCCAGAATAAATTTAGAATTTCAATTATAAAATTTATAAATTTAGAAAGCAGAATAAAGCAAGTTTGAAAATGAGCTCATTTGGTGGTAGTTAGAAAAACGTACTAAACATGGCAAAATACATTACATTGGAGACATTCGCAGAAATAAGAAGTGAAAACATTGATTGCCAGAGAAAACGAGCCTTTGCGAAGTGTTTTCAAGTAGTCCGTCAGAAAGAAGAAGTAAGAAAGAGAGAGAGAAAGAGAGAGAGAGATAGTGAGCAAGGGTGGTAGAGACGACGTCGTGGTGCTGGCAGAGGGTGTCGTTGGTGCGCGTTGCAACAGCGGGAGCAGGATGACGAGAGGAGAAAAGGAGCGAGGACGGAGGGGTCGCGATATTATTGATTTACGTCCCTCTCTACGTCACGTTCAATATATGTATAAAAACACATGGATAAATTCAAAAGCAGGTGTTATAACGTTCGGAATTTGATTCACTCGAGAATCTCGCTTTTTTCTCTGAACTCCAACCTAGTTCAATACTAAAAACCCCACAGTCTCTTTCGTCGAAAGGAAAAAAAAGAGAAAAACATCGCGATGGAATGTTTTCAAAAACGTTATCAATTCCCAAGGGAATCAGAATTCGTTGGCATCTAAATATTTCGAATACATTCTGGTACGAAAAACAATTTCCCACTAGCAAAAAAGGGTCAGTCCTTAAAATCCACAAAAAATAACATCGAAAGATGGGCATATCCATGAATCATATCGAGCATGGAATCCATTAATTGTTTCCACCGCTCTAGGTAAAACAAAAAAAACGGTCCCAAAAAAAAGGGGTTGGCAAGTTCAGATCCTCCCCAAAAAATGAGCTCGCAGCGTCCATTGTTGCGAGGTGAGAAAAGCGAGAGAGGTACACGAAGCGTTTGGCTGTACAGTTACGACTTTGGTTGGTATTTATAGGGAGCAGACATGAAATATTGCTTCTTATACTCCCGCGAACAGCACAAGTAGGTATTTGCTCTCTTTAGATTCGTCTCTGGAGTAGGATCGCCGGGGTACTTAAAGTTGAACAACCCGCCTGTTCACGCGTTCATAAAGATTCATATCTTCAGCCGCTTACAAAGTACCTTGTACTACTGTTTACGTGCATATGTTTTTTTTTGCGTCTAATAGAGAATGATTCTCGTGCTATTTCTACGTTTTTGTAAATAAGAAAAAAAACGCGTATAGATACAAACATATCAATTAAATAAAAATGTAAAAGGGTGATAGCGAATCGTCGGAAGGGTTGAAAGTGCGAACACACCCGTAATACAATACGCTCATTCAATTATCCTATCATCGCGATATATATTATTATTCAAACTACAATATAACTGTACATGTATTTATTTGAAGGTAGACACAAAGCTTTACATATCACGTACAGGACACACCCGAGAGTGTAAAATTGGAATGCTGTAGTGGTAAAGTGGTTGGCCTGAAAAGCACGTGGACTATGTGCTCTTTGATGGTGCACAGTGAAGAGGGTGGGACTGCGTGAGAGCGAAGGGTGGCAGAGGCAAGTGCCGAAAATTGATGCATTCTATATGCAAAACAGCGGTACAGCGTTGTCCGTTTATATATGTATATACATGTGTATCTATATGTAAACTGTATGATAATGCAACTCACGCGACGAGCAACACGAACAGACGAGGGCAATCTCGACCGTACACAAGCTGTGTGTACTATGTTGTGTTTAGGTTTGTATGTGTGCGTATGAAACTGCGTATCGCCTCCTTCATGTATAAACTATTCGACAACATTGTTCGATGGTGCCAAGCTACTATTTCGTGTGCATGGGATGTTTGGAGTTGCATCAACGGTAATGTAAGATCCTCAGCAGTTTCCATTTCATTGAGTGACTTTATATATGAGAATTTCAAATATTACTGACAGTGGAAGGTTAAACAGTGAGTCGAAATGTCAAGGTCAAAGAATCATGGAGCGGAAGGCAGTTTTAATAACTTTTTGAT
Source organism: Campoletis sonorensis (assembly GCA_013761285.1). Taxonomy (NCBI): domain Eukaryota; kingdom Metazoa; phylum Arthropoda; class Insecta; order Hymenoptera; family Ichneumonidae; genus Campoletis; species Campoletis sonorensis. The sequence continues at coordinate 3,000,584 of JACEOJ010000145.1, forward strand.
GTTGGAAATCAACGGAATCTCAGTAATAAATTTGGCAACTTACATCGGCTGAGTTCTGCACAGTTTCCCTGGGCCCTGTCGTGCACTAGGAAGGAAGGCAATGAAAAGGGGAAGAAAATGGTATTTAAGTGATGAGGGAAGATACGTTCATTGTTGCTCAATTTTCAACATTTCAATCAACCAGTCTAATAAAAAATAAAAGAAACACGGTTAAAAGTAACTTTTTATCATAAAATTCTTTGATGAAAGTGCAAATATTCGACCGAATAAAATCGACATGCTGTTTAAAAAAAATGTAAATTTCGGAAATTAAAAGCAAAGGTTGCTCATGAAATTTATGGTGAGTGTATTTTTTAAAGTATCGAATGTTGAATTTATCTCTTGAGCAACTTATTTAGGAAATAACAAAATAAATTGATACGTCAGTTTAATAAAGGGTGTACTTTTGTGTGAAGCCCGCCCGAAAAATTGTCTGTATATTTGTACATACAGGGTGTGTAGTGTAAGTTAATACGAGTTCTATGCAATTCTATACGCTCCCGTGAATTTGACTCTCCTGTATATATAACTGGCTGATTATGTGTACGTCTATATACACAATCCTATTGCGGGCAAGTCGTCGTTTATAAAGGGGGAGGGCATGGACAGTAGGATGCAGAAAGCAGCGTGAAGAATATATACACATAGAGAGATGAACGGTAAGAGAAGGAAGAGAATACAGCGATACACACAGCTACTCGAGTCGGAGAATCGAGCGGTATAGAAGCGGTTAACACTCTATTAACACTAACGACGCTCATACATAACATCTCGCGTTCGCTCAGTCCGCGACTCCGAACGCCGGTAAGGACCTCAGGGTGAGAGTGTCGAGTGGGTGGGGAGGAGGTTGGCGAAGAAGTCATTGGGGAGGGAGGAGGGGAAAGAGGGAAACGCAGACTCGTACACAACACACACAAACACACACTAACCGAGAGTTGGCCGCGATGAAAAGCAGAGGGAGCGAGTGAGAGGTCGTTTGGAATTTATGGTCCGTTAATGGGGGTTACTTTATGCGTTCCGGCGCGTGCAAGCAGTCTCTGTATATATTTATCTGTATACGTATATACATAAGTATATGTCCATCTTTCTCTGTCTCATTCTTTCGATGTCAGGTATAGTGACGTAAATTTTACGAGGATGCTGCGGCGGATGCAACCCTCGTTTCTCACTATCTAGTTCTCTCGTTTTCACTCCACGCCTTATCTTCCCTTTCTCTTTCTTGCTTTACGGTCGAACTTCCATTCGGACTTTCGCGGTTGGAACTCTTGCTCTTGCTCTCTCCCTTTCTCTCCCTCTTTCTTTCTTTTTATCTCAACTGACCGCTGGTTATCCGCCACTGGATAATACACAAAAAAAAACACCGATTTATCGCGCGGCATATGTTTAACGTACGCACTAATTCTTTGTTGTATATTTCGTTGTGATTCCGCGTGTTTCACGTGCATCGACTGCGTCAACGGGATAAATAAACGCGAATTCTTCGACCATCTCCGTACCGACGACACTAAATGTCAATTATTTTGATCAGCGACTGAATCAGTTGAAAGTACAATTTGCAGAAAGGCGAACTCGTAATTCAAACTTTACAGAAATTGGAATTATGAGGCATTTTGCATGTGAAATTTTATTCCGCGAATTGTATCATTTTTTGGACTCAAGCGAATTACAAAGTACGTAACGTACGCCTTTTACGTGCTTCAGATCTCTATTCTCGATTATATAATTGCTCTCAACACGTTTCGTCGATCGACGAGAAACGGAGAAGGCGAATATAACTACACTTTTCATGTCTCTCACGTCCGGCGAATCCGGTAAAATTATTTCTACCCATTTACAGTGAAGTGTATATTTTCCTGTAGCCGCTCATTCCCATATAATAATAAAGCAATTTATGAGAGAACGATGACGGTAATGATGATAATATAGACATTCAAGCGTAAGTGGACGCGAGTAGACTCCTTTCTGTATAATATTTTTCATCACAGGTACCTCATAATATTTATAATCAATATTCAAATTTTTTTTAATCGTCGAAAAGTCAAACTGCTTAACTTACGATGTGAAGAATGTATTTGACATTCCTTCAAAATAGACCAACACCGATAAAAACATCGTAAGGCTTTTCTTTTACACCCTCCTTGATACTCTGATAACAATTATATTTGAATCGATCGAGTGGGTACTGGACAACACTAAATCTTACTTTTATTTAATTCAATTCAACCCAAATTTTTTGAATCGGCTCAATACCCATTATAAATTTATCAATTATTTATTTAAAAATGTTCCAGTCTATTTTTGTTAAAGTCCATTTAAAAAAAAGTTATTTCATCCACTACTTTGTCAGGCCTTCGTACCCTCAAACGAAAGCAAACCCATCGATACAAAATAAATTTGAATGAATACGGTATTGTAAATAAAAACATGCTACGAATCACTTATTGGAGCGTAATTAAAGAATGTTTAGAGAAAGAAACGTGCAAGATGGCTGAGGAAGTGGCAGAAAACGTATTAACGTGTGTATGTATGTGCTCTTGAGACTGGCAGGCGGGGTATATATATTGGAGGTTAAATTCGTGCGAACGTTGAAGTTTCAGGAGTTTCTCACCTCGTTCTTCCACGACGTCTCCGCTCGTCTTCGTTTTCGTCGTCGTTTTCAAGAGTTTCCAAGCTCAGTTGTTGCTGTATGTCTGTATATATCTACAGATATAACACTCATAGGATACGATGAGGGTGATGTGCTTCTCTACCGCTCGAAAAGCCTGGGGATGCCTTCGCGAGAAGACTTGAGTGCCAAAGTTCATAGTCGGTGGGGATCCCCGCGTGGCCTTCTCTTCCTCCTCATCCTCCTTTTGTGGCCGCTGTAGACGGTCCAGACCGGTAAAGTGATAAAGCGGCCATAAATTCTGACCGTGCATCCTCGCCTAACGAGAAAGAGAGAGGGAGAGAGAGAGAGAAACCTGCAACACACACCCCATTCACCCACATCCCTGATTCACGACAAAATCTCTGTTCAAAAATGCTACGAAGTTACGATGAAAATTGCTCTCGACGACCTGACTTTTGTCGTCTTGCCTCTCGCTTCCAAATGAACCACCTGCTTTCGTTATTTTTTTGGCATACGATCAGAAACCCAGCAATCACCTGCCATGGGCAGCGGGAAAGCATTTTTTAAAAAGGCCAATGCTTATGGTGATTTTTTAATAATTAATTGCAATGTTTTAATGTTCACCGTACGAATGCACCTGTAACATAAATTAGTGGTTGATTAGTTCGAGCTCAGTGAGTTTTGGACTGAAAAATATGTCATCAAGAACAGATATACTTACTTTTGTTGAAGAATTTTTAATCGATAAAATTTGCATCAATTATTATTTTTTTTATCAACAATTAAATTGTAATGATATTGAATAAATGAATTCATTAATTATTTATCATCCGTTAAGATTCTTTCGCCCCATGGACAAGTGAAAAAATTGTATCAGCAATTAACTGACATACAAAAAATGTACTTTGTTTTTCTTTCGAAAAGAAAAATGGATTTAAAAAAAAACGTGACGCTGTTCTACTGTACATGATTACAGCAAAATGTCTTGTACACTTTCAGGCGTTGGTTCGAGTCTATCACTGAACCGAAGGGACGAGAGAGGTCGAGAGAGGTACAACGAAGGCTTTTTTCTTCTTTCCTTTCATCCTCTTCTTCTTCTTATTCTTCTTTTGGCAAGCATAGGCGTAGTGTGTACAGGGATCTTTTGATGTTGGTGTTATTTCTGGGATTTCCACGTGACATGCTCCAGAATAGTGCGAGAAGGATAAACCTTAGGAGAAAGGAAGGAAGGCAGTAGCACAGCTGTTCGTTTCGGTCAGAATTTCGTGAGGCGAGTCGCAAGAGTTTGTACAACGAAGAGAACACATACATCGGTGTTCTATGTAATCTATCCTAGGAAGTGAGAGAAAGCGAAAGAGAAGACGGATATAGGAACGAAAGAGGAAGAGAGAGAGAGAGAGAGAGATAGTTAGAGTATAGTAGTAGTAGGCACGGTATGTTCGGTGTGCTGCAGGGGCGAACAGACAGAAAATCCAATAAATCATCCCGTCACGAGCCATGAGCCAAGGCGGAGCCTCTCTCCTCGTATTAGCCAATAATAATCCTCTCTGAGTCGGTGGCCATCTTGGATTATACAATGGTTCCTTCCGCAGCGATACGTATATAAATGTGCAAACTCTAGACTGTGAGTTAGAATAGCAAACCCTTCGAACTGGACCCCCCGCGACCTTAACGACTTTTCCCTCTTCTCTGAAGAAAAAAAGGATCCTTCTCACTCCCCTTTCACTCCCTATCAGACACACCTCACGTCATTAGTATTCATAGGATAATTGACGAAAGGAATTATAGTTTCTAGAGAACAAAAAAAAAATTGAAAAAAAAAAAAATTATCATCATTTATATTGGATTAGTGAGAAAAAAAGAATAAAGTAAAAAAATTGATGTTAATGAATCTCAAAAACGACATTCATATTCAACCACAATTTATTTCTCGTTTCCAAACACAGTTATTATAATTAATGTCGTTATTATTAATATGGACAGACTCTTAAATATAATACAATATGGTTTTTGTTGTTGTTGTTGTTGTTGTTGTTTTAGACTCGTCGACATAGTATAGCCATTAATACTATTATCGTTCATTCATCATCGTCATAGTCCCCTTTTTCTCTTTCTCACTCTCTCTCTTTCTCTCTCTCTCTCTCGCTCTCTCTGTGACGTTATGTCTCGATGGCTCGCTCGACACATATTACACGACTATAATAATTCTCACACACGCACACACACGGGGGAGGGGTGGGAAGAACGCGTCATCCATTCGAATTTAAATCATCACGTTTTTGTTTTCGCTTAATTATTTTTCAAATTTACTCTTCACGTCGCGAAAGGTATTATTTTTGGGTAGGTACGTAATCAACTTCATTCTTGCATACTTTTTTATGTGTACACTTAGTTTACATACTGCAGGATCACTACAAAATATTTTTATGAGTTTATCCGTACTTGTAATCATATCATATACATATATATATATTTTTTATTTATTTATATATCTTCATTTATTTGTTTTATTTTATCCTTTATCATGTTTTTTTTTTTTTTTTTTTTTTCATCGTCGTCAATTAGTCATTCGGTAAGTATAGCGCGAGTACTTATACAGCGTCTTAGTATCACCGAGAATATCTTATTTTGTTCTTCATTTTCCGGCTCATTTCGTGAATGAAATTCATTAATTAGCCACGCACTTGTGTGTGTGTGTGTGCGAGTCTATATACTTTCGCGAAACTGTTGGCCATGAGTATATTCACGTTTTCAATCGTAAATAACTTGTACGAATGATTATTTAAATCGCGAATTAATTAATTCGCGATATTCTCGATCAAATGAGATGACGATTTTGACGTACCCCTCGGTCGCGACCACACCCCGTTTTAATTGCAATCTCGATGCGAGGCTCACGACGATTTTGGGATAGACGATTCGATTATTTGTATTTTGGTAATTCACTCCATGCCCCACAGAATGCCCCTTCTTTTAGTTTTTGTTTTTGGAAAAATAAATCGTTTGTTTTTGCGTTAAGCGGGGATTTATTTTTCTTAATTATGCTTCACTGATTACGAGTCGAGTGTAAGTTGAACTAGACCTCGAAGAAATATCAAACAAAGCGGCGAATATATTGTCATATCTCTCTTTTTCAATTTTTTTTTCTTCTTTTTATATTTCCATTTTCCGGCATTCCTCAGTCAATAAAAAAAATATCATTGCTTTGCGATCGATTATTTGCACGAATATTTCGAATCCCCCGCCCCCTTTCTCGACGCGACACAGTCCCTTTTTTTTAAGTTACTTTCTCTTTGCTCACGGAGTATGTAAAACTGAGAGTGATTTTTTGTCTTCTACTCGCTATCGTAAATATATTTAATAAATAGTCGCATAATTTTTACAAATACACCCGTGCTAGTGTTTTTTTTTCTTTTTTCTTTTTTCATTTTATCGTTATTCCTTTTTTTTATTCTAGAAAAAACAGGTACCTACTTTACCTACGCGGTATCGTATACAGAGTTTCGCGGCTCGCGAATTCGACATGGCAACGTCAGACGTCGTGGCTGTTCAAAGATTATCCCTGTCGATTAGAAAAATTCCCCTTCCGTATTAATCCAAAATTTATCCAAGTCTGTTTTCTTCTTCTCAAATCAACTGTGTAGTGATTTCCGAGTGTTTTTTTTTTTTTTTTATAATTTATTTTTATTTCCCCACAACAGCATCCCCAATTTATTACTCAGTCTTTGTGTATTTTTTTATCAGCTGCAAGGTAAAATAATGTTGAATTTTTTTCTCGCGTACTTATGATCGATAAAGGAGGGTGTTAATCGTGAGTTGATCGGCGATTTTTATTTTACGTATATTGGTTTAGGAGTGTCAGTGCTTCTGCCAAAAAACTGCGATCATTACAGAAGTAAGCAGAATATAAAGCTTACTGAATTACAAACAAAATGGGACAATTAGGACGAGGAAGTGTTCGAATGTCGACGATGCTGTCGAGCGTTGTTTCGTCGATTTTTCCAAAAATCTTAACTCCAAGGTTCCAATATTTTTTTCCAATGCATTTTATACGAAATTGGAAAAAACAAAAACTATACGAACAATGAACAACAAAAAGAATGAAGAGTGATTTTTTTTTAAATTCGTTGTACGATCGGAAAATCATCAACAACAAAAAAAAAACAACATTGCGTTGTAAAAAATATTTATTACACATGATAATAATTCGGTGAAAACAAAAAAGGAGGAAAGAAAGAGAAGGTCCATTAAAAATAATAACATTGATATAATATATCAATAAATACTACGCAACTAAATATAATATAATGAGTCCGACAGCTTGATTCGCACGACGCATTATATTTCTCTTCGTTTAAATTTTTGTGTTTTTCGTATTATTATTATTATTATTATTATTTATTAATATTATTATTATTATTCGTAATATTATTATTAATGTTATTAATATTATTATTATTATTATTATCATTATCATTATTATTAATATTATTTATTTACTTTTTAGTTATTGTTACGACCCCGACATGTCGTACACGCGCTATATTATATTTTTAGTTAATTATTAAATTATGTACAGCTCCGCAAGAGGCTCACGCAGTTATAATCATTTTCGACATATATATATATTTTTTTTTTCTTTCATCCCGTGTTCATTTTCCACGCTCTGAAGAATAGTTTTCAAACCCGCCCTCATATATTATGAAGCAAAAAAAAAGAGAGAAAAGAAAGTTTGGGTCTCGGAGGGTCGATCGAACTTTACCTCGAACGCTCTCTCTCTCCGCCCGCTGCAACTGACACGCAATTTTCTTTTGCTTTAATTTCTACAAATTCTTACGCAAGAAAATGCCTTATGAAAAATTGTTTAAATATTATTCAAAAATGACGATATACACGATTTGATTTGGATTTTTTTTCTACGATCATAAGACGTTATTAAAAATTCTACTTTATCGACAATTTTTGAATTACGTATTTTTCGTGCTTCTTTTGTGTGTGTGTGTGTTTTTTTTAGCATACAATAATAACCATATTAATTAACACATTTTTTCCCTTACGCTACGACCATACGAGTAAAGATAAAATATATAATTTCCTTTTATGCCTCAAGTTTTTGTTTCATTTTCCTTTAATTAGTCTAAAGAATTTACCAATTAAATTGTTTTAGAAAAATTATTTATATTGTTTTGTTTTTCTTCTTTTTTTTTTAATTTCTTTTCAATAGCTTTTTACGTATTTTGGGTTCTAGGCAATCGCTCCCTGCAACGGGACGCACAAGTTTTTCGATTTTATCGTCGAATGTGATTACGCGCTCAATGCAAGTCTCGGAAAATTAAAAGAAAATGCAAACACCAAATTCAAATGGATAAACGAAAAATTGCGAGCCAGCATTTTTTTTTTATAATAAAAAAAATTATGGGTTTATGGGTGTCAATGGTGGACGTTATACAAAGAGAATTGATTCGTCATTCACGAGGACATTCGAATACGTGATTTGTACGTATAAAAATAATGCAATGTGCTGCCCTGAGGTGGTTGCCATTTCCCCTTCTCTTTTACGATCGAGGCATAATAGCGAATTCTCTGGATAGATATAAAACACACGGTGGCCGCACCCTGCACTTCGAAGCCGGCGTTAATCGACCCACATAGATTAGATCGACGATTGTTTCGCGATTGTTTACAGTGGCCGTTTTGAGCTGCATGGGCGGGTCAGTAATAAAAAATTTGATAAAACTAGTCCAGGAATAGCGAAAAAAACTGGAATAAAATAATGAATCAATGAAAGAAAAAAAAACGAAAAAAACTGAATCATTTCATTGTTATTTTTCTCAAAATTGTACATTTATTCGTGTTTTTTTGGTTTTTTTAATATATTTTTTTATTTCAAATATCATAGAGTCGTAAAATAATTGTTTGACGTTGTACAGCAGGGGAGGAGATACTCAAATTGCACTTTTGAATGCCGCGCGAGTTGCAATGAGCGATGGCTTTACTTTTATCGTGCTTTTTGACTTTCATTTCAATTTCTTTAAGTTTTTATTTTTCAATTTTAATTTTTTTACACTCACGAGATTGCATGAGATTCACAATAATTTTACATAAATAAATCTCTCGTGAAAGAAAGGCAGGTCGTGCTCGTCATTTCATTTCATTTTGTTTAATGCTCGAGCCGGACCTTGTATTACGTATTTATCGGTTCATCGTTCACTTCTACATGCTTTTCTCGTACAATCAGGCGAAATTATATTTTTGGATTATTTGAGATTGATGAGAATAAAAAAATCGTCGAAGAACGAAATTTCTATCAGCTCAAACGAGCCCCTCTCTGTTCTTCAAGTATCCTCTCTCTTTTTTAACTTTTGTTTCGTTTTCTTTAAATATATATATAATATCATCGTTTATTTATAATATATTTATATTTATTTTATATATAATATTCTTCATTACCTTATATCATTATCGTGCGTTATTCAAATATAATAATAACGATAATCATAATAATGACGATAGAAACTAAGCGTAGAACTAATTTTACAACACAGCACAGAATTCGCCGCGGCGCATCGTGTTTTTATTTTCATTCTTTCTTTCTTTCTTTTCATTAATTTACGTTTTACGTTTTTTTTTCGTTTTCTCGACACGATTTTGACCGGAAATAGTGTCATTCACCCGCGTTCATATAAAAAAAAAACAGGTTAAAAAAAAAGAGAATTCGCGCGAGCGAAAATCTACAGTTTCCGCAAATCGACAATTCGCACATGCGATCAAGCGCTTGGCACTCTCTACAGCTTCGTTGATTTTTTTTCATCAATATTTACAAAAATGAGAGTGAAACGTTGATTTAAGTGACCTGTGGTACAAAAAATTCTCGTTTCTGGGTTCAACGTTTCGTGTTTATCAAGATAATTTCATTATCCATTCATTTTTTATCACCGGGCTTAGCGTAATTACAACACAAATCATATTTTTTATTTCTTTTTTTTTGTTTTCATCTTGTTTTTTTTTTTTGCAAATCATCAAAACCACAGCTTTGAAAGGAGATATTTTGTGAATTCGCAACGTTCTTTGTTTTTTTTCCCTTGTTCTTGAGTACGGTAAAAATTTTAAATGAACCCGAGATGCATGGAGCAACGACCTTAAAAGTGCCACGCGCTTCCGCAAATCTTTCTTACGACTACACTTATTACGTCACTGGTAACTTGGCCTCGCGTCCGCGTAGCAGCGGTTAAAAATTACGTTTTTTTTTTCTGTTAAATCTTTTTGTTCAATTTTCAATTCATTTTTCATTCTCTCTTTTCTTTTCTTTCGAAAATTTAAGATCTAATTGTGTACGATCGAGTAACTTTACGAGTGGGAGGAAAGAGTCACAAGAACTGGCCGAAAAATAAAGGAGGAAAAATGATCGAAAAGGATTCATTCGTTTGTCGATCATTTTTCGTGAATGAGAGAAAAATAAGTGAATCCACGGTTTTTCAACAGGACTGACCTTGTCTCTAGTTGTGAAGTACGAGATGAAGGAGCCAGGTCGATGCGACTTTTCCCCGCCCACAAGAAAGTCCTTTACACATTTATCGATTCGTTACATTTTTTCTCCAAATTTCTTCTCGCCGGGAATTCACACTTCCGTCGTCCACGTAGGAATTTTATTTTTCGTTCACTTTGCTTTTCAAAATAAAAGACAAAAATACTCGATTCACCAAAAATACACACGTGATCATAACTCGGTTGACACCGGTTAATCAAACTGTTTAATCCACGCACTTTTCATTTTTTCTCATTTTTTTCACTGGTATCGCATTTTGGACACGGAATATTTTTTTACATTTTTTTTTTTTGCATTTTAAACGAGAGATTTGTTTTTTTTCCGAATTGCACGTCCTTTCATCGAATTCCCGTGGCTCCGTATGTGTGGGGCACAAAATTTCCAAAAAATCGGTAACTGCTTTAAAACGTAGACAAAAAAAATATTCTGCGAATAGTTCGTTTCAAAAAGTTCATCACACTCATATAAAAAAAAAAAGAATAAATAAAAACAAACTGAAAATCCCGAGCAGTTTAAACTGCGAAACTTCCTCAAAATCATTTTTTCTTACACTGTTGTCTTCGACAATCATTTTTATTCACAAACAATAATCCTGTACCCAACAATTATCACATATTAGGAGTACGAGATTTCGCGAAAGGTCTTCGTTGATTTTGCTAACGGAGTCACACTGCATTGGCACGAATCGCGAATCTTTTTTTTTCTTCTTTAATTATTTTTATCTCATATTTGACCTCGTCGAGCCGCCGCGGTTAGTGGATATAATCTATTTTTAATTCTAAAGTACTATAAACGTCCAATCTACAAGCCCCCGTTGAAGGGTGGGGCGATGGGGGGAGGGGGGAGGGTTGGGGTGTCTAATATTCATTTTTATCTACATTAGCGCGACAAAGCGCCTACGTACGTGTTGCACGATTACCACGTGGTCACCACGTAAAATAATAAATAATATAGAACGCATTTTGCAGGTATTTTTTATGTTTTTTTTTTTTTTTTTTTTTCAACGCAATTTTTTTTCCTCGCTCGTTTCCTCGTTGTACCAATCACACAATAACACACTCAAACTTGCATTTTCACACGTTATCGCGTTGCAGTATTTTACATACATTTTAATAGTAATAATAATAATAATGACAATAATAATAATAATAATAATAATAATAATAATAATAATAATAATAATCCGTTTTACGTCTAATATAGGCTTTAGTAAATTACATTCGATTAAACGTAATAGAGGTTAACGCGGTTCTGATTAGCATGGTGATCCATTTTCATTAAAAACTCATTCGCTCTCGTCGATTTATTATTCTTTCTTTGTTTTTTTTTTTTTTTTTTTCATTTTTGAAAATTTTTAATAAATCTTTCGATCGTATTAAATATTTTGTTTGTTTTTTTCTTCGTTTCCTACGCTCTTTCTCTTTAGTTTTCAACATCTCGATAAGAGCCATTGCGCATTCCCGTAACATTAATCGGATCGACGACACACGCGGTTCTCACGCCTCTCGCGTCTCGAAAAAGGAAAGAAAAGAAAAAAACAAGCTTTTACTTCATTTTTGCTTTTGTTTTTCTATATCGTTTCCCGCCATTCTCGCAAACTCCCGCACATGCACCCACATCTTTGTCAACTTTTTGGTACGAGCAACTTGATTTACATGAACAAGATAAGCGTCATTGCTGAGTGTGTGTTTGTGTGTGTACGTGTTTGTGTGCCTGCTGAAATGTCTGTGTGTGAGTGTGTATTTGGGGTAATTAAGGGTAAGGTCAGAGGTCATTTCGCGTTGAGGGGGACTCGGGGGTTCTTGGCTTGTTTGGGGACATTTCTCTGCTTGCTGTCGGTCTCTTAAACTCGGTTTTCTTATTTTTTTCTTTTTGTTACTTTTGTTATTTTTCCCTATTTTGTTTATTTTCATATTTTCTGGGGCTTGGAGGTAGTGCTTGCTGCTTGATGCTCCTTGAGCTGCTGCAAGGAGACATAAGAGTCGCTGGACCCTGAGAGAATTGAGAAGCTCTTTGGAAGACCTCGGGCATCCTCGTCGTCATCGTCATCGTCGTTCATCATCATCGTCGTTCGTCGTTGTCATAATTATCATCATCATCATCATCATCATCATCGACTTTTACATACCGATTGTTTTCTCCTCTAGTCTCAACCCTGCGGCGATGTCTGTGGCGAAATGTCCGTATCACCGTCACCCGAACCAGGCTCACCCTTCGTCTTATTTTCCTTTTTCCACTTCATTCTCCTGTTCTGAAACCAGATTTTTATCTGCCTTTCCGTTAAACAAAGCGCATGAGCTATCTCGATACGTCGCCGCCTCGTTAAATATCTGTTGAAGTGAAATTCCTTTTCAAGCTCGAGCGTCTGATATCTCGTGTACGTCTGTCTGCCTCGCTTCCTCTCTGCAACATGGCAAAACGACAGAAAAATATCACACCTGACGAGGACATCACAAAATTTTATTGAATGTCGCCGGGTTTGGTTCACTTTTGAACCTTCAATTCATTAATTAACCATTTTTCTAGATTCTTTTGAAACAATTTTTGAACCTAAAACTAATGGGTACTCATCATCGTATGTTCAAGAAGATTTGCTCTATTTTGGAATGTCACAGTTAAAGTTTGGCCCTGGCTCAACCTTAATGTTTGTCAACACGATGGCCAGATCCCCATTTCTTGACTATATACATACGTTTCTACATTGGCGATTGGCACAGTTGCCAATAACAGGCAACACTCCACAGAGTGCTACGAAATTTATTAAATTAATTACGAACCTTCGTTACTCTTCATCCTACAGTGAATGAATGTTGTAATTATTGAAACAAACTTGACTTTTCTATAAAACAACGTTATTCTAAACTGAATCACTGCAACACATCGGAATTGAACACTAAAAAAAGTTTTTCAAGTGTTCTTTAATCTTCAGTTGAAAGAAGAAGCGAGAATTGTCTTCCCAAAAAGTTTCTGAAAATGCGAAAGAGTGTTTTGAATGTCGAATAAAATGATAAGTTTCTGTTTCTCATGATTATATAAAAAAAATACTGAATGTTATTTTTAATTTGATCGGTGGCAATCTTTAACTAACAACTGTACGTAATCACGAAGAGTATGAGGTTGGCCTGTCAGGATTGTTAGAGAATACCAGAAAGAAAGAGAGAGAAAGAGTTCGGGAAAGAAAGAAGTTCGCGGTCTCGGTATATACGTGTTGTGGATCTGAAGAAAGAGAAGAAAAGAGAAAGAGAGAGAGAGAAAGATATAGAAAATGTGGAGGACAGAGCGAAAAGCCAAGTGGTGAGGAAGAACGGATCGGATACGAGGAAACATCGAGAGGAGAGAGAGAGAGAGAGAGAAAGAGTAAGGATTGAAAAAAGAAAGAAAAAGAAGAGGAGTGAGAGGAGGGAGATGAAAAAAAAACGAGTAAGTGGAGGAAGACTGAGAAAACTTCTCGGCGAGCATTCGAGGCAAACGCCGCCCGTCGCGCTGTCGGCCGATGAAGACGGATGGCGGTGTTCTCTCTGCTTGCTCGCTATATAGAGAAAACCAAGATGCCCTCTTTCTCCAACTCATGGTGCGAGAACGGAGTAAAAGAGGCAGAAGAAAAGAGAATGAAAGAGAGAGGGAAAGAGAGAGAGAGAGAGAGAGAGAACACGAGAATTCTCTGGGGGTAACGGAATCGAGGAAGAGAAAGAGAGAGAGAGAGAGAGAGAGAAATGCATGCAAGTGATGGTGAGATAAAGAGAAAGATGAAAGTGAGAGAAACAGCAAGAGAAAAGGCGATGCAACATTCATATGGGCACAAGGGAGAGAGCATAAAACTCTGGGAATCGATATATATATGTATATATTAGATCCTCCACCCTGGCGCTGTATTCTCTGCTCTCTCTTTCTTTCACTCCACCCTGATTCCTCTTCCTCAGGCTATATACGCTCTCAAATTAACAGCATACCAATCTCTAGCGTTCGCTCGCCTTGCCCTCATAAGAGGATAGAAAGAGAGGGAGAAAAAGCTCGAACAGCCTCGACAAGAGGATCAGCTTCAACAACCGACCACCATCAGGTAACCGAAACTTGGAATTAAACGATTCGCCAATCCCAACAGCAGGTTACAATGGCTTCTCACATATGAATCCAAAGAATTTGACTCAATTTTATCCGCATTTCCGAATCCACTATAAACTATGTTACTATCAAGTTTATTTATTACGCACTATTTTTCAAACACTTTCCAAAGTGTAAAAGAGACAGAGAGAGGGACTGACGACCGTAAGTGCGCACTTTGCCACGAAACGAGACGCGGTCCGACACCCGTTATTACCATAGTATAAGACCAACCAAGATGCGAGCCGGTAACCCATCGTACAGGATCATTCAGAGTTTATCCATTTCAGATTAAATTAAAATAACCTTTTTCTCATTTGTGAAATAATCAAATAGCCATAAATCGATTAATAGCGGATACTTGTTCAATCAAAGCTTTGTAAATATTAATTGTTATAATAAAATATTTTTTTTTTGTACTATTTACATTTATTTTTACCACTCATATCCATTATTACAATAATCAAGGTCGAACGAAACTGAATTGTGTAGAAAAACAAAAAAAAATCGATCACTCAGTAAATAATGAAAAATTTGAACTAGTTTCCAAGTAATTTCGATGTTTAGGTTCATACTCGATAATTATCACCATATTGAGAATGAATTATTGAAAGTTTAATCTCCCTGCAGCGCCGTGGTTAACGAAAACGATTAGGCAATTGAAATCGATGAATAAATCAGGTTTCTTGGCTGTGGGAAGTGTTTTTTTTATTCTTTTTTGGAAATTCTGAATCGTCGTGTACAGTTTGGGTTATAGCTGTTTCGTGGCACGCGGGGTTAATTAAAGAGGCAGCCAGTTCTCGGGCTCGCGTTCGCCAAGCTGTGCCTATTAATATGTGTACGCGAGAACTTCGTAGAGTGGCGCGCAGTGGCAGTCTCGGGACAAGAGTTCAGCAAAAGCAGCAAAAAATCGAGCAGCCCCGTTCGCGAGAGAAATGACGACTGGAGGCATGCATCAAGAAACACGATTTTCCATATTGATTTACGCATAATTTTAATATCTCAAAGTCTAAAAACCGTTCAGGCTAAGCTGTTGACCGAAAAATTTGATATAAAAAAGAGTATATTTTACCACACACGATATTGTGTCAAAATAACGATTTATGGAGTAAAAAAAAAATCGTAAAATTATTTATGGAAAAACGATGTTTACCAAAAAAAACGAGCAACATAACATCGAGCAAAATTTGTTCGAAATGGTAAACGCCTGGTAAATTATTCATGGAATTATTCCGAATGTTTAAAAAAAATGTAATTGATTGAACAGATTGAGTTTGATTATAAATAGTGTTTCCTAATATACGACAAAATCAAATTATTCGTAACATAAATTTCGTAGGCTCATTTGGGCGAACTTGTCTCTCTAAGTTTCCTGTGCGGTAGAAAAAAAGGAGGTTGAAGAGTTTGAAATATCCTCGGAGTAGTTACGGGACACGGTAGTCAGACACGTCAAAAAGTTTTTGCTCGGCTCGAAAGTCCATGAATTCGGGGTTCTTTTCGCGAGAATCGCTCTTGTCCACGTCCATTGTCACGTCACGCACAAACTCTTCGTCTTATTCAAAGGACAAAAGAGGAACGAAAGCAAAGAGGGAGGAAGGAGAAGGGGGGGGGGGGTTTAGCGGGGTCGCGAGAGAATAAGCCTGTGGACCACCCAAACCGGGTGCTGTCGAGCGAGGTTTGGGTCAACGCAAAAAAGTATGTCGATGTCCGCGACGTTGCTGGGGTTGGCATAACTCTGCACGAGAGTCAACGGTGAGTACTCTCCTCGTGTCATTCGAGCTATTTTCGGGTCTAGAGTTCGGCGTCGAGACGAAGAAGAAGTAGAAGAATCAGTCTTATGGTGTGAGTTAATTAAATGGCTGCCTAAAAATTCTTAATCGTCGTCGACGAAGATAAATAAATGAATTTCAATTTAATTCAAATTCCAATATAATTTGAATAAATAATATTTAAAAAAAAAAGAAAAAAAAAACATCCAAACAAGCTTCAAAGTAAAGTCTCCGAAGTGTGTCAAACCAAGTTCGTTCTTGATGGGAATAAAAACCCGTAAGAATGGTCACCACAGGCAGTTCATCCAATCGTTGTTGTTGTAACACAAACTCACATTTTCCCGCGTTTTGTGCCGATCGTTTCTGATATGACAAAGTTTGCCCCCAATATGAGCAAAGGAGAGAAAGAGAGAGAGAGAGAGAGAGAGATGAAGAAACAAAAAGATAAAGAACGAGCAAAGAGAGTGTGCAAAGCGGAACGTTGCTTCGTTCACTCTCCTTGTGTTGCTGCTTATGCTTGCGTTCGTTGATGCCTTCCCGCGCTTACATACATGTGTGTTGGTATACATGTATATATGGAGAGGTGACTTTAAACGCGGGGCAATAAATTAACGGCGTTGGGTTACGCAAGGATCAAATGTCCCCCCGGAGTATGCCCGAGAGATTTATGGGTCTGCCTTCACTGGCGCGCGGGCATGAAGGAACGAAACGAAACAGAGAACAGAACGTGTACAAGACCGTTCGCTTATTATAGGCTATAGTCGGTGCGCTGTGCGCTGCTGTGCTATGCTTTTCTCTCTTCCTCTGTTTTTTTCCCCTGCTCGCATCTGACTTTCTCACTCTTTGTTGCTGTTGCTCGTTCCTTGTTACTTCTGCTTTTTTTCTTCCTCTTTCTTTAATATCATTTCGCTCCTCTCTCTTTTTTTGTTCCCTCTTCGGTTCGGCATGAGCAACATATACACATACGAGTAGCAACTGCCGCCACCGCGGCCTCCACTTCAGCCTCCACTGCCTCTCACGCGTTCTCGCGGTGCCGCAGGACACACGCACAGGACTTTACAGATTAACAGCTAGCCGGATGTTGTAACCCTTGGCTAATAAGGCTCGAGGTTCTTCCACAGACCACACTGGACCTCCTCCTCCCTCCTCCCTCTTCCTCCATCTTTCCCTCTTTCTTCATCCGAGCAACTCGCGCACCAGATCGCTATGGGGCCCCAATTAAGTTACACTTTCCTATAGACGCCACGCAGCATCACCTCGAGGCTCTTTGATACAACCTTGAAGAGCGTTCTTCGATTAGATACAACGAACGAGAGCTTTGGGAGACCCGCACATTAATTTCGTTTCCAAATCCTTCCTTTTCTTCCACTCTTTTTTATTCATTTCATTTAGTTTGTTCGTTTTTTTTTCTCCTTGTTTCTCCGTATCGAAATCTTTCCCGTTCCCTGTGACCTGCTCGAGAAGAATTGACACACGAAAATTGGAGAATGAAGAATACCGGCATGAGAATCCTTTCAAATTCGAAAAGATTGTAGAGTGTGTGTCGGAGGCCACGCGGGGATTGAGGGTAAATATTTTTAAAACCCGTTTCCAAAGGCATCGTGCAATGAATCAATTTTTTTCTTCATCTCTTTTTCCCCCTCGAGCTACTCCTGGGATAGCGGGATAGGAGGGAAAAGGAGAGGAGAATGAAAGAAAAAAGAAGAAAAATACAACAACAAAAAAAACACAACGGAAAGGAGAAAGATTGCTTCGCGTGTATTAGAAAGACTGATGTTATGTTGGGTATCCTCACGTCTTTGGCTGCTCCCTCTATTACTTCCTTTCATAGAGAGACCACAGATATATTTTTAGCACTCTGGGATCAGTTCACCCTCAAATTCAACTTTTTTTTTCACCCACGACATATTTTCGTCCATGTGCTCCACTTTGCGTCAGTTGAAAACCAAAGAAACCTTATTTTTTCAGCATTTCCTCTTCTTCCCATTTCTTTCCGCAGTCACGTAGCATTTTCTCGATGCCCTTGCATCAGCTTCTTCGGGTTAAACAAGACAAGAGACATATTATGCACGTAATCCTCGGCATAATCTCTTCGAGGCGTTTGAGATTAATGAGCAATCGCGATAATGATGGAAACGTGGGCGCTTTGAAAAATAATTGAAGATATTAATGGAGGGAACTCGTCGGGGAGAAATTTCTCGTGATTGCAGACTCTCGGGCGTTCTATTCCTCTCCGTAATCCAGATTTCTCGTCGAATCTACTTGCTGCTCATGAAAACCGAGAAATCCCTCTTGTATCTATCTCTTTCTCTTTCTCTATCGTGTTTCATGAGAGAACAGGAAAAGGGGGAGGGGAGAGGGCGAGGGAAAGAGATGAAGGAGGGAAAGAGGCTTGCACCGGCTATGGCGGACCTCAAAAGCAAACGCCGGTCCCGCAGAGATTCCGTGGATCATCCATCATCGTCAGACATCGTCCCTCCGCCTCCTACGGCTCTTAAAAGTAGCTACATACGGGCTATATGGCCACAGAATCTCTCTCGCTCCTCCCTTTCAATTCTGTCCCTTTTTAACTCTCGGTATTTCACGCTCTTTCTCTCTATGTCTATCGCTGCTTTCTATCGGTCCGTCTCTCACGCTACGAGACTTCTTTTTTTCTCTCTTTTTCCTCCGGCATTTTCTACACAGGGTACCATACTTTTTTTTTTTTCCTTCGTTTCTCTTTATCGTACCAGCCCGACACGACGCCATCGCGACTAAAATCCTCTTCGCTACGATATCGTTAGATTTTACAAGCGATATGCGATAAAAAATGCAAAGAAAGCCTCGTATTTTTATTCCATTTAGAATCTTTAAATTCCAGATGCACTCTTTAGGTGTCTACGGTTCTGATGATTACGAAAGATACAAAACCAGACATTCTGAGAGATCTGTCTTGTTTGTATAAGAAAAATAATTTCATAATAAAAACAAAAAAAAAGTCGCTACGACGAGTGAGAAAGAGAATTAATTAATTCTAAGATTTTTGGTACACGCAGAAGAGACTGCGGAATTCCAAGATCGCCTTGTAACGAAGCCAAGAGCGAGTTAACTCGCGACTTCTGTCTGGCATCATCTCGGAATCACTAGCATCTGCAAAATCTATATGTACAGCGTGAATCAAAGCGTTTTCCGACAGATCTTTCTTGTCCAATTGTGGCTGAAGACTGATTTTGAAAAACGGTTGTCGTTCGAAAATATGCTCTTTGAAATTTCGCATCATCCACAAGCGTATAATTTACGTTTACGCACGTATTAGGCACGCAGTGATGACTTCAAGCTCCCGGTAAAATCGCACGTATACAGCAGGTTACTCGTATACAAAGTAACATACTTATTCACAAGCTGTGTATAGCCTACGCACGTGATCATAAATCTTTTCGCGAAGGAGGATTGCAATTATTTCGTGCATATTAAAAGCTTCGTTGCTGTACCGAACGTTTCCCACTCGTGTTTCTCACCCTCTTCCTCTCCCTCTCTCACTCTTTCTCTTCCTTTCAAGTTCTGGAGCTCTTCCATTTTTAGTAGCAATAATCTATTTCTCGCGGCACATCGTTGTAGAATAAATTCCCGGTCTCTTACACACCCAAGCCATCGACAAGGTCCCGGTTCAGCTCTCATCGATGCGGTGCTAGTGGCACTTACATGAGCAACGCATAACATTAGTATGCAATCGTTCGCTACGGCCAGAGAACGAGAGAAAGATCGATATCAAATTAAACGGTGGCTACATTGATGCTGAATATATTTTGTAATCCAATTTTCTCGAACAATTAACGAGTACGGGAGGTTACCGAAGTAAAACTTAAGTGACTGCCTGTTAAGAGACAGTCTGGAGCTCTCCCGTGATTAGAGGCGTAAACGATCTCTGTGGGAATAGTAATTGAGTCTGTTTTGCGAAAAGATTTCTCGCATTGTACTCTTACGTACGTTCGTATGCGATTTCTTTCTATTTCTGTAAAGTGACATCGTCGGGAGACGTCAACTGATGGAAAATTATGAGGTCACGACCATAGAGTTACGCGACAATTCCACTGGAAGACGAAAAAGATAGTCAGCAGACTTTCTTCTACTCTGGGAATGCCAGACTTTTAATGAAAACATTGATCAGACGAAAATGTCGTGAACAAAAAATAAAAAAAGGAAAAAAAATCTGTATTTTGAATGTCGTCTCTTCGATCTTTCGAGTTCGCAAGGCCTCAAGGAATAATTTCAACGTTACGGAACACGGTCAATCGATTTTAGCACGACTCCTTGAATTTGTCAAAGTCACTTCAATCGCGAAATTCCTCAAGAGACTACGATAAGAAATAAATGAAACGCCAACCGGAAATTTCTTAGTTCTTTTCGTATTTTATAACACACTAGACGATACATTGTGAGCTAAAGATCACAGAGAGACGAGAGCAATCGGCGCAACGACACCGTGCTGTTTGACATATAGCTGCGAGAGAGACCATCCGTTCGACCCTTTCAATTTACTGAACGGACAGCTTAATGGATGCGAGTTCATAAAACATAAGGCTCTCCCGCGACTCGCGCGGAAAAAAGTGAAGGGAAAAAAACACATATATGTATACATGTAACTTGGATATTCATCATCGTCTTCTCGCGGACTCTTTCGGGCCCTAAGCGATTTATAACTTTTGTATATGTTCTACGGACCAGCAACCCTAATACGTATATTTCGATCTCTCGCACGTCAGCAAACTCGCCACCTGGCTCGCCAAAGGTTATGAATTTGCGAAGAGGTCACCACGAATACTTTTTACCGAATCAAATGTTACTTTTCCAGCAAAACGATCAAAGATAATGTTTCTTTCTGTTCCTTTCTATGGAATTCAACGATAATATTTTTATATCGCGATACATGAAGATTTTAGAGAAAAATAAATAATTGGATGTCACTGGATTTTCGTAAAATCCCTCGTTTGCCAATCACTGTTATCAAATGACTTCGCAGAAGTTGCCTCATAAATTTAAATCCGTAGTTGTCACGAAAGGTAAGATTATTTTTAGCACGTTTTTAAAAATCGTTCGGAATTCTGAGCAAACCTCGTGACCTACTGAGGCGAAGCAAGAAAACATGAGCAACCAACGGAATCTCAAAGTTTTCACCGATAAACACCCGTGACGAATGCATCCATATAAAACGCGAAACCCTGAATTATTCATGGGACGGTATAGCTAGACTTAACTGCGCTGGTTAGTTCTTTCTCTTTGTCTACCTCTTTCTTTCTCTATGTACCTTGTGCAGATATTTTGCAATGCAGACGTAGAAACACAGTGTGCGGTATAAATATATTGGGAGCGTATGTTGCTTTGGCTCTGGCTTGAGAATGTTAAAAGTGAAGGTTAAAGAGAAACGATTGAAAAGCAGGAAAGCGATAAAATAGTTATTAAATTGAATGAAAAACAGGTGTTTGAGAATTGAGAGGAAACATCTTGTCGATTGGTATCAAGAGACTACCGCGAGTTACGATCAACAGGATTGTACCGACATCTGTGAACCGGTCTAGAGACCTCGTTCACCTCTCACAAAAGCACTGCGCTGATACATGCAGCATGATTCCCGGGCGTGCAAGTATCACGGCTTCCCTTCCACTTCGACCGAGCTCTCATCAGCGCCAACAAGAGACTAAGGGGTACCGAAGGAGGTCACACACGCACGTACATTCCCATTGGGACGCCTCCTCCACCAACGGTAGAACACGCTTTATCGGCCACTCTGGTATAACAGCTCTGACGTTAGTGACCAGCAGCTTCCAAGCGCAACCGAGAGATGGTACGAGACGATTCAAAAGTTGATCCATCGGAGGATGTTAAGAATATCATGAAAAAAGGTCCTTGCGAAATGTGCCAAGGGAAACTTTCGGTGGATTATGAATCAGAATAATCAAAGACATTTCGTTGAAGAAACCAAAACAAAAAGAACTGTCGTCACTGCAGATAGAAGTTGCACTGTCAACGAACCAGAGTGAACTGACGAAAGATCTTCACTTCAAAAAGACGTAATGTGAGGTGGCAGGAAAAGAAGACTCTCCGATTTCCTCATTGGCAATTCAGATCCTTCAATACACAAAAGTCAATGCTATATTTCTTCGTGTTCCGTTTTACACCCTGTAATATAAAGACCCAAAGAGGTTGACGAAATAGGAGCAAAATCGACGGGGAGTCTATGCGGCACAACCTGTGCCTTTCGTACCTCATCGTCTCGTCTACCTAAGCCTATACAACCTGAGCCTCCACCGCGGGGGTGGAAGTAGGAACATGGTAAGAATTACGACCGGGACTATTATCACTTCGTTATAGCAGTCATAAATCCTGATCCGGTTACGTCGCCGGGTTTCGCCACTGAAAATAACTATATGTGTGGCATCGAAGGTACGGCCAAAATGCGAAAGTAAGAATCGAGTGAGCTGCGTGACCAAAGGGAAAATTCACTCATAACCGAGCTACCTATTCGTAACCTTTTGTGACCTAACTCAAGAACAGTAGAATGTCAAAGTACAGGTAAATCTGGACGAGGGAATCGTTGGTGAAACTACTTGTGGAGAGCAAAATTGTGTCCACTCTTGCAAATTTAACATGAAGATAAGCGGCTGGGTATTCGTTTCAATTCTCGGATGATGGAATCACCACGTGAGTGGAATGATGTGAGATTTCGAGAGTTTAAAACGAGTTGTGCAATTGCGATAAATAGACAAAGAGAAGGCAAGAGAGAAAGAGAGAGAATAGAGAGAGGCCTGTTGTCAACAGGAGTATAAAAGTTGAAAAGAGTCCACTCTTTCGTGTGGGGTCATCGCCGTCCATGTCTTCGTGGAGTGTTGGATACTATAGCACGTATTACGTACGACACGCGGGGCTATAAAACGAGCTCTACGACTTTTATGGGTCCAGTCCGCCTCTGGTATTGCACATACATGTAGGCAAGCGGTGGTAAAACGCGTGGTGAAACTGGTGTGCAGGAGGCCAGCAGTGGAGAGGTCAGAAGCGGCAATAAATAACGTGGAATCGCCTCCTCGCCGTTATATACCCATGTATATGTATAGAGATGTATGTATACCTCCGAAGAGGAAGGAACATTCCGGGTGGACGTGGTTCGTGGTTGGCTTCTTGCGTGAACAAATACACCACGAATCTGGTCTAGTTTGACACGATGTCTCTCTCTCGCTCTTCATCTATCTTTTTAACTCTATCATTGCACAAACTCGTTGACCCTGAGATATACCTGAGCCACGAGAACGTGGTTTTTCAAGAATTCTAGCTACCAAGAAACCAGGCGAATCTATTATGGGCATGTATATTTCGAGATCAAAGGACCTCCAGCAAGCAAACTTTCCCCAAGTACTAGATCGAGAACTCTCTATAAAAGCGGATATTTATAAAATGCTGCGCACGTAAAACATCGCATCTGGCATTTTAATTGGAAGGGTGAATTTGCCAGAATCTTTGTAATTTCTATGGTTACGAGTTACCTACGTTTTCTTAAATCTTCGGATCTAGGGTAGTGTTGGATTTGTTATCTACGTTGTTATAATGGAAAAAAGGCAAAGAATAAAAAGAAACGCCACTTACCGAATTGACTCCTCATCCAGGGGTAGAGAGGACTCGGTAGGTTCGCACTAGCCGCACCCTGGGGCGCGCCTTGTTGCTGCTGTCCAAGCGGCGACGCGACGACACCCTGATGTTGCTGTGGTTGTTGTGCCTGTTGGGGATGCATACCGCCAGGTGGTTGTTGACTATTGGTTTGTTGTTGTTGATACATCATGTGTTGTTGCTGTGCCTGCATAACCTGATGTTGTGTTTGTTGTTGTTGATGGGGTGCCTGTTGTGCCTGCATGTGAGGGTGTTGGGGCAACATCTGATGATGCATTTGGGTATCGACGAGAGGTGGACTATCGGGACCGTCGAGGACGCTACCCTGATGATCGACCGCTGCCGCTTGGAGTTTACAACTCGCGTAGACGATCGGCGTCGAGGAATGACCATTTGGCGTTGGTGTGTGACCCATGTGGGCCATACCGTTGCCAGGTGAGGTCGATCTGTAGCCCGCCATACCGTCCATGCTCCCGTGGTCCTGTTGTTGTTGATAGTACGCCGCGTTCCTGATGTCCATCCTGTCGTAGGGTGGAAACCTAGGATATGGTATACCCTGCTGTCCTCCGGTTGCCCCATAGTGGTGACCCGGTACCCCTTGCCTGAGCATACTGGGATCACAGGGATCGGTACCCTGTTGAGGCTGTTGCTGCACGCTCTGACCCTGCTGTGGCACCTGTACCGCAGCCCCATAGTGCTGCTGGTGCTGATGGGGATGTTCAACCCCGCCATTGCGCAGGTCCGGGATATACGAATTCGCGAAGTACGAACTCATGCTACTGTTTCCACACTGTTATCACACTCGGTCTCGTTTCACGTGCCGTTTTATCTTTCTTTTATTTCTTATCTTTCCTTTCCAGCTATCACTTCCTCGTACAATTATAACACCTCTTTATTCTCGTTTCACTTAATCCACCTATGATCTACGTATCTCCACCACCACGATCCAAAAAGTTTGGACGCGCACACACATACACACCATACACTTGCACCTAACACACAAAAAAACACACCACTTTTAACCGCCCCCTTATTCCTTTGTATTCTTGTTTTTCTATTCGTTGACTCGGCGTGAGATCACTGTCACACGTATATCGATCCAATCACCTCCTATTAACGCCTTTTTATCTCTATTACCTTCACTTGTCTCGCTCTCGCGCACTCTTCGTGTTGGCGAAACTCACACACATACATCTATATGTATATCTACATATATAATATATATATACATATATATTCTTTAATCTTTATGTATATAATTATATATACCTATCACCCTATATATATGTATGTATACATATATATTTGCCGGGATCACTCGATCATTCGAATTATCACACTAGCCTCACCATCGAGCGGATTTGTCGGAGCACTGTATTACAATATATCGAAGCAAGGAGGATCTCCCGGCAAATTATACACTTGCACCAGGAGGCTGTCTCGTGTTGCCGTTCGTCGTTTATGTTGCTTTATTTTTTATTTATACTTTTATTTTTACTTAAACGGCTCACCGATCACACGAGTTCCTCTCGATATCCTACGATCAGATGATCTCGTTCAATGATCCTTGATGACGACGTGCTCGAAGACCCTTTCCGATCTTCCGTCCAGCTCGCTGACGACGCTACGCCGCACCTGCAACAACAAATCAACGCGAACAACGTGAATTTTCATTTCTCTCATGTTCCACTCGATCTCCTTCGTCCTTTCATTCCTAATAGAAACTCGGTACAGTTAATTTACATTTTGCAAAGATCTGTTTTGATAGGAATGAGCTTGTGTAAGAGCAAGCAAACCGGGACAACTCGCAAGTTATACTCTCGAGATTGGTAAGGGAATGAGAGCATCGTGGCCCGGGCGGTTCACTGAGTGACAGACGGCGAGAGGTACACACGTGCTCGTCACGGTGACGGCCATCGCCCAGACGTTAAAACGTCGTCTTGCACCGGCTAACTCGGGAAACTTTGTGTGGGCGGGCAGATCGTTAAATCTTCACGAAAAAAAAAACGTACCAACAAAAAAACAACGTTCTGGTACCCATTAGCCTTAAAATGGCCACCGTGATGTTTCAACTCGTTACTTTAACCCAAAAATCTGTAACCGTTCACCAGGGCCCCGTTGTTTTCATTGACTGAGGCGATAAAAATAATAATTTGATATAGTGGGAGTTCTTTTAATTTTTGTATAATTCCAATCAAATTAATCACGATCTTGTAACATTTCCCCATTAATTCCAGTTAATTTGATATAATTCTGGATTATTGTTTCAATGGATATTGTAACTTGCGTATTTTTTTATGAGTTAACGAATTTTTGTTTTTGATTTTTTAATTATTGGAAATACGTGAAATATCGTCTGCAATACGACGTCATAAAACGGATAAATTCATATAAGACGCGATCGAATTACGAGTCATGAATGGACAAGTGTTGAGAACACTTGGCAAAGGGGACGAGCGTGCCAAAAAGGGTAGATTCATAACGCCACACGCTGCTCAAGTATAATGCAATGGCAGCTTAAATTATTGCCCTAAAAAAATCTCTGCGTGTCTTTGAAGTACGCGTCTACCCGCGCGCTACTTCTGTGCCCCTAAAAATCGGTGCTCCACGTATCGGAGAAACGATGAACCTTCTTACGAAAAAGGTTCCCTCGTTCCGACTTGATCCACTGATGGAACATCGACCTTCCCTACCGACGCTCTTTCCTCTTCCGTGTTTAAGCTAACTCGGCCTGCCACACTTCGCACGAATGAAATTAATATACTTTTGAAACAACAGCGACACGTGTCACAAGGATCCTGCAATTCATCAAATCCAACTGCAGCGAAATAAAAGAACAAATGTAATATTCGGAATTGCACAGCTAGTTCTTCGTGTATACTATTTGTTGGGATTGCTGTTTCTCTCGCGCCCACCCCTTTAAATTTGCATTTCACCTGCTGCAATGAAAATAAAAGTTCCCGGATCCTGTTCCATCTTTTTTTCTCTCACTCTCTCTCTCTTCTACCGTCTCTCATCCTCGTTTACTCTCATCCTAGCAATTGCTCGGTATTAGGTCGTGTTGTATATCGAATGGAATATATACGCGCGTGGCGTTGTTGCGGCCACGTTGGTGGCGTTCGAACGAGGACAAGGGGGTGTCGAGGGGTGCGAGAGGGTGGCAGTCAGCCCTTGGGAGTTGGTGGTACACGCGAACGCTCTGGCTGCTGTTGCTGCTGGGCTCGGGTCGGACCTGGGACGATCGCGATTAACATTCCGGCCGCTGGCTCGCTGTTCGCGCGGCGCTTTCATTAATTCCAGCGTATTGATTCTCCGGATTGATGAATGGCTGCGCGATAGCGATTCTATGCGCTCTCCGTATACCCTGTATAAATTTTACCCACACACCCCCTTCTCCTCCCTCTCTATCTCTCTTCCGTCCGTACCTTCTCACACTACTGGTCTTTCTCAACCTCTTCACTCCCACCTTTCTCCCTTACTATTTCTCATTCATTCTCCATCTTTCTCTCACCATTCGACATCCAACTCTCGTCTAAGTTTGCGCACGAACACGTAAATGGAGAAAGACTTATCCGACTTTACCGGATGGGCGAACCGATGAGGTTTATACGTTCGAGGCGGAGAATCGCAATATTTTCTTAAAGACTTGTATATAGAGATACTCAACATAACTTTCAACCCCACAGCTCGATTTTTATTGAAAGAAAATCTACGATTTTGAACAGATTAGATATTAAGTCCCCTCTTTATTATAATCTTGATCCCGATATTTGTTTTTTCATACTTGCTATCAATTTATGGCTGTCAATGACCTTTTCATTTAATTCTATTAGATTATCAATTATTATTAGTATCAATTGCAAACATTTACTCAGGTATTAATGACCTTTTTGTCAATTTCTATTCAATCGTACATTATTATTATTAATTACAAATATTTACTCAGGTATGGCATAGTTTTTGGATAAAATATACCAGTCGCCATATTATTTGGACAAGAGTTTATTGTTGTTTGAAAGTTTCTCGATACATTTGTCTTGGGACACCAGGTATATATCGGACCCAACAGAGAGGCGGCATCCTTCGGAAAATTTATGAAACGACTGGCCCATTTGGCGATTGAGCTGTGCCTCATAACGCCGAGAGATGGCAGCAGAGATATAACGTGCCAGTTGCAGAGTCTTTATATATCTATATATAAGTATATTCATCATATATCTACATGTATATTGTGAGTATTGGGGGAAAAAAATAGGGTGGAGCGTGGCTTGACAGCTGGGTGGGTTCGAGGCCAAGGTGATTGAAAAGAGGGTGGAGCGTCACGTGACGCCATCGCTGGATATGGAACACGTGACGTCACACTACTATGATGGCCTCTATTCATCAAAATGGCCTCGCCATAGGCTCTCTTTGTTTCGATCTTCTCTCGCCGTTCTCTCAAGCCAGCATCAATTACTTGACCTAGCAGACGAAGAGAAAGAGAATACCTTATCATGGTCGCTCAATCGGTGTGGATTCATCTCCCGCAAAGATCTACGAAATTTTATGCTCTGTCTAGACCCCGTGTTGTGAATCATTGTGATACGTTGACCCATTAAAATCAATGTTCGAAGAAAAGAAATGGTAAAAAAAAATTGTAAATTATTCAATTAATTGTCTAATTAATTTGATGACGAATAATTTATCAAGGGAAATGAATGGTAAATAATTTCTAACAGATAATGTTTCTTGTTTTTTTATTTTTTTTACTTGAATGTATTTCGAATTTCATTTAGAATGTGAAATCAATTGAACGAAGCGTATGATAAATCGAATAATTAATCCTCGTGTGAAGAGCAAAGATTAAGAATGAATAATGTGCAACGAATTAGATAATGTTAATGCGTTAATGAATAAAATGAGACTGGTGTTTATCAAGTGTTGATGAGTGTGTTACAAGATTTGAAATTGCGGAAACGCGTTCGGCGCGAACGAGAGAAAGATCGATGGGACGCCGGTACACGGTTAGATAGTAGGTGATGTATATATGTGTATAATCGATGTATACGTAATAGAAATACGTATACGAGCGAGCCGCGAGTGTATAGAACAACGCCGATAAGATAAACGACTCGGCGTCGCGAACAGCTGGGTCCCTAAACTCCATTGGGCCATAAATGGCTCTTGGATGTGACAGTTATGGGACGGGGAGCTCGTGCCGGGGCCGTTGGCACGCCGTAAAACAGTCATAAACTAAGCACGTCGTAAACCAAATTAAAAGCACACCGGGACCACGATGACCCATTCAACAACAACTACTACGACATGTTTAAAAAGTTACTCGCATGAATATACATACACACATTTATGTGGTAATAAGTGTTCGGAACATCGAGTTCGATGAGGAAGTGTAACAAGAGGAAGTAAATACTTTTGCTGAGCTTCTGTCGATGATACTGGGGTTATCTATGTACTAAATTATTAAATGTACACACTCATGTGTTGGTGGTCTTCTTTCTCGATTTATTAGAGTAAAAAATAAATACATGCATGTATTTATTAAATGATTATACGACTGAAGTGTATGCGAGTTCGCAACGATGTCACAGCAATTAATCGTTGGACGCTCAATTGATTTCATTTCATCGTAAATCTCTGGTGCGCGGAATGAGAGCAATAATGATAACACTAATCCATTATTACGTATTAGGGACTCGCGAACATTTTCATTCGTATATCGCTACGAATAAGCTTGAATAAATGTTTGCAAGTGTGGATGGGTGTGTGCAGACGTTTATGTGCATAAACGCTCATCGGGAAAGGACACTGAAGATCTTGCGAGCGTCGGCATACGGTCGTAAGATTAGCATAATCGAGAGAGCTCAGAGATGAGAAGCAACAAACCAAAAGGAACCAGTTTGCAAGGACGTGCGCTCTAAAGTGAGAATCTATCAGTGTTTCTTCTTTACTCTTTTTCTTTCTCTCGTCATTTTGCCGATAGAAACAGACGCCGGAGAAGAGTGAATTTTTATCCAAGATCCAACGACCCAACATATTTATGCCCCGTAATTTCCTTTCTCTCTCTCTCTCTCGTTCTCTCCTTCTTTTTTCCTTTCTCTTTCTCTTTCTTCTCTTATTCTGCAGGTCTTTCGATGCATCCATAATTCTGTTTGGAGCAAAAGAATCAGCTGAGAGCAGCGTGCGTTCGGATAAAGCGTGAATCCAGACCACGCGGTGATTTTTTCGTGGACTCTACAAAATACCGCTGTTCTCTCGAGCGAGTAACCCAAAACAGGTTTGACGAGAGATAATGCTACAGTTTGAGGATCGATAAACCATTCGATCCTTCTACATATCTATATACATGTATTCTTGATATACATTTATATATTTACGAGCGATATTAAATCTCGGTGTAAATTACTTCCTCGAGATGTTATCCGTGGTATAGCATCGATTACAATTTTTCATTCAACATAAGTTTCTTCGGATTCTATTTTCTACTCATATTTCAAATAAAATTTATAGATGAATAATATATTAAGGCAATGATTCAAAGCTCATCCTTGTCGTATAAATATCATTTATTCATTGACAAGCATCTTTACATATTTGTATCGCTTACAAAATGATAACAATACTCAAAAGTGTTAAGTTTTCGTCGAATTAATATTTTCTGTTTTTTCTCGATGCCTTATGCGTTTCCCATAAACTTTTTTTTTGAAAAATAGTTTCTGTATAAAATCATGAAATTTTCCATGCATTTTTTTACTGCAGCATGAAATGATGATTGTTGATGAACAAATGTGGATAAAAATGAATAAACCGTTATTTTTTTCCTTTTAATGAAGATCCGAGCAAAGCTCGTGTGTACGCTATCTCTATTCCGGTAGGACGAGTGCTATCGGTATATACATCCGCTCATCCCATGCACATACCACAAAACCACCCCCGTCCAACCCTTCCATATAAATATATTCCACAACCCGATGACCCCTGAATCTCCGGGTTGTTTTCCCTACGTACCAGTCACAAATACCCATTCACACACACGTAGATATACAGCAAGGAGAGAGAAAGAGAGAGACAGAGAGAGAGAGAGAGACTACACCAGGGTTTTGTACAAGAGATAGCTCTCTGATACAAGCGTTTATTAAATACGACGACCTCGTGCTCTTCTCTCGAGCTTCAACCCCATCTCCCGAGAGTTGGTGTGAAAGCGTACGCCCAACAAGATAATAATCCCTGCATGAATTTTCACTTTTCATCTCGACAATTTCTTCCTGCTTCGCCTTTTGAAAGTCCAAAAAGTCTAGTTCAGTTATTTTTGCATTGAAAAGTACGACAACTTTTTTCTCGACTGTTAAAATCGTTGGAAAAATGTTATTTTGGAATTTGGAACTTAATTGCTGACACTTGAGGAATTTTAATGATCGATGGAACAATTATTCAATAATTGCTCTTACTTTACAGGATTTTTGTAGAACATTTTATACAATGTTCCAAGAACTTATTACATGGACGCATTTTCCAAGGGTATTGAACCTTCTCTTTCTCTTTTTCAGTCTCTCATACTCTTCTGGTAATTATACCCACATCGTAGAACTCGATCCAAGAGCCTTACGGACTATGTGTATACATGTGAATATATAAATGTATATACGTTTATATAAACTGATCCGTGAAGCCTTGGGGAAGTCGAGCGTTGTGGAAACGATAAGAGCTCGCGAGAAGCGAACTCTGATATAACTTGTTCATCCCCGGCACGCGAAGAGACCCCTATTGCTGTATAAATGACGCACACACGGATACAAAATAATTCAAGCATTCGGATTAACTGTATATACGAATGTAGGAGAGAAATCACGCTCAGGATTTTGCGTTCCGATAATACGACACGTGTACATTTTACAAGCAACTGTATGTACGAATGTTGCTTGTATAGGAACAGAATCCAATGATTCTTACCAAGAAGCACAAAACTCTCGATACAGTGGAGAAAAGAAAGATCCGGAGGGACGTGAAGAACGAAGAAACGAGATGGAAAAACTCGTGAACAGAAGGGAAAGTTGGTGGTGCGGACGGGGGTTGAACCTTTTTTGCGTAACTTTCGCTCCTTGGGACGTCCAACACCTTTTTGAAACAGAGTGGCACGCGCGTTGAAATATATATATATATTTTTTTATATGGATTTCATGTAGTTGGAAATGCGTTGGAAAAAATGTTCAGAAAGATCTACAAGGAACTTGTTCCTAAGAGAAAAACAGACAGCCGACGCATCCTCTTGGACAATTCCTACGGGAAAATAGGGTCGAAAAGATCGTCCGTGAAAACTTTCACATTTTTTTCGCCCCCGACGCATCTCGCGTATTCTATGGATATATAGAGTGCCACGAAAACGGACCTTTTTTTCTTCCTAAATTTCGACCTGAACTCCGCGCGAAATTTGGGACGATCCGCTTTCACCTCACCGACGCTTGCATACGCAATAGTCCAGCTCAAGAGAATTACACAAAAAATCGTCCCAGCCGGGTCAGTCCTCGTTGTAAAACCAACAACCCGTTAACGAAATTGCGGCCTGGCGTTTAAGGCTCTTAACCGGTACGTTTATATTGTTCTTGACTTCACTAATACCTGGAAATGAACGTCGTATAAAAGTCATAAAAGTTATGAGTTTCGTTCAACAGATCAACAGTTAAGATTATTCTTTGACGGACACTGAATCAAAAGTTGGTTCTTTATAAGCAGAGTGTGACACGAGAATTCATGTACATTTTATTTCATAAATTATCGTTTCAATTTTTATACTGCTCATATTTTTAGATGCCAACGTACGCAGAAGTGAACTGGAAATACAATTATTAATTAAAGTCTTTGCAAAACTGATGAATTTTTTTTTATATTCGACGAGTTGTCGTAGATAATTTTGGTTTGATAAAAAAAAGCGTTGCTACATCGTTGCAAAATAAATTTCGTAGCAAACACAAGTGAACTATTTCTCAATGGAATCCCGAAGGATGTTTGTATAGATTCTGTTATTTCATTCCAAAATAAACGAATTGAAATGACGAAATTTCTCGTTGTTCACTTATTGGACCAAGAATAAGTTAAATCGTGATTCCTTGATTAGGATTCATGAAGGAATGAACAGAGGAAAAGCTCTCGAGTTCTGAAGGGACGTCAACGCGGAGTTCAAAAGGTCTCAACGTCGCTTTGTTCGACGTTGGTGCGCTCACATACAAGGATAATTCATAATTAACACATATGTGGGTGACTTTCACGGGATTGAGATTATGTACGCGAGTGTGTGCGACGACTAAAGCTGGAGGGACACATATTTCTCACCCCCTTTCATCCTCGCAATCCCGCATCACGTGATATTAAACTTTGTCTATTACCAGCCCTAATTGAGATACTTTCTCTGCCCGTGGGCTTCACCATGGGCACAAACACACGCACATATGATTTATACATAAAAGCCTTTAGTATGTTACAAAACTCTAACGTATTTCCGAGATTCTCCGCTTCTAATATCCCATGAGATTACAAAAATTTTAGGGAACATTGGGTACAACTGAATCCAGGTACGCCCATTAATTCCCCGTCGGATTGGGGTTGATAAATCATTCGATTTCCTTTACAATATCGAAAAAGTAAAAATCATTAAAAAAGGTTACACAATTTTATAAATTTTCAACACATTCCACTTATAAAAACTAATTTTCCAGGTTCCTTCCAAGTTTTTTCTTCTTATTTCATATGAAGAATGTAATTTCAAGAAACGATGATAAATATATCTGTACATTTTTTAATCTATTCCAAACGAAATTGAGACAATGAGTCTGGTTAATAAACTCGACAAACATTCTTATTGACTCACATGAACTTTATTTACATGGACACCATGAATTTTTGTCACTTCTTTTTCGTCAGCTTTTCAAATGGAATAAAAAAAAAGAAACGTTTGTGTTTGTCCAAGTAAACAGAATTCACGTGTTAACAACTCGTACCCATTGTAATTTAATTGACTCGTTCTATATGCACGTTTTACACACATATGCACACAAGCTGGGTGTCTCATGACATATCCCTGCGATGGATCATACGATGATACGTAGATGAATATAAATTTGTATATTGTGAACGTGGGGTTTTGATATTTTAGTTTCAACACGATACACCACGTGCCACGTGTTAAAATTCCACGTGCCTCATCCACCAATAAAAAATACTCATTAATGCTGAGACAGTGAAGACTATAAAACTTTTGTGTGCGTCCAGTCGTTTTTATTTCACAGTGACATTTGTTATCCGGCAATGAGTGACTAAAGATCGGTACGTGTGAGTAAACAACACAAATAAACGTGTTCATATTCGTGTGTATGTGAAAACATGGGTAGCACACAAAATGACAGAAAATAAACGTGGTTCGTAGTAACGACGGGGCAAGGGCAGAGGCGCACTGTGTGCGTGTCAGGTTTAAATGTTTGTCGAGCAGACTAAATTTACAGTTTGGCTTTATTTAGAAAATAAAGCACATCACAAGTTCCGGAATTCAAAGAAGCAAAGACGAAAGAGGGGTTTAAAGGCGTAGGAATGAACAGACGGGACCGGAAGTCGAGAGAACGTAAAAGAAAGCGTGTAAGAAGAAGCAAGAAGTTTGCTCGACGTAAAGAGAAGACTCGGCAAAGAGAGTGGATAAAATAGTAGGAGGAGAGTAAAAAGAGTTAAGGGACTAATTATTCGAGGACGACAGGGTCCAAAGTTTCGAATTTGTAAATCAACCACCGGGAATACACGTGTCAAATATGTTTGTAGCCGTTTTTGTACCCACAATACAAGCATTTTGTTTTAACGTTCGTTGATTTCTGAAACAACGCTGTGGCCTGCCAGGGCCAATAAAGGAGAAAATATATATGACCCGATCGCAAGTTTCTCGCTTGCTCTCGCACGATTTCTTACTCTCGCGTGGCCTCTTCCACGTGCTTCTCCCTTTAAACAGACAAAATTACCAGTACGCTTGCCGTATGTCTTTTGCTGTGGGCAGACCGCGGACGTACGGGTCAAAAAATATGTTCGGAGAACCTTATCCAGCCGAACACCAGGAGAAATAGAGAGGGCGAGAGAGAGAAAGAGAAAAAAAGAGAAAGGGAAAGAGAGGTTGGGTTCGTTGTTCAATCGAGTATACGCGCGTGGCCATTAAACTACGAGACTGAAAATAATCGCCGCAGCGAATTCGTCCACGAAAAGCAACGCCCTTTTTAGCCCTCTCTGTACACACAGCGCTATCAACATATACGTATTTATAGTGCTGTCGAGCTGTGTCAATTAAAAACCTTGAATTACAATCCCTGACGCTTGACGAAACTCATACATACAAACTCTTATTCACTATAAAACGATTTAACTAACAGCCTTTCGAGTCTTTCCCGTTTATATTCACCAAAAGGCCGAGTGCCTATTAAACGCTAATTAAATCCGTGTCTCTTCTGCATTGGTGTGTAGCAACAAACAAGAGCGTTCAGGTGTGTAAATAAAAATGAGATCGTTTCGTTGAAATAAATAAAATTCCTCACTATATACTCTGCTCTTATCATTCATCACCTATCTCTCTCGCAAAGTTTCGTTTCCGTAATTGTATTCTCGTTACAATTAATTATTTCGAGAACTCTAAGATTCTAGACCGCTTTTTCTTCGTCTTCTAATGATCTTCAGTCTACTTTTGTTTTTAGTCTTACCATTACAGAAATCCGACTTTTTTTTACTAAGAAACAAACACGTTTGACTGGCATGAGTTGAAAAAAATTCATTGTGTCATTTTTCACATGAGAAAAAATACTGAAATCTTGGAACTTGTTGACCGAAAGTTGAAAAACATGCGTTGCTACACTAAGTATTTGGAAAAATATATTCGTCACGCAACTCACTATTTTATAGTGAAAAAACAACCAAAGAAATTAAATATTAGAAATTTTTATATTTGCAAGTAAAATAATGAAAAAATTCACTAGAACTCAGCTGCAAATTTTGTCAAATTCTTGCAAGCAATTCCTCATTCGGTATCAAATGAATTCATACTCTCGGCAATGATTCTCTAAACACAATAAATCAAATCAAAAACTTACATAGCGGCAAAATAAACAACATAAAAAGTTTAGATAAAAATTGGTTTATTTTTAAGATCCATGATGGATTCTAAAGAACAAGATAAATTAACTCCTGAAAAGATTGTTGCAAAATGCAGAAAGGGAACGGATA
Source organism: Campoletis sonorensis (assembly GCA_013761285.1). Lineage (NCBI taxonomy): Eukaryota > Metazoa > Arthropoda > Insecta > Hymenoptera > Ichneumonidae > Campoletis > Campoletis sonorensis. Next base: position 3,036,519 of record JACEOJ010000145.1, read on the forward strand.
AAAAATCCCATGGACTCAACGTACTCGTAATTCCATATGCAAATATATCTGTCGAGTTTGTGGCCTACTCTGCGTTGTATAAAATATATAACCGTTCGAGAGGATCTGCTGCAACGTCAATGCTAAATATAAAAGTATGTGTGAATACATAACTCGGCAGTAGTAAAGATTTAAAGTCGCGATAATCATGGAAATATTCACCATAAAAGGGAAGCGTTTAGCTCGAAAATCTTCGTGTGCAAATACAATATCGTTGCTTTTTTATTCCTGTAAGTTTCTTTACTATTCACACGCACGCAGGCGCGTGTGCGTGCGATTTCATGAGAACGTATTCATGAACATGAATTTATTTATTTATTTAGAACTGTTGTGTGCAAACATGATTGTCCAATCGAAATTCAGACATAAATACTTTCGTTGTGAAGAAATTCTACGCGTACACGCAACACTTGTTTCTTAGCTACAAGGCTGCTTCGTACACTTGTTCATTTTCTCTATTATTTTGTTTGTTTTATTGTCGAATCGTGTATTTACATTTTTGTAGAAGTTAAAAAAACACCCGCGTGTATCAAATTTCATGCTTGTCTAGAGTGAGCGAGCATGAAAGTTCCCACAATGTCTACAAAGTAATGATATCGCCAGAAACGTCTAATGAAAATTAGGCTGTCGCAAGATTAGATTATTGATAATCTTTCAAGTGTCATCGCCCTCTATTGCTGCGTGTATATAATTTTTTTTTTTTTTTTTTTTTTTTTTTTTTTTCGTTAATGTGACTTATGTATAAAGATGCGTATGTTTGTATATAAGTCAAGCGTTAAAAGTCTCGAATTCTCCGAATCATTTGTAATTGGACGGTGCTCGAGTAAATGTGTGGCCAACCGCTCGTTCCTGACAGCTGGATCAGGTGCACGATCACAAAGTATATTACGTAAAACTCGGTGGACGTACCGCGGAGTATTTTATAGAGCGAGGGAAGAGACCTTGACTGCTGGATAAAAAAGAAAAGAGAAAAAAATTGAGGGAACGCTCGGGACGAGGATAAACAGCCGCGTAACGATCCTCTCACAAAATATTTAGATTTTTTTTTCCTTTTCCCCACTTCGAAGCACTTGTCGAAAGATCGTATATAGATACGCGAATATATTTTTATGACTGGATTATGACTTCCTGGATCGTAAAAGAACGAAAAAAAAACGAGGAATATGTTAGAGCGAGCCACTGAATAATTTCGATGTGTTAATTAACGATGAGTTACATGTTCATTTGTTTCCTCAAGACTTTTTGGAGCATGTATACAGCTGTGAATTATTGGGGAAAAAAATTGATGATATCGATTGCATTTTTATGTGAAACTTTTTTTTATTAATGCTCCGGTCTTCGTGGGAATTTTTTACATTTTAAGACGACGTTCCTAAGAATTGAAACAAAAAACAATAAACGAATCGTCATTCATTGTTTTCGAGCTTTTCATTGCATGGGGATATACAATGTTTGATCTAAATTTCATCGAAATGTGTATAGAATAAAATTTGAACTCATTTATGAATAATTTCAACATGCAATATCCACCTCGGCCATCAGAAACGTAACGGATCTGATCCACGTTAGAAGTTCCTAACGGTGCATGACTAATAATTATACGTGATAATAACAACAGCTGAAGCATAAAATCTTACGATATGAATCTTGAATTTATAAATTTCAATTATAATCAAATGTAAGATGTCCTGATGCTCGAATAAAAAGAAATCAGAGATAGGACTTCAATTTTTTTATCCGAATGAGCAATTGTTATTGAATATAAATATTTTTTTATATCTAACCAAGTTTCAATGTCAGAATAATTAAAAATATGTACTTTTGCACTGCGAATATGTTTTTTTTTTCCACGCAACGAGACGAAGAGACAAAAGTTTAAAAAGAAAGCTTGCGATCAAGGCTTGAAGCAGCTGTCATACGTTGTCACGTGTGTCTTTTCTTTCAAGGTCTTTTCTCCCATACACCCCGCTGTCTGAACTGCAGCTTTTGGAGGGATGTTAAAAAAAAGAAGAAAAAGAACCGAAAGAAATGGAAAAACAGTGAACGACGTCGAAGAAGAAGGAACCACGTGGGATCGTCATAAGGAAGAAACGAGAGAACGAAATTCTATGCATATCTACATTGTTATATAATGTGTAAAATACGTGAGAATGGAGATAGAAGCAATATCGAAACCAAGAATGCAAAAGAGAAGAGAGAATGTAGGAGAACTGGAGAATGGTGAGCTGAGAACGGCCATGTTATTGGATCCTGGCTGGGTCGCGTTCCAACATTTCGGGGTAGGGGTAGTTTGACAACTTGACAAGAGCACAAAGGCTCGATTCTCTGCGACCGCTTTCGGAGCTACCCTAGACGAAGGTGGATAGGGATGAAGGCAAAAAGGAAGAGAGAGAGAGAGAGAGGGGAGGAGAACGTCGCAAACGATAGAAGGACGAGAGAAGAGGCGTCGCGACGCTCTGTGGAAGGGTGGGTTGAGTTGGAGAAGGGTCGGGAGGGTGGCCAGGAGGTCGAACCAACACAGAAGGGAGGAAAGCGCCAGTTCTCGATCTACAGAGAGCCCGGGCAGGAGCGTGAACAAAGGGGATTGCATCGAACTTGTTCGCAATACAAATCTATGTTTATATATATGCCATTTTTTTCGCCGCTTCGATTTCAATCGCTTAAAACACGTCCCTAAACTTCAATGAATTTACATTAGTCGAAGTTTGAAAATATATCGATTTTTTCTCAACCCCGCCAAATGAAAAACGATAAATAATTTTTTTAACTACGGATATTATTATTGTTTGATATACTGATGTATCATTCTATGGTCTATTCATTAAATCAAGGTTCACGCATACACACGAGCCAAATTGAATCCGCAAAGCGTTTTGCAACATGCGCATTATCGCGTATAGTGTAATGTGTCCCCGACACAATTTACCAGCAATTGCCGGGGACGTTCACGCGGGAGCACTGATTTATCGCGTTCTAAAATACCCCTCGCGCCCGTTGGGATCGCGTTAAAAGCCCTTTTTGGCTCAATGTGGCTTTCGATTGTTGCCGATAGTTCATTCAATTTCTGCTCCACGATTGAATTCCAGAAAACAATATATACATGAGCGATATATATTCATATAGTTGATTCATTATCCGAACAAAAAAAGAGACACGTGAATTTTTTATCAGGCGATTTGATTCATTAATAAAAAGTCCATCGATCGAATAAATAGTGATCGACTTTCTTTCCATTATTCCTATCGCAACAATCGCTGCGGACTCGGGAAACAGCGTGAATATTTGGAAATGCAATTCGCTCCTGAGAAATATTGAGGAAAGATTATCTCCGAAAACGAAAAAAAAAGAAAAAAAAATGTAAAAAAATATGTGTCAACCCGGCGAGTCTGACGAAATATGTGTATACTCGAGGCATGAATCATTATTTTTATATCCAACGCTGACAGCCGGTAACTCATCGGCTCTTTTGTTTGTTGCTTGAAATTCTCCCGTTTGTTTTTTTTACCTTCATTTTTTTTCTCCGAGAAAAAAGCGGTGTTTGTATGGTTGAAAAAAGGAGAAAAAAAAAGTAATGATAACATAATATATATTCGTGAGACGAAATTGACGGAATAGGACGAGGCTCGAATCCGACATTTCATGTTGGTCGTTGGATCGTTGCGAAAAACCTGTTCTACCAGAAGCTCTAAAATGATTCCAAGGAAAACTACGAGACACGGAGATGAATCGCGAAAAATCGCGTGTAAGAATGTCAGAACATGTTAAAGATTATTTTTATTAACTAGACAAACGCGTTTCTCCGAGTTTTACGCACCGATTATATGAGCGAATCGTGTCGAAACATTGATTCAACAGTTGTAAAAGAGCTCAGCATTCGCAGACTAATTAAAAGTGATAAAATACGTCAATAGCTATTTATAAACAATTACGATACAAAACACCAAAGCACGTAATGCCAGCATGATTATTTTTTACAAAACTCTAATAGAATCGATCATTGAAATATTGAACATAAAACAGTGTTTTTTTTTACAAGTAAATTCATAGTAATTAATGCGTTCAATCATCATTACGAAAAATCAAAATAATTTAATTACATACTTCCATAAATAGTATCCTATCGATGTGCATATAAAAATCCATTTCTCGCTGATCTCCCACACGCTACTTTCGAGGTATATAATTAACGATCAGGTAATTATTAGATTGGATGGCGTTTAACTAAAAGATTGCAAGAGAGAGATAATCTGAGTCATCACCGAAGCAATATATATCGCAGGACTGAGTAAAGAGAGACGAAGAAGTCAGTTTATTTTGTTCCCTTCGGTTTGGTGGTTCCGCCCTGTCCAGATCCGGTATATGTTCAAGTAAACTTTCAACCCCTGTACATAGGCCTTGCAGGAGCAACCCCTCTTTCGAAAAGTAACCAATCCCTCTCTCTCTCTCTCCTTCTTTCTTTTTTTCTCGTCCGGTGTAGGTTCTTTTGTTCGGGCTAATATTAGACGAACCTTCATGCATGCTTTCATACGAGACGTCATTCCCGTTCCCTCTTAAAAACACATACACACGTAGATATATATATAAACAGAATAAGGGAGAAAAAAAAGTGCGGAGCTACTTTGGTATTTCTGCAGCCCTCTCGTGGCTTCTCCGGACGGTATTTGGTATATACACACCCGCAGAGAGAACTCTCAAAGGAAGAGAGAATGAGAAAGGGAGGCAGAGAGCAAAAGTGCCACCCTCGCCGTCTCCAGTAAATCAGAAACGCAGCGAAGCATCTTCGACTCTCTCGCTCGATTCACCGCGCGATGATGGCGGTGTGTGCGCGCTACTGGTTGGTGGAAAAGGCTCCCATTTATAGGAGAATATATATGGCTGAAAATCGAGAGACTCTGGGCTTTTCATACTTATCACTAAAAGGTGGAAGACTCCCCGAAATAATCTTCCAACCTCCAGCCATCGTCGAATCTTTCGATAAAAGTGTATAAATCAGAAAAAGTGAAAGTGCATTTATAATAGTTCAGCGTTGTATGTTAAAAATAAAAAGTAATCAAAAAAACTGATGGAATTCCATCGTTGCGGAATAATTCTTGAACACTTTTTTCAAAAATCCTTGCAAAATATCAAAAAAGATCATATCGTAATTATTCAATACATTTCGCTATAAAATACCTCCCCCCCCCCTCGCCGCGGCTCTCTACAATCTTTTTTCATTCTCTGAAAAATAAAAAATAAAAGTATTCGTTCTCCGTAACAAGTGGAATGACGTACGTCAACCGACTTATCAGAACATTTACGAAAGCAATGGAAGAAAAAAAGAACTTATCAGCCGTGTAAACGTTGTAGATTGTATGCAACTTATTTGCTGTCACATAAATTATTCATTGTATACATACATGAAAGCATTGTACATACGCGCGATATGGCGATTGGATAAAAAGAACGTAACGGTTGAGTCGATAATTTAGTCTATCGATCGTCGTATTTGTTCGCTTTCATTGTTTCGGGGAAAATTTCGTTGTTTTGACTGGCGGTTTAAAAGAAGAGTGTTCGTTCAATGGGAAGGATGAAGAGAGATAAAATATACGATGGAAAAGAAGAGAGGGGTGGCGAACCGTCGCTGAGCATTATTATGCAAGACGACTATGTTATCTGGCGAGTAATGAAGTGACCCGTTGTCCTTCGCTACCAGGTTCCCGGCGGGGCAACACCGGTATATTCCCCTGTAGTCGTCCGGCACACTTCGGCTCTTTGTATATATATGCAGGTAGACCTTTAATCACATGGGAAGATATTTTCAGAGCTAACGAACAAAAGGGCGCATTCTGAGCCGAGAAAGCCATAGAATAATGAATTTTGGGCCCGTTCTGGGCCAGGGCCCGATACTTCGCCGGCGTAGTTGCTTCGGCTTGCCAAAGGAAACGGCAGCGGCACACTCACTCGCTGTGTAAGCATTCCCCCTTAATATATCTATATATTTGAGCTCAGCGTCTCCCAACGAGATCCCAAATTCAGATTATCTCGCGGGGGTGTCGCACTTAGCAGGACATTTGTCTTTCCGACTTGCTCGCTCGTTCGTGCTCTCATCACGAGGATAAATAATATAAAAAACACTTTTCGACTTGAACGAGCAACATCCATGAAGACATGGAGTTTCGACGCATCTCCCAAAGACGCACGCGCCATCCAGACGCTATTGGCGGGAAGATTTTATTCTCGTCTTTTCCCTGTTTTTCATCAATGAAATTAAAGATTATTTCGTCGAATTTCTGATTGACCATCGCAACAGAAGAATTTCAAAGCTTTATGTTCGATTTTTCCGGACAATTGTGCGTTTTATACTTTGTACAAATGTTTGTGCACGATTTAAATCATCGCGTTTTGTCAAATGTCAAAAAAAGAGAAAGAACGAATAAATTGCACAAACCGCAACGAATGATTTGTGACGAATTGGTGGACGAGTCTTCCAACACGAAATCCAATCAAATTTGTACGTCATTAAATCCGTTGGATAAAAATAGTCCAATTTTCTATAGCTATTTGATAAATATTTTGGTTTATTTCAAAATTTGCTGATTTGTCGTAAAATCATGGAACACTCGGTTTGACATACCTCTCATCACCACGTGGCTGTTGTCCGTGATATTTCGCAGGAGAATAATGAGTATCCTTTTGTTTTTTTCTCTTTATTTTTATATTTTTTCACAAATTCAACGTTTAGTAGTTTGATCGACAGCGGATGCGATACAGCGATATCGCGTGTAACACACACGCGGCATGTGGATGCACGCGTGAACCCGTAGCTGCCTCGGGCGAGCTCGCTATCAACTAATTAACATTCTAGGTATACCCAGACGCAGTGTTAAAGCTTAGCACGGGTTTATATGCATATATTTATGTATATGTTATGTTTATGCATAAATGAATACACAAACTTAAATATGAGAGTGTTGCTTTATTTTTATTTTTTATTTTCTCTCTCTCATTGCGTTCACGGTTCACTTTTATCTTCGTGTTTTCTTATTCTCTTGTCGCGAGTTTATATGCACGTAAATTTCTTTATAGCCGTTGACTTCGACGTACCGGCAATTACGACGACGAGTAGCCGATTATATTGAAGCGGGACCTCGTCTTATCATCGTGGTTGTCGGGCTTCGACGCGAAAAACATCGGGAGGGCAAGAAAGAGAAAGAGGAATCGAGGAAGAGAGAGAGAAAGAGAGGGCGAAAGAGAGAGAGAGAAAAAGAACGACTGAGCAAACAATGCCAATTACATGTACACAGGTGTGGATTCGTCGATATCCACCGTTCGTATGATCGTCATCGCGTACTGTCGTCTTTCAAGCCCGTGCCCAAACCATTTGCTCGTGACCCGTATCTCTTTTCACCCACGATTCGTTCGCGCACAATGAACGAAATGTTGAAGGAAAAAAATACCAATTTAACGATAACAATGTACAAAAAATTCCTGCGAAATTTAAACATCAATCGTTGCGAAGAAAACAACAATTGTTTGAATCGCCGAACGCTACGATTCTCGCCAGCGTGAATTTTCACCGAAGCCACGTGTGGAAAAAAATATTCACCCAAATTTTCATTCACCTTGAATTCATTGAGACACTTTTCTCGATCTTTCGTATCCATGGATCAAATATTTGCACAGTTGAAAACATTCGTTCACAAAACTTGTTGATTCGGTGTTGAAGAAATTCTTTAGTCTCTACGACACTTGTCCAATAAAAATAAAAAATAATAAGTAAAACAAATAAATTAATGAAAAAATTATCGCGTCAGCACTAATGTCACTGTTCGGTCCGAAAAAGCAACATATTCTTAACCCCGAAATAAAAATCAAATGAAACAAAAACAAAGCGCGAAACGTCAGTCGAGAATGTGCGGTTGAGCGCGGGATTCGCGAGCGCGTGTACTTGGTGAGCGTCGAGACGCCGATTCGACGCAGCCAGCGCGACCCCGTGTGTCAGGAGCTTCTGACTCTCTCTCCCGGTGGAGTTGCAGACAGAAACGGAGCTCTCTCTACTCCGATATGACGGTCGGAGCTGTACGAGGTAGTAGAAAATGCACATGGACACACACGTACATACAAACATCTACACATAGAGAAAACCGAGTGAACGAAGGGAACGGAGAGAAGCAGAGTGCGAGTGAGAGAGAGAAAGAGAGAGAGAGAGAGAGATACAGAGTGGTAAAGGAAAGCAAAAGCATGATCGAAGGAAGGATCGAGACAGGAAGGAGGAGGGAGACGAGAGAAGTGAAGAGAGAAAGAAAAAGAAAAAAAGAGAGGGAAGTATAGTAAAGCGGATACTAAACTCACACTTACATACTTTACACGAATACACTTATAAATCGATATTTATAAATATATACACAGAGTTACGTATTTATATATATTTTCCATACTCGTATATACACAATAATATATTTATCTATATTTATATATATTTTTTCGTAAATATATATATACACACAGCCGCATGTTGTTCTATTGGTTTTCCGTGTATTCACTCACAGTGACGAGTTTGTGTTCGGATCCTACGCACACTCACGCGTATTTTTTTTTCCCCTCTACCCCCCTTCCCCCCTCCTTTCTTACGCTATACACAACACGCGAGTGCGCGAGCGTGAATGTGTGCAGAAAGCCGTATCCTCCCGTCGGGGCTGAGAGCGCGGTTACATAGAACCGCCGGACGAGAGCGTCGAGCTGTCAGCGCACCCCAACCCAAAGCCTCGATTCCGGCGGAGCCAAACCTCCCTTTCCTATGGACGAAACCCCTACCCCTCGCTCCAAACACCGATGGCTTCGGCAACAGCACACAAACGGCACAACCAGAAGCAACCCCCCGCTGCACACACGCCACGTCCCTTTTCATCCCACTCGCTTCTGTCTCACTCACTTCAGCCCCATTTCTACATCCCCCCTCCCTTTTTTCCTTCTCACCAAACAGGCCCTGTGGATTGAACGACCGTACGATACAGACAGAGAAGAGAGAAGGAGATGGAAAGAAAAATACAGGAAAATAAAATGGTGCAGAAAAACTCTGAGCCCTTCTTTCCTTTTCAATTTTGCGATAACATACTCTTGAAATATTTATTTTTAGATGAGGCTGTTTGATTATTTGTAATAAAATTGATACTTTCTACAGTCAAATGTCTGTTAACTATGATTTGATCATTTATTTCGATAAATTGTCAGTGATATTTGTTTAAATTGATAGTTAGAATGATCATTTGCAAGAATATCACGACGTTCAAAAGCTCGTTATTTTTTTCGATAAGGAATTGAAGAAGTTTATGTTACTAGAGTGAGAGTCTATTTTAGCTTGAAGTTATTTCGCCGAGATCCATTGAATTTCATTGGTCGGGCTGGTCGGTGGAAGAAGAAACGTAACAGGAACTATCCCCGTGGCGATTCGAGAATTTCAAGAGTGTCAAATAGCCCGCAGCATCCGAGAATGCATTCTGATCTCGTCCGTTATATTTCTTGTTTGCTCAGAGGGATCTCAGCTGCTTCGTGTTTTTTGCTTTTTTTTTTCTTCTTTTTACGTATCCATATATGTATATATATGCGCGTTAGAATGTATTCTCGTCGAGCAAAAAAAAGACGCGTGGGTGTCTCGCGCTGCCAAAATTGTGGAAAGATCTATGGCCCTCGAAGGGAGGCTGTCCTTGGACATGAAGGGCAAAAAAAACGCTGGGGATAGACATGATGACGAGGACAAAGAGAGGAAAAAAATACACGCGAGGCGAAACGAATAGGGGCAGAAAAAAATTTCGTCGCAACGCTGCGGGGGTGTATCCAAATTCCCTCTGGAAACACATAGCGGAAGACCGTTGAAATAAAACCGAATTCTCAACTCGGCCGAAAGTTTTTTTCGGAATAAGAACGTATTTATGTAATGAAAATGAATTCTTGTTTTATGGAAGGAAATTTCTTTCTCATTAAAACCAAATATTCTTTAATTAAATCCTAACGGTATACGTTGAACCGGATTAATATTTTAAAAAATAAGAAAAACCATGCAGAACAATTCATAAATAACCCAAAAACTTTAATAAAACTTAACAAATGTGGTCTGTTACAAACGACTCATTTCACAAATGACTTTTTTGTGCTCACTCACTGTAAAAGATCGTTTCCACCAATTGAGATAGTCAACGAATACCGTTCGCGGCAATGCTATAATTTCCGGGTCTGTTTAACCGTAGTTTGTACGTCGTTGGTTTTCCGCAGTGGGCGTGTATAACTTCGTAGCTAACGTTTCTTTTTTTTTCTCCCTAGTTTTCTTAGCTGGTTTTCCCAAAAAATAAAATGGTTCGAGGGACCGTCAAGTTTGTGTGTTTTGTGTTGTCCGTGTGTGTGTGTGTCTTTCACGCTAGTTCCCTAAGGGAACCGGGGCATGTGGCTGATGACTCTATCCAATCGGACTAAGGCTGAAATTCTCATCCTCATTCGGTTCTCGCCGATGATCGGGTCGAGGGCGCGTAGTTCTCGTGGGCGCGAAAGAGCAAGCCGCGCTCACTATATACTGCGATATATACATATATTTTGTAGTCTATAGTCCTGTATATACGTCTAGCAAGAGCACACGGAACTCCACTGGGAAAGGGAAAGAATAAACGACGACCGAACAAACGAACGATGGAGAAAAGGCCAACGTGAGAGGGAGAGAAGCGCCTATGATTTATGGCAGCCATTACGATCCCGATAATTATATGCTGCCCCATAGCCGCCCCCTCTTCGACGCGGTGTGGCCCAGCCGCACGAGAAAGCCGTGGACTTTTCTCTCTTTCTCTCTATCCCTCTCTCTCTCTCTCCGTCTCTCTTTCTCTTTATCCGTGTATTATGCATTAAAATATGTCTATACATTGAGATAGTGTATTGTCAGATACATGTTCGTAATAGTGTAGATGATATCCTGTGTGGTTCGCTCGTTGGCTTGCTGACCTCGACATTTATTTCCGACTTTTTTCAAACAATTTTTAATATTTCCCTGGTTTCTCGTTTTTTTCCAATAGTTTTTTCTTCGAGTACCACGTAAGAGTGAAAATAAAAACTCGTGAACTCAGCGCGCATCATTGAAGACTCGCACACCATTCGCGTTCGCCATGATTACGCCGATCCATCGAGCCCATCGCACCAACGTTCGACACACACGTACGTTATTCTTCGTTTGCAAATGTATCTCGCGGGATACAGCGGTGCAAAAGTATGCGGACGAAAGAAAAAGGTAGACCATAAACTTACTCACGATATTTTCCAATCCCAACGATCCAACGATTCCAATCTGACGGGGGATATTATGTATATACCGTTGTAACGTAGCCACGAATTATCGTGTTACTTTGAAGTCGTGTATGTATAGGTGAAGCGTACGAGCGTTAAAGTATTTTACCGTGTGTCAAAATTTAATTCGTATTTAGGGGTTGCTCCGGGGATAAATGATGGTGGAGATCGATCACACGGTACTGGAAATGAAATAAAAATGCTCGCTCACACCAGGCGTTTCTCGCGGGAGGTGGGAGGAGGCGATCATTGCTGATAAACAAAAAACAATGACTTCTGCTCCTCGAGTGGGAATTGAGGGTGGCTGCAAAGCAAAGTTTGTATTCTACTGTATTTACACACACATATAAATATATATAAACAGTATAAATGTGTGTATACACGCGTATGTATGCAACGGAAGGCTCGTGGAAATCTCCACCCTCGTGCGAGCAAAGCGACGGGACTCTCATAAATATTGTACCGAGAATTCCGGAGATAGAGCTCAGAACGATAGAAGTGGCGTGTATCGAGATAAAAAGAGAAAGAAAATCGTGGATAGAAAAAATACACAAGGCAACGGTGGTTCTCCCCGTGGACCACTTATTACCCCGAATCTTAACGCAGGACCCCAATCATCTAAGTATTTCTTAACAACGTCCATTTATTTTGATGAAATAATAATGAACCAATATCAACGAGTCCAGAAACATAGAATTTTTTGTCAAGACAAAAAAACACTGCTACGCGATTTCGTAAAACATTTCCGTTAATTCTCATTAATTTATGTTTTAATGAAAATCATTTTCCACGATTGTCAAAAATCTCAGACAACAAATGATCAGTGCCAACGCACACGTTCTCTGAATACTTTTCATGTTAATGTCAAAAATTCGAAGAATTCGCGCGTCAAAATGAAGTTATTATCGGCGGAATTGATCGTGAAATTAAGATTGCATTCTCTTTGGTTGCGATACAAAATGTAACATAAAACGCCGACGTGAATACACGTTACATATATTGTATAGGACAAAGCATAACTGATTGAGACATTGCAGTGGCGTCGTTTAATGCGGCGTTACGTCACGCGCCGTATAACTGTTACAATAATAAATCGGCCCAGGCATTATTGTCTTCCTTGTCGTGTTCATAACTCTACAATAATGTGTGCATAGCTATATACAAATATATATCAATTCATCTATACATGTATAAATATACGTACGAAGGTAACTATGTAATGCATCTGACATTCATACACGTTGAAACATTGTTGGCCAGTTAACGTGTACAGACACACGATTATAAAGTGCTTTTGTATCGAGACTGTGCATTGGAGCAATCTGTACAAACGTTAGTGTTTGTATTTGTGTGTATTCGCTCGCGTATGTGCGGGCGAGATCGTAGCCCTGTAGGTCATTAGCATAACCAAGAGGCAGAAGGACAGTAGAGCATGAAAGCCATGAAAGAGAGAATGAGAGATAAAGACTATAGTCAGGAACCCTAACTCATGAAACATGCTGCGGCCATTCTCGGACTCTGTGTGTAACGCAAATGTACAGCAAAAGAGCATCGGCTCAGTTACAACGTGTAAACTTCACGACGCTGTTATAACGAAGAGAGAGAAGGAGAGAGTTGGAGAGAATGAGAGGAGCAGGAGCCGTATGCTAGCGCGCGAGAGCTCCACGCAGGACCAGGTGGCCAACTTCGGACCCTGATGTTGCGGGGAGACAGCTTTTATTTACCTGAAGATGCTGGCATCGTAACGATTAAAAAAGCCGACCTTCCGGTCAGATGGTACTCTTAGGTTTTTGGTCCCTTAAGAGATCGAGATTCGAGGGATGAATTTGTGATGAATTCTAGACTTAATTATCTTGCTGTTAGTTTTTTTATATTGCTCTCAATTTCTACGATATGATGAAGAAGGACTAGTAATTATTTTGATTGAAGATGTTCCAATGATTTGAATCTTGTCGTTTGAGCAGTGAGAGCAATGAAAGGAGGTGGAATCGGTTTTTTCCAATCAGAGACGTTTTTATACTCAAATTTGTCACACAAATGAAAGGATATCGCAAAATGTCGCAAAGCCGAGGTACAGAATAAGTAGCGAGATGAACACCGGTGTGTTGTTGTTCGGAGCGTTGCAATTAGCGGACCATAAATCTTGGAGATAACGAGACACACGGCGCCCTGAAGGCGTCACGATGCTCTATTCATCCCCGCGAGCATGAGAGAATAAAAGAGAGTGAGGAAGAGTTAAGTAGAATGAGAAAGAAGGAAGAGTTCACGTCGTTCGCCAACTCCTGATCTGCGCTTCATCTTCTTGCCTTCTTCTTTATATCTGTATCCATCTTTCTCTTTTTCGTCTCGGTTCTTCGGTTGTGGCGCGTCTTTCGCAAACTTCTAACTTTCTTGGTTACTCGCGTCGAGTGAGAGAGAAGAAAAAAGACGCGGGCGGCATGGACCGTGGGTGACATGCTCGACGTCCCTGTTCCCAACGTCGTCGTCGACTACGACGCCGGAGTCGCGGCTTCCTCTTCGCCACTCCTCCCTCTCTCCAACCTCCGGCACTTTTCGAAACCCGCGAAGAGTCTGATGTAGCCAGAAAACACACGGGCCATCCATCTTGTGCCACTCGACGAAAATAACTCGAATTTAAGAAGTTTCTTCGTCGAGCGAACCACCAGTCTTCTCGTCTTTCGGGGGCATAAAGCTCTCGAAAACAATACGGAGGGAGACGAGACGAGCTAGTATGGAAGCTAAGTCACGACACTCTATATATCCTCTGACTTATCCTCCGTTGCGCAATGGCCGACTTGTGTTAGAACAGAATATTGTCGGTTACTAGCACCTGCCTTTTTTGTCTGTCTGTCAATGCATTTGAGATGAAAATCACACCATTCGTCGCTGAAAGTTTTCATTCGTAACGGATAATGACAAAATAAAAATCAAGTTAAATTAATTCACTTATAAAGATTAACAAATCTTCAATAATCTTTTCGTATCAGAATTGAAAATCGTGTTTGACACTAAAACTAGGAAAATGCAAAGTTGTCAGTTAAATAAAGTAACAACTTCGAACGAAGAAGCTTACAATCGGTTCAACAAATAAATCAAATTGTTGTGAAAATTCTATAGTTCAGAAAGTTTCAATTCATTCCTAAAATGATCTGTGAACGGAGGACAATACTATTAAAGTTTATGAAGCGGTACAAAACTAATCCATTTAAGCAGCAAACACCTATGGGTAAAGGGTTGAAGATTTATTAGGGGTGTACGTTGCGGAGTTAATAGATTTTCAATCAAATGCAGATCGAAAGTACAATGTTGAAATCGACTGGTATAGAAAAAAAAGGGGGCTCGGCACGATGGAAGTAACAACGTGAAAATTTATTCGCTATTGATGTCCATGAAACGTAGGTCGTTAGTAGGTACTCGTGCGGTCAGGCACATAATGCGATTCCCGCTGGGTTTTGACTTTCTTAACCTCCTCGTATACGTGGCCAAAGTTAGAGCGAGAAAAAGATTGAACGAGAGAGAAAGAGAAGGAAAAAGCCGGGGATTTCGGCTTTTCCACGTGACACACCACCAGGGTTTGGAGCTACTGCATCCTTTTACCCTTTCCATCCTTTTCCATCGCTCGGTCTCACTCTTTCCGCAGCCCTTCCGCCGGCGTCGGTGATTTATCGCGAATGGAAAATACGAGAAATGAGAAGCGAGGCAGCAACAGCAGCAACCACCCCGTGCTACCATCACACTGTACGCGACGCGAGCCCTCCGGCTCTGTTTCCACCCCTCGCGAATCGCTCACGAAATAAAAATACAAGTAGCGTTAGTAGCGCTCTCGCCCGCGCGACCACGAACAAAAAGCAGCCTCCTCCCTCCCTCCCTCCCTCTCTCTCACTGGCTCGTGGCTTTTACCACCCGAAATTCGGCGACGCTCGACGACGTACCAAATTATTATTATTCCCATCGCGGATGACGTTAACATTGCAGAAATCTCGGATTTGTTTCGTGTTTCAAAGTTCCACAACTGTGGGGGAGTTCTCGTTTGTTTCACCGCTGCATGCATTTCGGCAGTGGCCATTTTTCACGTGTCTTTACATTTTGTGTATCGTTTTCACACCTTTTAATGCTAATCCCTTCGATAGGATCTACTCGTTTTATTCAACCATTATTTCCATTTTCTTTTTGAATAAAGAACATTTTTTTATATTGATAGAACTTTGATTAAATTCTATTTTTTTTCCAGTGAGTTGATGGTAGAGAAAAAAAAGTTGTGAATATTTATAGTTCCGCGTTTGTTCGAGATTGTTATATTTTTCGTCATTGATGATCGAACTTGCCGAATGATTTATTTGTCGAAAATAAAAAGGGTTTAATCAGATGCGCTGGTCCGTGGAAACTTCCTGCCGAACAAATTTGAATTTTCTGCATTTGCTCTGGATCTATGGTCAGGTTGGTGAATAGGACAAAGTGTCAGAATAACCGAACCCCGACCGTGTTTGGAACAATACAATAAATATTCACGGCAATTTTGGTGAGCGTGAATAATTCGTAACAGGGTGAAAACCAGAGCGCGATAGAGGAGAGAATAGAAAAGAATTTTTCTTATTTCTTGGATTTTGGACGTTTGAACTACTTTTGAAAAATCTTTTATATGTATTCACAAATTTTTCAACTTGTGTATTTGTGTAAGAAGAAGAAGTTTAGAAGAATGGTAAAAGCGCGCGATCGAATGAGACTCGAAGGTGGCTTGCGCGGCAGAGGGAAATCGGGTGAAAGTTTGCGTAAGAGTGTTGACGTTGTTTGGATCTCCGCTTTAGTCTCTTTCCCTCCCTTCGTCTCCCCGGTATTGTGTTTGGAACGGAGAGCTCGGTGGAACCGTCAGCAGGCAAAAGTATCGAAGCATCGTACAGAAAAGAGAGGATAAAATGAAACGAACGAGAGAATGGTAGGAAGGAAAAAAAAGAAAGTTAAAATCTCGTGAGAGTATTGTCGGTTGCGTCACCGTAGCAGGGGTAGCTTACCGTGACTCTGTGTAGAGTTTCCCCTTAGACTTTTGGAGGAAATACAGAATGAGAGAGAAGAAGAGAAGGCAGTGAGAATGAGCCAGGTTTCCCGCGTGTATAATATCGAAATTTATGGCCATACCTCTGTTTCATTCTCACTCACAACCAGGTAGATGTATATACTGTGTGTATATAGATATATTTCATATGAATTTATAAAAGAAGAGTGAACCTGATGGACTTGCTGTACAGGAACTAGCCCCGAATTTTTTAAAAATATTTTCATAAATAAAGAGGATGAAATTTATGACAAAATTATCAAATTTTATCATAGAATTTTACATTTCAATCAAAAATACTCATTACATTTTTAATATCAGATTATAACGTATATTAATTAAAAGTTTATAACGTTTATAAGAGCTCTGTCTTGGGTTTTCTTTTGTGTTTTGGTAAAAAAAATATGTTTTCATTATTTATTATTTATTATATAAATATTATATTAGGGAGGTTTCAACGATTTTTTTTTCCATTTCCTTGGAAACAAGCCGGAAGTATCGGGAGGCGAGAAGACGAGAATGTGAGAACAAAGTATTCGACGTACATCGAAATTTATACTGAGAATCGTGTCGGGGCACGGATTAATCGTTCGATAACAAGAAGATTGCGTGACTAATCGACCCAATCGAAATCGCCGGTTCTCCGATCGATCGGCTTGAGAATTCTTTGTACCGATATTTCGTTGTGCCTCAAGGGATCGGAGAAGAAAGATACAGGGTTGATGATGCGCATGCGTCGTCTTGCTGGCGATGTATTAAAAGAACTCCGGGATGAAAGGGGAGAATTACCGAAGATATGAAGTGAGATTAAGATCTTCTCTCACTTACAAAACGTCAACACGCGAATGCATGAAAAATGATGACTTCTTATCGTCAAGATGAAAAGTTTGCGGAATAAAGACGCGATCTATCGTCCGGACGAGACTATAAAGCACAGATTTTGCGAAAAGAATTATGTTGCCGTTAACCCTGAATTTCAAGAGACCGCCGAGAGAGTTTAGAGAAGCTGAATAAGAGGAAGAGCCCTAGGTGGAAGAAGACGATCAAGAACACGAAGAAGAAGAAGAAGAAGAAGAAGTCGAAGAGAGGCGGTGAGAATCACACTTGCACGGAATAAATCACCGGCTGGTGCCGGAAGTGGTGGCTCTCGAGACCGATATAGCCAAAGCATAGAGAGAGAACTAGTTGAAACTTCTTCCCCCACTTGAATGAATCTCACACTTTGCTCTTCGCATGTACATAATTTACTAGCTGTATAACTATTCTTCAAACTTCAAACTGGAACTCTATGACTGCCATCAATAAAACATCCAATAATATTGGGGAAAGATATAAAAATAAAAAAAAAGCTTGAACAAATCTTCGTTGGTGATCCTTCGGGAATTCCTCATCCAGGAAACGAATGTTGTCAAAAAGAAATTAGTGGCACATCTTGAAACGTTGGAGACAAATGGATCCACTGGTTCGGAGAGTTTGAGGCTCTCTGGGACAGAGTGTGGAGAAAATGTAATGAATTATCAATATATTTCGTCGATTCAGTAATTCATCGGTGCGGGCAATCATTCACAGGTGAAGCCACGCGAGACTGCGAATATGTGTCGGCGTTCGTTTGCACGGACGTTGGAGGTAATCGTTATAATGATCGGCGCCCAGTGGTCGAATTGACGTATCGCCAAGGATAATATATACGACTTGTAACGCGGTCGTAACACACTCCGAGGGAAACAAACATGAGCGCATGGACGAAATATACGCGGAGGTAACAGATGCGTTGCACGCCGTGTGTGACGTGGTCTAACGCGTCATTGATAGCCTCTCGCCCCCCTGCTCTCACAGTTTACTCCTCATCCTCCTTATCCTCTTAGCGATCCCATCCTCTTCGATGGTTATTCGTTCACGTGTGTTCGTTCTATGATATGCAATGTTGGCAGTTCTCTCTGCTTCTCTCTCTCCAACTCCCACTGGCTCTTTTTCTCTTTCGTTATCTGTCCCTCTCTTTTGACCTCTCCCCAACCATCCCCCTTTCCCGCTGCCACCCTCCATCAAATTTTCCAATCACCCCCATCCATTCCCTTCATTTCCTGCCTAGCCGACAGTTCCCCTCTCCTCGCACCGCCCCGCGAACGTTTGCCGTCGTGTCCCCTCGTCAGCCCCGCTGACGCGAACGGAAGGGACGTAAATGCGAACGCGATGGGGTCCCTCAATCCTCCGCCAACCAGCACACACCACACACTATTCCGCCATCTCTCTTCTCATATATACACTCACTTGCCTCTCCGCCGATCTTATTTCTGCTTTAATCCCTCTCACCATTTTAGAATCCCTCAAATTTTGTTTTTGTTAGCAAAAATTTTTCTTTATTTACCACGATATTGTTTTAAACTTCTGCTTAAGTTTTGTCTGACCTTTCGACGGTTTTTCTTTACTCAAGAAAAAGAAAACCAACATATCTGTGACCTCTTTATCGTCTAATTCATTGAATACATTTTTATTTGGCAATGGTGCCCATTTTCTATGAACGCAACAAAATTTAAACTAAAAGTTAATTTTTTTGTTCAATTCATATTTTTAGCATTTTTTCAATGCATTGGAGATGAATTTTAATTGACGAGGGTCAATTTTTATGTAAAACTTCGTCATTATACCCAAAAATCATTTACTTCATCATATTCATTTTAAAAAAATCGACATCTATCAACAAAATCCGTTTTTAGCGAGTGTTCCAACCTCAGGAATTTTCTCGTCGTTCTAGATCAGTGAAAAAATGGGTCGGAGGAGCAGGGTAAGTCGTGTGTGGCAGCAATAAAGTGGAGTTTTGTTTTCTTATAATCGAAGCAAAAAGTGGATGAAGTACTGCAGATATAAGCGGATGAGAAGCATTTGGACGATGAGTATCGCGCGGTTTTACAGGACAGTGACTCGCGATGCGTGTGGCAACGGAGGGGATACGGTTTGTGGAACAGCAGAATGCAGCCGAGGAGTATATACGTATAGGCTATAAATATATAAAGAACTGTGAGGGGTTGCGCCGGCACCCTCGAGGAATTCGATTGGCGCGTCGATAAAATTTGTTGACGGTACGCGAGTAAGAACCGAAATTGTAACGCACTGTTGAAGGCGATGCCACAGCAATTCTCAAGTCTGTATAAAGGTGAATGTACGTGTGTAAGAGCTTTTGCACTCGTAGCCGCGGCGGCCACCGTAGTAGATCCTTTCGCGAATTGCACGCGGCACAAAGTGTGGCAACAAGAACCGCGATGAATTACGGTTAACAGAGGAATTCGTGTTTCTTACGGGGGTTGCGTGCGTGCGAGTAGTAAGTAGTGAGTAGTAAGAAGTGACGATGGTAGGGTAGAATGGCTAAAGTATAATTGTACATACATACATACAGAAATGAGGGAAGAAGAGAGACGAGAGAGAGAAGGAGACGAGAGAGGAAGAGAGAAGTCCTTCGGAATTCAACCGCGGGCACAATTACAATTAAGAGCGGTTAGCAAATTAAGGAACGCGCCTTGCAACGTCAGACTGACCAAGCATCAGGCACGCGGCTATTTTATATGTACGTTTTGTATATATATATCCATGGATATATGTTTATACACAGAAGTACAGATATATATACTCTAGAAACTTTGCAGACCGGTATAATTCCACGTATCACTGATGTCAACTCGTTCTTTCTCTCATTCCCACTCGTTACCATTGCAAAAGCGAATCTCCTGAGCGAGAGTGATGTCGAGAAGATAAGAAATCTTTCTGCGTCTTTCGGTCTTTTGCCGGGAAGCCATGACGGCGATATTCCAAGCCCACTTACGCTTTTGCTTAACTCTTCTTATTCTTTGCTCTAATGTTATAGTAGTCATTTTACTTTGTGTAAACTGTACACTCGCCATCTCTAAGTTGGGGTATTCGGTCGTGTATTTTAACCCCTACACGTGCGCGCGCCAACGCATTAACGAGAATGAAGAACGAGGCACGCGGTTGAACGTGAAAAGAGATGAGCGAGAATTTAATGTCGTGAAATCTCCACACTGATTCAACAAACTCTAAACTTTGGCATTTTGATATTCAGATATTTACTTCATTCACTCAAACACCATCCTCCACCGCTTTGATCGATGGAAATTTTCGTTTTGATTCATTCCTCGGTTTTTTTTAAATCGTCTCAGACAAAATTGATGGTGCATGGATTGGCGCGAGAAAAAAAAGCGATAGTTACGAGCTGCTCGTAAAAAAAGTATATTTATGTATTTCGTACTTCATTACTTTTTTTTATTATTATAACCATAATTCATATTATTTACGGCTATAATTTACTTGTGGAATTTATCAGCTACAGAAATTTTAGCGAATAGCATGGATTTTGTTTTTCGTTTTGCATTCTTCAGACACGTTTGACCGTCGAAATGTATTTTCGTAGGCAACTTTAAGCCTGGACTGTGCATTGAAAATACACAATTTTGAATCAATGTTTTTTTTGGCCTTTAATTAAATTAAATAATAATTTAATTCCTCCGGAATATTGTTCGTGCATGGTATTTTTTTGTATTTGCTCACCTCCGTCGCCTCTTTTTCCGTCGTCTCCGTCGGCGCCTTGGCCTGCCGACTCTCCCTCTGATGGCAGAGGGAGCTGAATTGCTCAACCGCGTCTTCAGGGCCGTTGCTAAGCTCGTAACGTTATTCCGATGTTTGTTCTCGTGGTTGGCGGCCTTGTATCCCTGCACCGGGGGCCTTGTATTCGCCCCGGCGCTGGGTCCCGTCGTGGTTGATACCGTCCACTGTTCACCTTCCACGAGATTCTCGTCTCTTCACGCCTCTCCTTAACCCTTTTCTTTTGCCACGGTTTCCTCGTTAATTCTCTTTGGCTGAACGTCTTTCTCGTCGTTTGCCACTTTCTCGCCGCTCGGACACGCGTCCCGACGCAGCCGACTCCTCCAGTCACCGTCTTCGTGCCAATACCGTCGTATCTCTTCGCTCGATCCTCAAAGACACTCGCCACTCTCCTATTAGCCTCCTCATTTGTCACGTTCCTCCGGTCAACCTTTAGCTCCTCGAAAGGCGCACGGGCGTTCGTTGATCCATTAACCATCACCTCGGCCACTTCCTTGTTCGAGCTTCCTTTTTTTTTAGTTTTTATTGCCGCGAGCGAAAACCCTTCCTCCTCGAAAAATCCCACGCACACAAAAGCACGCAACGGTTTTGTTTTTTTCTTGATTTTATATTATTCCCACGGACCCTTCGCTTATCAAAATATCGTTTTTAATTATCTCTTCACTTTACAAACGTTTCTTTGTTCTTTACGGCCATCGTTACTCCGCGTGTTCCTCTTACAACTCCTCAGCACTTGTGATTGTCCTCGAGATTATTGTTCATTTATTATTTACTTTTACAGTTATATTCACTTTTATTATTTACTTTGTTTCTTGATATAATATATTATTTATTGTCTTTTCTGTATTTTCAAAAGATTTCTTTATCATAGAAAAATGTTTTCCAAAATCTCTTCCTCTTTTAGTTTTCTTCTTTTCTTTTGTTTTGATACACTATTCTTTATCTTGTGTGTGTATAATCTCTGAATTGATCCTGACCCACTGTCGCAGCGATGAAGAATAATAAAAAATAAGCGAGCGGTCTTCCTAGTGGATCATGCGACGTTTTTCAATTTATTCATTAATTTTCAAATTATCTTCTCGATCGAAACGTTATGGTTGATTACCCTTGATTATACGATTTTTTTCAATTGTTTTACTCGTCGCTCGGCTGGAGAATATTTTTGCCACTGATAAATTTGTCCATTGGTCGTTACTTTGTCGCGAAATCCACTTTTGCCTGCGTTTCGTTGTGTGTACGTGTACGCGATCGTTCAACGCTGATATATCCGGTCAATCAGACGGTTGGAAAATTTTTTGTACGAGTTCCGGCGTCTAGTAGCCGAATGACGTTTGACCAGTGACAGGAATTCTGACGTGAGAGACCGTCCAAGCACGAGTACGAGTCTTCTTTCTCTCTTACACTTGTCTCCGTTTCTCCCGTGAGTTTTTACGATCCTTGGGTCTGTACGTGCGAGACCAGAGTGCAGAATTCGTCTCATCCCTTCCCCCACCCGTGCCGACAACCCCGCCGGCACAAAACTTTCGCCAGAAGAACAGACGGCCGGGCACGATCGAGATACTCCTCAGTTTCTTTTTATTTTCTTTAGTTGTTTATGTGTTTAGATTTTTAGTTTTTTTTTTGTTTGTTTCTTCTTTTTCAATTTACTTATCGTGCGCAAGGAGCGAGACGTGCGATTGGCGGTGAATTTTATAGAAGCTGACAAGCACGAGGTCACAGTCCGTCCTTTTTGTCCAGCTTAAACTTTCTCCCAGGGACCAAGGACAAGAGATTATTCACTCGCGAGCCACACATTTCTTCCTGCTCTCTTCAGGTTTTATTTTCTTCTTCTTCTTTTTTTCTTTTTCTTTTTTAAGAAATACACCGAGACGAGGATGCTCCGAAAGACTTTCTCTCGCGCTCTGACCGAGGGTTGAACACCGGCCGCACGTGCTCGCAGTTTTCACATACGCGTATAAACACACTCAAAGCCACAGACACTGGTTCGCGTATCCGGAAGAGGCGAACGAGTGAGTGAGTCCTTGGACGATTTAAAACGACTTGAAATGCGATGCGTTCGAAAATACCACAGGAGATTCCTTACTCCATTAACACTTGTTGTCAAGTTTGTAAGCTCGGGAGAAAAATAATGAGAAAACTGTTAAAACGATTGGATTTTAATTAAAAAGGATCAAGGAAGTGGCAGGAGAACGTTGATTAATTCACTTCTCATTTACGAACAGAGTTTGAACTTCGTTAATCCTGATGAAAGAGTGAGAGCGAAAGAACGCAATCAGCTGCATCCAAGAGTCAAGATTGTCGTATGAATAACTTTCACGATGTGAGTGAAAAATTCGTCTCATCCTTTTGCCACCTTCATTCAATTATGTCCGCTCGAAATGATTGTAATGGCGAAAGTATCTTGTCGGGATAATCAAGACATTCACCAAATTTGCATCGAGTGTCGCACATGGAAAAAAAAAATAAACAAAAGTAACCCGACGAATCCTGAATGCGAATAAAAACAATATTCAGCCGATACTACGATAAACTGGGTTATCGCGAGATATTAAAACGTTTACACGGAGTAACACCACGATCACGTTACTTTCCAAGAGATGGGACGACTGTGATCCGCGAATTCCGTTCTGCCGCTGCCGCTTCGCAGCCTCCGCACACCGCGCGCGCGAGAAACGGGGACCAGAGTGAGAGCGAGAGAGAAAGAGAATGAGTGAGAAGAGCGAGAACGCCGTGAGGCGCCCTGCACATGCGTTGAGGCGTCAGCCACCCACCCTGCTCCCCTCTTGCCCTCGGAAGTAGTGCCACCGAAGCTTTACTCTTCCACCCTCCCGGTGAAATTTTCCTCTCGTTGTCTCACGCTCCCTCACATTCGAGAGATATATATTCTCTCTTTGGCACTTTCGCGTTCCATCTCACCCTCGTATATACGCTTGTTTTCCCATCCCTTCAATTTTCCTTTATCGTCTCGCTCTTTTTATCCCTTCCCGAAACGTTTCCAAGTCTCCGCGGTCTCTTCTTTCTCCACCCCTGCACGATAAAAGGACTTCAGTCAACTCAGAACCGTGAGGCACCCGCAATAAGGGCCAATTTCAAGTGATTTTTTACTACGAATACCCCAAGATTACGCCCTTTTGTTTCAAAACAATCGATACATACAAATACAATATCTAAATATATGTATATTTTCTGCAATGTTGTGAAACCAGGGAGACTATCGCTCGCCGTCACGCCATTCCTTTGTGCGTCAACAAAAGCCTCAAGCCTTCGTACCAAAACCTCCCCTCGGCCTTTTTCTTCTCCTATGCCACCTCCACCACCCTTCGCGATTCAACCAACCACCCACATCGTACCGGTATAGCACCCTCACGATCACACGTACGCATGGATTTGTGTCACTGCCCATTTCTCCTATACTTGGATATTACCTTCATTTTTTTTTTTAAATATTGAGCAACGACACTGCTGTTTTCTACAAAAGGATTCAACTTTTCTGGATCGATTCACACAAAAAGTCGAACCGAACGTAGTTTTAGCAAGACAAATGTCTTTCAATAACCATTTTGATGAATTTTTACTTACTTTTTCAACTTTTTGAAAAAATAATCATTATAAAAATACAATATAAAGTCGAGGTAAAACAAAAAATACTCACAAAATCTGCATATTTCAGACCACTGCTCAAAACTCACCGACAAATGTAATTGTGTAATTTTTTGTTGATTAAGATTTTTTCAAATGTATTGCTCATGATATTGGCGCAATAATTCATACAAGAATTGATTTTTGAAGTCGTTTTTTCCTGATCGCTGAAACTGCTTTCATTTTAATATCATGCTTGGTATTTTGTTACTCGTCGAGTCTTAGGTACGATTGCATTTGTATGGCATGCATCGAGTTCACTGAAAGACTGGGATTCAGCGCTCGAAAGGATTAGAGTGAGAGAGCGAAAGAGAGAGAGAGAGAGAGAGAGAGAGAGATGTGAATGACGAGAGTCGAGAGCGAATCGAATCGAGCACGGAAAGCTCGGTACGTGCTCGGCCTACGCGTCCAGCGTAAAACCTATCGCATAGATGCACACACAGGCACACGATTGCTCCGTTATTCGCGATATAGAAAGGTGAAAAGAGCGACGTAAAATTGCGAGGAAAATCCCGGAGTTCGTCCAACGCGCGCGTTGAATAGCTGACGGATTCGATCGTCAATCTTTCAACGAACGCCGTAAAGCTATCTCTAGAGCCAAAAGATCTTTTTCGCTGTCTATATACCGATGGCGAGCGTATCGCCATTATTCTAATAAATAAAAAGATAAATCGCGTAAAGTACTTTCGAGGAAATATTTCATGAGAACAAATAACTTCGTACAATTAAAACTCGATGAGAATCATGGTCTTGAAGTTTACTTGACGGAAATATGTCTCGATTTTTCTATTTTTTCATTAATTTTTATAGCAGAGTCCAAATTTATGTGCAATGCTTGTCTACGATAATTCGACAATATTTTTCATCTGATTGGCAACCAAATCTGCTAAATGTAAAAAATATTTTTCGCGTTGCATTCCAATGATAAAAACTTCAATACCACTGAGAATCAAGAATTTATTGATTCTGAAAAAAAACTCACCGAGAATCGTTGCATTGAAAAATATTCCGAGCATGAAGAATCACGATCGAAAAGAAACCTGTTATTACACCAGATTCTTACCTGCAACAGAAGAAAATAAAAAGCCATCTTATTAAATTTGATTCAATTGAAAAAACATGTAAAATTATATTTAACCGGAGGTAATTAATTAGTGTTGTTTTTTTTGTTCACGGTAGAGAAGAGCAAACCCGTGAAATCGCTTTCGTGAGTAATCATATGATTCTTGTCGGTAGTAAAGCTGCCAATGTGGATATAAGATAATGAGAGGGAGATGTTTCTTGGTATGATATATATAAATATTAATGCTTTCACCGGGTAGAGAACCGTCAGACATGAGAGAGGAATATTCTTGCAATTCTTGCTCGATGTGCTCCAGATATTACGAGGCCTGCTCTGCCATCAGGCCTGTTACGAAATAGCGCGCGTGTATATGTGAACAATATCAACGTATAACTATAAATGATATAATACGACAGGGTCAACGAGCCGAGTTCCCTACAACCAAGAGTTAATTATAACCACAAAATAAATCACGATTTTTCTAATCTTTTGTATATTCAGACACAAATATTTCTGAATTAATTTATAACGGTGTGTCATCGCGTCTTTGAATTTCCCAGACGAAATATTCTCGGTCTAAGAATGGTTTGTAAAATAAACAAAATAAATTTAAAAAAAAAAAGAAAAAGAAAAAAAAACGAAAACTTTTCACGCCTTGTCTAACGAAAGACAATCGGTGTACCATGGGAAGAAGCTCTTTTCCCTCAACGATAGAGGACAGAGAGGCATCGTGGAAGCGTGACAAGCAGCTCGAAGGACGCTCCTCTCGCGATAAATAACTCCGACGCCGCTCCTCGTGTCATTCTCTTCTCTAGCGGAGAAAATAGAGCGACGAAGAGGAGAGGAGTGAGAAATGGAGGGGGGGAAGCCTGAGGGAAAGATAAAACTAACGAAACACGATGAGAGCACTTCCGGTGTGAAGGGGACTCGTTCTCGTAGTCGTTTCGGGGTCGCCCGAATTTTCCCGAGCCGTCTACACTTCAGAAATACGACTCCATCTTGTTTTTGTTACGATACAAGCGGATTCGGAGGGGAAAGAATCCGAGGAATGATTTAAATATCCTGAGCGATCTCAACCATTGTTTGCGTTCGTTCGGGCCCGGAATTTAAACAAAAGATCTATGTGTTTACTTTGTTTTGTTTTTTTCTATTTTTCTAACACCCGATACCCTCAAATTCTCCGTCAACGCTGAGAAGATCGGTGTAATAAAAAAGCAAGAATAAGAAGAAGAATAAGGAACTAAAATGGACGATGTGTGTCGGAGATTTTGGACGGCGAGAAATCAGCGAGAGAGCATTGCTGGCTTTTCTCGGTGGCAACGGACGGACGAGGGCTTTTGTAAAGTACATCGTGTGTTGCTCGACAAGAAAGAGAGCTCACTCACTAGAAACCGAGAAAAAGAAAGAGAGGAGGCGAGAAAAAATAAAAGAGAGAAAAAAAACAGAGAGACGGAACGAGTGAAGAAGAGGAACGGAAGTAACGCGACTAAGGAGAGAGGGCCAACGGCCAGCGGCCGTGAAACAAAGGCGGTAGCCGCCAGCCCGTGTAATTGGACTTCGCGGAGAAAGACTCTTCCCTCTGTGGTTCTCCTTGTTTTTCCCTTGTTTTCATTATTGCTCTTGCTTTTTTACCCTCTTATTTAGCTCTTATTTAGAAAGAAGGTTGGGATGCGAAAAGCGCAGCAAGAAATTCATGCATGAGATCCGAGAAACATTTTTTTCTTGATACGAGCTCAGCGATAACGGACAGTCGATTCAACCCTTTCAAATGTCATTTTTGCGTCAATGAGAAAGATTCCACATTCATCCAACAGTCATTAATGATTTTTCCTTCGTAAATTTCATTAGAATCGACTCAATTTATTCAAAAATGAAGTGTCCCTCGTCTTTTTTTCGCTCGAAATAATCATCTCCTTATCGTTCAATTGAAATTTTTTGCCACTGTCGAATTGCAAGCTTTCAAACGTGATAAAAAAATATCAAAAACGCCGCAAATGCGTTTGTCTGTGGTCATCTTAAATCCATGAAAAGAAAAGAACAAGAAACAACAATGTTTTATCACCATTACAACTTGGATGAGCTCGCTTAGTGAAGAGGCTCAACGATATAATAATAATAGTGTTTTCGTGATTGAATATCAGCGAATAGTCCGGTTGTCCAGAAGGGCATAACGGTCCCTTCAGATGGTAGAAAGGCAGAGACATTCCCGGTGAATCTGTCGGAGTATGGCGGTCGCTTTAACTCGCAATACAGAGTCGGCCAAATCGTAGCTACCATAGGAGCATTTCAAGCAGAATCCCTCGCGCACCAACACACGCTTCTTTGTCGCCTGTAGTGTCGCAAGTACATGTGTACATGTGAACTTCTCTACTTCGCTATCTCTGCGTGTCTCCGTATGTCTGTGGAGCTGCTTCGGTTTGCTGCGCCTCCTTACTCCCCCTCCCTTTGCCCTCCTTCTCTTTGTCCAACTCTCCTCTTCAACCCGACGACCCATAATTCCTTCCCCTCTGATGGCTGACACCCGCCGTATCTCACGATCGTAGATACGAGCACGATGTCTGCTCTGCCACGGTACTACACTACTACGTATAGTTATAAGGAGTTACCCAGCCTATAGTCGAGTTTAGAATATCATATAACTCTCCGTGCATATGGTATATGACGTCATAATGGTCCCATGTATACATATACACTTGAATATAGAACAGTTGTCAAAAAAAATAATATTAAATCCCTATAAAATTGTAAAAGTTTGGGAATAGTTAACAAATCAACAATTGTCTAATAATTCTCAGTTATTTGAATACTAAAAGTTGTAATTAAACAATTGGAAATTAAAAAAATTGTTACTTTATTTTTTCAAAGAAAAACTACCGTTCAAAAAATTTTGAAAAAATTCTCTTCAATTCTTCAGAGTGTGCTGAGTTCGTGAAAAAATTGCTGTTTCGATGTTCAAAGTTGTTTAGTAGAAAATGATTTTTTTAATGAAAAAAGAACAACATTCAACTATTGATTGATACGCAGTATTTGTGAATGAGATTAGGAAGTGATAGGCCCTAAAAAACCTCGCTTTGGTGTTGAAATAGTTCTTTGATAATCAAACAACTACAAAAAATAAGTGGGGCAATATGAACTCGACAATGCCCTCAAGAGTTTATCGTTGAATATCAGTATCCAATTGTAAACAGTAATAATGGTACTGGACATAAAAAAAAACGGATATTATGATAAAAAGAATGATAAAAATCAGAATAATGGTTAGAACGTATTTTCGTACAGAAACCATTGTATAAAATATACATTGTTGGATGTATATGTATGGTGTACAACGACTATACGTGTTAACCAACTCTGAGAGCATTCTCTGCCACGACCCTCCATCCTCGCGCCAATACACGTTAAAGGGAGTGTGAGATATGACCTAATTCATTGACGACTGTACGAAGTATGACCTTCTGTGTCGATCTTCTCTCCTCCTTGTTACGTTTGATCTAGCAAATTTATATTCACGAGAATACACATGTGTATTTGTGAGTATAATCATATTTTAATAACCATTGCAATGTCGTGTTCAGTATATCAATTTAGATGAAATAGAATTTTGAGCACCACTGGGACTGGGACGATCGTTCAACCAGAAACTCGTTCAGCCGTGTAGTTTGTTCGCTCCGGCAACGATTCGCATTCGGTTTTCATTACTATTTTCAATTCGAGGGCGACCGCACTCGTCGAGAGGGGATCACTAACCCATGACTATAACATTGCTGTACAAGTGTTATCTTTTTTATTCCTCTTGCCCAACGCGATCGAAGGCCATGATATTAAATTCATCCATTTGTTTGTTTTTTTTTTATTTATTATTATTATGTTTTTTTTTATCGTTTCTGAAATTTATATGCGTTGTACGTGCTTCCGAACATGGCGAAACGGATTCTTCTGATAAATTGAATTTTGACTTGGTGTTGCGTGAGCCTAAGGCTTCGGAAGTTGCCATGTTATTTTTGACCTCTTTGGAAACTATTTTTTTTTCGTATATTCCATTCAGAGAGATCGGCGAGCTTTTAAACTCAACCGTTGATGAACCTACTCTTGTAAAAATCCATTTAATTCAATCCCAACAGAATTGCCACTGAAAAAATATCATTTTTTTTGTGCTAACTTTGCCAGTCGCTAGAAAAACTTGAATTTTTTCAAACAAACTCTCCAAGTGGTTCAATACTTTAACACTTCTACGTAAAAATGAAGGTAATAACGTTCATTTTGTATCGTTGCCTCATTTTTTTGTTTCAATTTCGAAGCATTTTGAATTTCGAAAATCGAATTTCCCTTCAAGAAACCCCATTGATCACAATCTCGAAACAAAATCAAAATGATGCATGAAAAGATTATTTTTGTGAACTAGTATCGATGTATTTCGACCTTGCGAACATGAATTTATATGAGAGTATATCTATCAATGTATATACAGATGGTGTGTTCTGTGGGCGAAGCTGCCGACCAAGTTTTGCTCGAGAGCGTGACGGGGGTGGAACGCTGCTTGCTCACGAACAAGAGAGAGAAAGAGAGAGAGAGAGAGAGAGAGTGAGAGAGGGAGAGATGCTATAAGGGTGGTTTCTATAGCGTGCCACGGAGCTGCGGGGGGGTTGGAGGGGTTGAAGGGGGTGAAAGGAGGGTCTCATAGGGAAGGCAAGAGGGAGCAAGAGTGGCAGGCGGGATAAACGGAGACCAGCAGAGGAGTTGAAACTGGTCGAGGCTCACTCTCCTCGTCGTTTCACGTTGCTGCGTTGCCGTGTGTCGGTGGTGGTTCGCGAGCTCGACGCGGCAACCCATGGGGTGGCTAAAAGAGGGGGGCAAGGGAAAGGGGGTGCGCACGCGAGGGGATGAGCCCCCTCGGAGTTGGAGCGATGGCAGAGTATTGATTTAGTGGGTTTCACCGTCTCCTTCTATTTGTCTCCTCTTGCCTCCTCTCCACGCTCCCTTTCTCGCCCTTTCTCTCTCACCCTATACATCTTGCCCTCGAGAACCGCTCTCTCACCGAGAGATCGCTTCACCCGTATACGTACAAGACACAACTAACCCACGTGACCAATACCCTTCCTAACTGTATACGTTTACCGTGAGGTTATATACGGATACTTGTGTTTTCACCAAGATTCCACGACGCGGGATCAGACATTTTTCGATGTTATTACAGAAGCAGGCCAGTTGTGTGAAATATGTGGAGATTTCGGCATGAATTCGGCTTATTCAACGTTATTTTTTTTTCTCTCTTCGATCCGCTCGAATTGAAACAAGGGAAAAGAGGAATCAGGAATAATACGTAATCTCGTATATAGCAACTTTCGGTCGTCGGGTAAACGTGGTGGTCAGCATTTTTATTCCTTAGAGAATATAAATATACCTTTTTCATGTATTTTTTTGCCGATAGTTCTGTGGGATTCGGCAATTAAAATTAATTATACGATGTGTTGATCGAGTTTGTTAGAATAATAAAGCGTTTATGTTCACAATGTTAATAGCACACGGTTTCAAAATAACCAGAATTTCGTAATACTTTTGCTTACTTAACATGAATGTTTCGTTATTTTTGTCTCTTCATGAAAAAGGCATCGAAAACAAAGTGTCAACATTTCATTTTACGATTTATCGTCGACAAACGTTCCGATGGAAATAAATGCGATCGTCGTTTCAACAAAATATATAAAAATTTGCCTTCCCCGCGACCGATGGTGCCTTTTTTAAATCGTAATTTTCATTGTAACCACCGCGTGATATAAGCCTCAAGGTCGTAAGACATGAAAAGTGTTATAATATCGAACCGATCGATGTAAAACGTACTTTCAGCGAACCAATGACGTGTGTGACTTCATTGATCAGGTGGTCTTTTGAATCGTCGAGACTCTCGGAGGAAACGATAAATTTTAATATGATGCTAAGATAAGAAGTTCGAATATAGAACGTTATCGATGGCTGTTCGCAAGAAACAAATTGAATGGAGAATACTTTTTTAGAAATATTCATCTAATGAAATAACGAACAATAAATGTACTTAAGATTGCTTCATTAATGAAAAAAGCAATCTTGTTCTTTATTTTACATTCATTCTATGGAAAAAATAAATAAAAATGAAACATCGGTATAGTCTGTCAGAACAATAAGAACGTTGTTGCAAGCAAATATTTAACGAGAGCTTATTTGATAAATACAAAAAGAAAAAATAAGAATAACAAGTGCTATCGACATTATAAATATTTTCATGAGTGAAAAACACGTTTTGTGTATGTTGATCTAAAGACGAAGCAGGCTAATAAAAACTTTATTCCACTATAAATATCTGAGTTTCCTTCTCCCGAACCCAAACAAATCCAACGTCAAAAGAATTTTGATTTCGATACGAAAGTGTGAACTTTCTTCCACAATCAAACTGATCATTTAAATCTGTACGTATTTAAAATACATTTTAGTTGGTGATTAATCATATTTCACTTATTGCAGACCGAGCGAAAAAACGTTTAGGGGGAACGAGAAGAAAAGGCAAAGGGATCGAGAGCGTAGAACGAGGCCAAGATACAATCTCTATATAGTTAAGAGGTGTTTACAAGTCCGACAGTGAATCTGTGGGTAAGTGGGAGAGAAGATGGCAGTAAATATTCTCCGAGTCCTAGAAGCACTTATTCGTGCGGCGCTTCATCCCGCAGTTGTTGTTGCTGCTGCTTCTCTTCTTCTCCGGCATCCGTTTCACTCTTTTCTCTCGCGCCTTTTCCCGGCTCCATAACAGACATATATTTATATATATAAACATATATTACATATTATATGTGAGCTCTCTACCAACGT
Source organism: Campoletis sonorensis (assembly GCA_013761285.1). Classification (NCBI taxonomy): domain Eukaryota; kingdom Metazoa; phylum Arthropoda; class Insecta; order Hymenoptera; family Ichneumonidae; genus Campoletis; species Campoletis sonorensis. Next base: position 3,069,059 of record JACEOJ010000145.1, read on the forward strand.
CGACGCCGTTCTCTACCGCCCACGCTTCATACCACCATGACCCATTGCCAACGGGGAGCGATCGGACCCGTCGACTCGCGGAATTCCAATTTACCCTCTTCTCGATTTTCTCGCGCACTCTCACGTTCGTTCTCTGTTGTTTGTTCCTCGTTCTCCCCATCTTCTGCTTCGCTCTCAAACGCGACACTTCAAAATCGAAAATACCTCATTAATCGCACTCAAATTCACACCCTTCTCGAGGGATGAATAATTTAGTAGAATTTTTCGAGAAATAATTGAATTCGGATTCAATTATCGGGCCGCGGAGATCCCATTCGAGAATTACGATGTTGTTTATTTTTCTTTTTTTTTTGCCATCTTTTATTAGAGTTCCAAGGTCATGGGAAGCTTTATATTAACAAGCGGGAGCAAAAGAGGGTGCTGACGCAAAGCTGTGTGACTCTCGGGATCTCCCCAAATGGGATAGTGCTTTTCAGTCAACTCCGTACAAGGCGGACGCAATTTGCTAATGGTTCAGGAAGACCTCGAGAACTGTACACGCCACCGCGTATTAGGTTTCTGTAACCTTTCTCGATCTACGTCTTACGCCAAAAACCGAGGGTAAAACTCGAATATCCGGGAGGGGACAAAATTCGATTGGACCATACTCGTTGAGGCGGAGAATCAGCCCTCGTCGTATTGTTTGTGGGCTCGAAGAACGAACAGCGTGCGGATAGAAAGAAAAACTTTTGTTTAAGAAAAGACCAAACTGTCTTGGATTTCGAGTTATTTATTTGATATTGGCAACTTCCAAGCTTTCTGTCAGGGAGAATTTCGGTTGGAGGGGTGCCAATTAAGGCTACGAGTTAACTTTGCATCAGTTCCGATAAAAAAAAAATAGATGATTGTTCTTGAAATTGTTGAATAGTCTATTTTTCCTGTCCAACGATGCACGCGGTTCCCAGAGATCTGAACATAACGAAATTTAATTCTACAGTCTACGTCGCAAACCTCCAGGTTCTGAACTTTTTTGAAATCCAAATTTCTTATTTTTCTTGCACTGAAAAAAATTAAGTAGTGAAGCAGCGGTTGAATGAACTTGAGAAAAGGATTCGAAAAGTGATTGTCGACTCGTAAAAAAGTCCTCAAGGAATTATTTGTGTGCATGTCTATTTACTACCATCAGAGTAACTCCAAGTCTACGTCGACGTCGACACTGAAGGCCCTTCCGATTTTGAGCGATCGATTAATAATATTATACCTGTATATAAAATATGTGTCGAAGCCAAAACGCCACTCGCATCGTATGGTGGGCTACGTTACTGAAAATGAAAGAGCAGACTGGTCGATTGGCGATAACTCATTCGTGAACCGAACCAGCCACAGCCAGCTGAATCCAGTGGATATTTTGCTCACTTCCTCTCTTTCTCTTTCTCTCTCTCTCTCTCTCTCTCTCTCTCTCTTTCTCTCTCTCTCTCTCTCTTTCTCTGTCTCTTTCTCTCTCAAACAGCAGTCGAACCAAAGTTCCAAGAATTCAAGTTGCCCGGTTTCAGGGATAAAAGCAGTGGGTAATAAATACGCGATTAATCGGCGAAAGGAGCAACAGTGCGACCGAGCGATGAAAATTCGATTATTTATTGTCACATATTAATTACTCCGGAGTTAGACGTAGCCGAGAGTTCAAAAAACGATATTTTGACTTTCGTGTCGAAATTAAATGTCCTATCGCTTATTCCAACTTTATGCCACACCATGTGCAGCCTTAAAAAGTCAAACTCCACGGGAAGTCCCTTTCTTTGTATGGAACATGTCCGTGTATATACGAGCGAAGGGTGTGTTGCGTTTTTGTGAGTTTGTAAAGAAAATAGGAAAAACGTGAGGTCACTGTATTAGGGTCTCATGGCCGCGACCCTCTCGTGGGATACGGCGAAGCCACGAGACTTTCACTCCCATAAAAATATAAAGCTTCGCTTTCTTCCTCTTCGGTCTTCGCTTTCGCGTCTCAGATCCTCGCACGCTTTTCTTTCCTTTCCTTTCTCGCATTTTTCTATCTTTCCTTTTCTTTTTGGACCATTTTTACCGACGCGTTTACGTAAATCAGGAGCCCTAAATCTTCACCCCCGCCATCTAAGCCAGCCCCGAGTAGACCATTATTCTATGAGACACCCTACAAGAGAATGAAGGTTGTGAAGAAGCAAAAAACCCGTGTTATGAAAGTCACGTCTTTATTACCCGCTAAACTCTGACGGTCACGGTGTTTTTTTTTTTTTTTTCCGCAGGAGGAAGCTACATCAGGAACAGCCATGAATGGCATCATCATTTAACGTTCTGTAACGAATAATAATGTCCACGCACAAGACTTATGACGACCTATAACAAAAGATGCCCATGACGATGATTTTCGGAACGACATTCAAATTTGTCTCGGCTTTTGACTCATTTGAATGTGTTATAATTATGAAGACATTGTAAAAACCACGTGTACGAACGATTATAACATCGGAAAGTTTCTGATGATTTAGATCACTACCAAAATCCCAAACCTGCGTGCAAAAATAAAAAATAATCAAGAAAAAAAAGTTTTTTTAAAATTTGTCACTTGTTTAAATCATTTTTAATTTAGATAATTCATAAATTTCATCGACCGAGGAAAATTGTCGCATGTTTGTATAGGAAAAAAAATGACTTTCTATTTCGTTGTGATACAAAGCGATTCGAGTTCACGGAAAGATTTTACGATCCATAAACCTTGAAATAATTTATTGCAACTGTAAATTGAATTTTATTTTCCACCAAAACATGACTATGAACCTTTTTTTTATTTAATGATCGATCTTCAAAATGTATAAATTACTGTTACAACACTAAATGAGATAATTTAATCTTCCGGGAAATGAACGCTTCCATTTTCATTTAGTTTCTTGTCCATGATAGATGGACACCCCTGACTAGTCCAGGCAAAGATTTCATGCATGACTGTACCTTGAAGAACCTCCCCTTTTCCCCGAGGGTTCGACCAAAGTGGAGGGGGGAATGCGGTAGTACAGGCGGCCCGTTTCAGTAAACGAGAATACATGCAGCTTTGGCAAAAGGGCGGGTGCATTGAGAGAGGAACGAAAAGGAGAGATTTAGACGTCATCCACTGACATTTTCAGAAGTTTTCACCTGCCCTCTCGCTCGCCCAAGCGTTTGAATTTTTTCCTCAGACGTCTTCAGCGCTTTCGTGGCACGCAGCGTTTCTCGATGATAGACACGGGTCCGGAGCGGTGCGGCGGCAGCCTCAAAAGTCTTCCTAGTGATATTTCTTATTTATATAATCTTACGAAAAGTCCGAAAGGATTTCCGAGAGAAAAAAAACACCTTCATCATCACGAAACTATGGAGCTGGTAAGTTTTCATAAATCATTAACTTAAGCCACTCGAGCCTGCTCTATTTATACGAAAACTCGAAGAAATATCCTGTTGTCAACTCGAGGGATTCAATTATTTCGGTACTTAATCAAAGAAATATACGTACACAGAGTCGATAGGAATTTTGGAGGAAAAAGAAACTTTATTTTGCTCAAGTTTGTTCTAGCGCGACATTAACGTTCTAAGGAGGGTGAAAGGCAGTGGGTAAAAAAAATGTTTTCTCTTTTTCACTCGGGTGGGCTGACATATTAACGAATTAAACGCATTACACTGCCACGTGTATATATATACGTATATTTACGCCTGTGTGCACTGCGTAAATGGAAGTTGCTGTTGCCTCTGGTTACTTAGTAGAAGAGAAGAAGGAGAGGACCCTAAATTTTCGACCGGTGCCGGATTAGCTCATCCAATCAGGCAAAACATTGGAAGGGCGGGCTTAATTAAAATCCCTTTTCCGAAGGAGTATGCTTGGTCGTTGTCTTACGTAGAAAAGCTACTATAAGACGTTCACAGTCGTCGTGAGAATTCGTCCATTTGTATAGATATACTTTGCAGATACTTTTATGTATGAGAGAACGGACTATATAGACATTGAAGGCAGGCGATTCGCCCGCCTTCAGTAGAAAGAGAAAAGCTTTAAGTCCTCCTGTCTACGCGGGTGAGCGATTGTATTGAATCTCTTTTATTTTCTCGCCTCTCGCGACTCTCTTTCATTTTGTCTCTCTACGTTCCTCTGCGTGTGCCAAACGAAGATTTATTCTCACAATGAGATTCACGTCGATGATCCAGGAGAACAATTAGCGAGACAAGGAGTGAGGGAGAAGGAAATGTGGAAGGCGTGCCACGTGGGTCAAAGGATTTATCGTCTAAAGCTTACGAAAAAGAAGAAAAAAAAAACACACACACAAGACGACACGTTATGCACCCAAGATTCGCGTGATTCACGTGAACAGTGTGTACGAGAGGATCTCGAGGTTGTAAGAATAAAGAGGAGCAGATGAACGCCAAGTAAAACAGCAAAAAAGTAGCAACTGGAGAAAGAATATGGAGGGGAATCGACGGAATCGTATATAACGATACATCGGACGAGGGGTAAATAAATTTGCATGTCGTTTGCTATTCAAATGATGACCAGAATTTTGCTCTTTTGATTCTCAATGAGCAAAGCTTTTACACACCAACTTGAGTTTAAACTGTACGAGGTGGCCATCCTATTGTTGTTTTCATACATATATTTATGTGTAATTATAACGTCCATGAAACGCTGTATTAACGTGACTAAAACGTCAATAAATTATCTTTACTCCCATCAAAAACTAGCGCCTTTCTAGCGATGTAAAAAACGTCATTAATAAGCACCGAGCCTGATGACAATGTCGTGGGTGCAGCTAATTATAGTAATCGTGACTGTTGCTTACAAGCAACAGTCACGTGTATTTATTCACGTACATACTAAATTGATCAATATATAACGGCACTTTTTGAATACACGTGTACGTCAATAATGTATACAGACTGATATTTAAAAATGAATAAATTCCCACGTCCTTCAAAAACCCAACTTTCTCGATCGTAAATCTTGCACATAATTGCAGGCGTACATTCATCAGTGCGATTAATCAGGGAGCTTCATTGTACGGAGTATGAATGAATTCGCGTGTATACACCATTTAATTATCCGTCGAATGTAAGCTATTGAAAAAGTGGATTCTTATTCATCGTGAATGGCAAGTTGTTGAAACTTCAACAAATCCATCGATGAAATGTTCATCCCAATAATTAATTTTGTTTCAACAATTCGTGGATAAAAATCGCAATGTTAACGAGTTTTTGATTCAATAATTTCAGATGGAACCGTAATATTTTTGTTTTATTTCCGAAACAACTGGATAAACTTCGTGTAAATTTGTATAAAATTGTGCAATATTCGAAAAACTAACATTAACGAAATATTTCAGAAAATCTTCCAAAGGAAATGTTTCGAAGCGGTGGGAAATGAAGGTAACCCTTTCACCTTGTAAAGGTAGCAGAGAAAAACGAAGTGGAAACGATTATTGTTGGGTTCGATATCCCGGATGGGTGCAAGAGCAGCTGCCCATCGGGCAAATGTCGAGTAAGTGGAACTATAAATCCAATCCCTTGGCGTTCACTAGCCTATATTTACTCTATTATGCATCGAGCACTTGGATCTTTTGTTTTTGTTTGCATCATCCTTCCCTTTCTTTTTTCATTTGTATTTTTTTTTCAATCGAATGATTTTCATAAGGTTTTTTTTCTTCTCGTTCATATTACGCGATCAAGGCAGAGGTTCGAGTTTAACGGCAAATAATCGTGCGGAGATGCCGGTTCGAGATACGCGAGGGTCCATAAATCCTGTTGGGAAAGCGGCGTGAGGGTTGGCATATAAACACACACAAACATGTACACAGATGTGAGCATGAAGAAAAAGAGCTCGTTGATCGCGATGGCGCGAGGGCTCCACGCGCTCGTAGGTCAGTACCAGTGGAAGAGTGAGAAAGAGATATGACCAACCGGACGAGGCCGAAGGCAATAGCAGCAGCAGCAGCCTCGCATCAGATGAATCCCAGCATTTCCGCCACGAGGTATGGAAGATTTTGCTCCAAGCATCTCCCAACAAATATATCTATACAAAAGCCCAAGCAAAATCTAAACTAACCCCGAGGGTTGCTCCAAATCTCACCAACCGCGCGATATAACCGGCGGCCGGAGAGAGAATCCCTGCTACCAACAGGGTTCTTATGCCGGATGTCAGTAGTCGACAGAAAGCGCCATCTCTCGGTATCTCACCGACATAACTCTCTCGTTTGGTTTCCCAAAAATTTCACCAGAGGGCGAACTGGCGCTCGTATCGACAACGGCAATTTCGCCAACTATTTACCACCGCCATATTCACCCTTCAACCCCTAAATTCAATGGCGCGTATTTGAACATTCGAACCTCTCTCCGTGTCACGGAATTTCTTTGACAGTTTCAATTATTCTGCTGTTTCTCCAATTTTCTAGAAAGTCAAATCGCAAATTCTCGATCGACATTCAAGTTTCCTAATGTCCATCAAACAAAACAACTTCATTTTGTGCCTACTTTTCATTCGTCAAACACTTCAATCGCTATTTACAACGGAAATTCTGCCAACAGTACAAAAGCTTTACAAAAAATCGAATGATCAACTGTAGCGAAGAAATAAACACCCTCAATTGGCAACGGTACTTTGGATAGTCGGTTATACGACGAGATTTAAAACGAGTTCACCGTTTTGCCGGAAGGTACGATCCCGTTACGATGCGAGCACGACGCGTATGCAGAATTGAAAAAGGTGGGGGATGTATTCTCGAGAGGTTCGTCAATTACATTCTTCATGGTATATTTATAAATATAATATACGTACTGATCAAATGTATATGTATATTGAGGACGTTAAAGTGGATGAAGGAGCGATACAAATCATTCTTGCGTATGAGATATTACGGGATATTATTAAACATGTACATTATTTGTACGAGAACGCGAGCATATGTGGGGTTCGTTGTCTCTGCAGTCGTTTATAAACGTGTAGTTACCAATTAGTATGGTTGGGGAGCCCGGGGGGTGGCCTCGTGGCGCGTGCGGTCCACGTGTGTCCGGAGTGTACACGGGAGAAAGAATTTAAAAGAGATCGTACCGCAGGTTTATGAGTTTGCGAGTGATTTCATGCCCGGCAAAAAGATAATTGAAACGAGACTTTAACATTCATATGCAAAAAAATGTGTTCACTCTTGGAGCGAAGTGAGAACATTGCATCAGCATTAATCAATGTATTGCGGGAGTTCGAAGCTATTATAAATCATTACGAGAACAGATTTACGATTAAATCGATGAATACGGAATAATTGAAAATTTATCGAACTCGTAGATCGATCGCAAGCGCGAGAAAAAACGATGGGAAGGAGTTTTTGCCCCTGTAGAAAAATGAATAATTTTTAGTTATTGTTCAAGATTTATGATTATTATTAGAAACGTTATGTCTTGGATACCAAAGACCCCCGCGGGCGGACTTTGCCTTTTCCGCGTTCGAGAATCGCCGCGCGCGCTTTGCTTATCAATCGCAATTCGATCGGGCTTCTATGCAAGCGTTTCTGTAATACAAATCAACTTCGTGCGTTTGGTGCATATGTATGTGCGTTTTGATATAAATTACCGAACGTATATAGGATACGAAGCGAAGAGAGTCCTGTGGAACACACGTATCAAATGGTCTCGGACGTTGCGGAGACGCTGCGGGATCTTCACCGGGAGCCGATTTGGGTGGTCCCGCACGTTGAGCTCGCGAACCCGCGACCAGCAAGGTGCCAAGGTCTATTATTACACGACTTCGGAGCACGTGAAGGCATGTCAGTTTTTTTTGTTGTGCTTCTTTCTCTCACTCTCTTCTCCTACATCTCATTCGTTGTTTTTGTTTTCATTTTTTGCTCACCTACTAAAAGACTGCGATTAAATTGCGGTATATGCGTGGAATATTAATTCGAGGGTGAACGAATATTAGCATAAATTTGTATTGCACACATGTATCCGTATGTTTATATGCATAATTTATTGAAAATCCGTATGAGTACGATTGAAAAAGGTAATGAAGTTCGGACCATTGTACACGATTGATATCTCGACTTAGTATTTCTCGTCCGGATGACTATTTTAATTACGAATCGCGGAAACGGAATCACTGGGTGAGAGAGTCGAGTTTAATTTTCATATTTTTTCTGCTGCCCAGCCAAAGCAGGTAATTGGACCCGTTGATATGCATATTACGTATTAACGCTGGGACATAGATGCGAAAGGACATCTAACTGTTTAATCATAGTGGCTCTCTGCGTACATCCGCACAGGACGTGAACGAGGCGAGATTTTTATCTCCTGACCATATGAACACGGAGACATCGACCTCGGGTCCGGTTGATCTCATGATTTGTTTTTATTACAGTCATAAAAGGCCTACATGGAATTCGTGTTAAATTTCATCTCTGCGTTTCACTTAAGAACGAATAATTGTAATGTCCAAAGCCTCATTAACGAGAATTGTGATTTTTAACGAAATTACCGGATGATTTTGCGAGCACGGAACATATCGGTGTTGAAAAACGATTCTGCAACATATCGCCGCGTTTATTAACCAACCCCGATCAATAAATCATCGATGATACTAATTTTTCAACTTTTGGGTGCTAATTATAAGAAAAAAGTATATTGACGCACAGTTTTTTTTGACTGTCTCAACAAAAACATGAAAATAGATGAGGCGAAGGGTTAAAGCGCCCAACTCCTTGGTCATGTATAGTCGTGGACTTTATACATTGGGGCTATAATGGAAGAACCTCGCGGGACTTTGGCATACGGTGCCGGGGGCGTAAAAGGGGAACCCGGAGAGGCCGCCTTATAATCCGTCAACTGTCAGACGTCTGGCCAATCCGGCACGCTGGAATAAGAAGCTCAGCAAGAATGAGCCACAGCATCTTTCTCACACAGTGTCTTTCTCTTTCTCTCACGTTTGGTGTATACCCAAAGTATAAGCCACCCACGGACCCAGAGGCAAATTACTATACACCTAAGTTAAGCCTCTCTCGTCGAGCGTAGCGAAGTTGTCCAGAGTTGTATTGCGTTCATGGGAGTTCCTAATAAAAGCATGTGATTCTCTTACACATATTTATATACAAACACACACGCAGCGATGAAACACTATACTAAAACTTAACACAAAATTCTTGAGTGCGAAAAAAATCGTTTGTTTTTTGTTACACTTTGACAGGAGAAGAATGTTGGCTGTTTTTGATTTATCGGCGAGCCTCCAGCGAAAAAGGTAGAGAGAAAGAGAGAAATGATGGGAAACGAGGTGGAGAGAAAAGATTAAATAAAAAACAGAGCAGGGAGACGAATAAATTTATGAGAAAAGTGGAGTTTCGGTCATTCAAGTTTGCCCTTTTGCTTCTTATTCTCAATGATTATTCTCCATTATTCCAGCCTCGAACTGTCTCTCCTAAGCAACGCAGTCGTAAATAACTATTGAATTCCAGAGGCACTTGTAATAGTCGACAAAAAGAGTTAGAGAACACAGAGACCCCGTACACGATTGCTTAACTGTGACAGGTGGCAGTATATTTCGGAAGATCGGTATTCTCGATCTCCTGTGCATACAAAACTATCTTGGAAACTGAGACAATCTTATGTATCTCGTGGTACAGATAGAATTCCTTGTACACCATCTACATATATGTGCATAAGTAAATCGTTTCAGGCAAACCACGCAACCACCGATCTTGCACGTCATTCGTAGCAACCTGCAACCTATTATAGTATCTGAAATATTTGCGTAGCGAGAGACAGTATCGAATGTAAGCCAGATTGATTTGTCCGCGGGAAAGGCAGAAAAAAATTCAGCAAATAGACGAAACGATTGCACAATCAACAGAGAATAGATAAAAATACAGAGTTCTATGTGTATTGTACGATGGAATTTCTGAATTACAGTGTAAGACGTTGAATTGATCGTTTGAATAAACTTTCCTGAATTAAAGTCGAACGTTATCGTTGAAAAATTGTTTATATTCGATCGACTATTTTTCGGTCTACGTTTGAAAATCTTGAATCAACTTTTTCATCATTGAAAATTTGTATTGAAGTTTAAACAAGTTTTAAACATCATTACAGGAGATGCGATGAATGTCGTTTTTTTTTATCGAAAATGATTTTTTTTGATGAATTAATCAATCAAAGAATTGAATCAATCAAATATGAATTTATTGCATGGCAGATTTCACGTGAAACATCTTGTACACAGAAAAGCAATAATATACGAACTATTCATGATAAAGTTCAGCTTAAAAAAAAAAGGAAAATATATGATCCGGAGATTCCCACCGTGAGAGACTCGCTGTGAGCGGCACCTTTCACGTGTGCTCTCGACATCGATAGATCGCGATCGATCCCGATCTATCGGGAGCTCCCGAGCGCGTGGATCCCTCTGCCTGAGCTCGAGGAAGGTCGAACGTTGCTGTGCACCATATATACACATATGAGATGCTGTACCCGTAGCAAACTCGCGCAAGATCGTGGCAATTCAACGCGAAAGATTACGAAATACACGAGAATCACGATTCGATCCTATCGCTACCGAGGCTCGATACAACACAAACACAAACACGAGGAAAATCGCACGAAATAGAGAGTTTTGTAGTTGGCGCAACGACAAAATAACGAGAGCGCTATTCTGCTCTCGAGATTCCAAGACGAAAAAAAGATAAAGAAATAAAAATTGACGTCTCACGTGTCACTGTAATTGTTTATTCGAGTGATTTATGGGTCGCGCACGTTTTTCTCGATTCTTCGGAGTCATCGTGATGTTCTCTGAGTCGTTGCTCAATTTTTTTATTTCATTCGCTTCTTAGAGTTTTCAATAAATCATTTTTTTTCCAGGTACAAAAGTAGCGTTTTTTTGAAAATTATCTATTTTTCAGGTCGACTTTCATGTTTCATTGATTTTGATCGGATTATGATTGCCATATCGGAAAAAATGTTTTACTTCCGGATTCGAACACGGACGACGCGGGCCTCTGACATATGAGGTAACGGAACGAGACGCGCGGAAACACTGCTGCAGGGTTATGAAGTGCTATGTTTGATACGATAGCCCGAGCAAGAGAGGCAGGAGGTGAAGGAAACAGGCAGCCAGCCAGAGCGTCAGCAGGCGGGAAACACACACAACGCGGCTACGTTTGCACGCAGCACACAGAAAACTCTCGCACATGAGCCTGCCAGCACGAAGTGGTGGCTCTCGTTCTCCTGGTACACCTCACGTACATGTCTGTATAGGTGGGAGGATCAAGCAACAAAGAAGAGAAAAAGAGAGAGTAGGAGGAGGTAGAAAATGATAGAATAACCGAATGATGTCGAGGAAGGGATGAGAGGAATAAAAAGATCGAAGACAAGGGGTTGGTAAGTGTTCTTCTATGTATAAAAATGGTGAAAAACTTGGCACACATTCCGGGGGTTGGTTGATTGTGGAGTAAACAAGTAAAAAAGACTGTGAGTCGTTATTTTTCATCGAAATTAACAAAAAATTCTTGCTGAATATTTTCAAATGGTTTCAAGGGTTGAACATAGTTTTGTAATAAAGGAAAAGTGTCTAAACTAGTTCTCGTATTTTAATGAAATGACACTACGACTCAAATGCGATGAAAAAACTGAAGAAATCGAAGTTTGAGACAATGGAATAAAGACATTTCGAAATATTTATTTTTAAGAAGGCTCAAAGATTCCCATAAAAATACGAACATGGATTCGGAGCTAAAACAAAAATTGACAGGCAAGCCAGTGACACAACTATCCAGAAAGTATGAGTTTGTACGTTAGAAATAAAAAGCTGGACCCTCGAACGTGTACTCGAGACTTTCTGGATTGCATCATTGGACTATTTCTTTCTTGCTCCCTCGCAGTCTCCCCAGTTTCACTTAATATCTTACGACATTTTCAGAAATTGTCAGGAAGGAGGAAAATGGCGCAGTTCGAGGAAGCGTGAAGACGAAAAAAGGTCTGGGTCTCGCTCCAACCCTTGGGACATTGATGGGTGTTATTTTTTGTTTTCACCCCTCTAACAACCAGAACTAGCCATTAACGTACTCCGGTCAATTCAAGCCTCGTTTCCGCTGTATTTTGGTTCTTTCGATTCGGCAAATGTTGCTGGTCTGGGCAGAGGAGGGGTGGAGAACATTGGAAAAGTATGAGGGTGGGCGCGTGTAGGGTCGATGGACAAAGTGTGGTATCCGTAATTACATTTCGTAACGGAGAATGCTTTTAGCACGAAACCGGAATCCATCGCGAAGACTTCCAGTTACCAAGAACGAGGGAAAACAAAAGTGTGCAATTGTGCTGACGTAAAACATCTGACAATCAGACTGTTTCTGTTTTTTCGACCCTCTCATTGGTGAGTTGATACATTGATATGTTTTTTTATTATTTTTCACCGGAATGTTGTGTTTATTTTTCGTTATAATCCTCTCTAATAATCAATATTCCTGCGACTATTTGAATATTAATTATTTATCAACATTTATAGAATTTGATCAAATATTGTAGTCAATAAAAAATCAAATATTTGTCACCACATGAATAAAATTAAGATGACCGCAATATCAAAGTGACAATCTCTTGGCAATTATGACAATTCGAACGGAGATCTATAAAAAACGATTGAATTAATTATTCAATGGAAAATATGGAGAAAAACATCTCATTCGCAGTCCCCAGTAAATAGTTGGACTCTGTTTGAATGACGTTTGAACTTCTCTGTTGTTTGAATGGTTAGTAAGTTAGAACTTGGTATATCGATTAATCGAAGTTGAGAGATACGGAGTAAAAAAATGCCGACCGCACTCGATAAATAATTTAACGCTATTTTCACGCATACAAAGTTGCAAAAGGGCAATTATTACTGGTTGGGGACCGGAGACCGGGTGTTTAACCAAATCGTTAAAAAATGCCAAATATTTAGGAGCTCGTACAATGTTTCATAATAATTGAAAAATCGATAAAAGAGCGATTTGGTTGGGGCACAATGAGGGGGCGGGCGGAGGAAAGTTTTATGAAAAACCTCAAAGCAATCAATGTTTATGGTTTTTCATGTGTCTTGGACACGTGAGGAAGATTCTCACGTGGTGCGAGTGGAGGCGGTTTAGCACTGTGTCGAGTATGGAATCGAAAGAGACCGAAAGAGAGTGGAGTCGGTAGGTAAAATCGCGCAGTCGGTAGTAGCAATTACGAATCGCGTGATTTGTGGCCGTAACTCGTCGGTACGGCGGCGTCGTGACGCTCCCGGTCTCCTTCGCGTGGTCCCCCGTGCAGGTGGCCACGGCACGAAGTCATACATAGTACATTTAATACTTCGTACTATATACATACGCCACGTTTAGGTTTCTTTCTTTTTTTCTTTTCACTCGTTCCCTCTTGGTCTCTCTTTTGGTTTGGTGGACTTTAGTCTCGTCTTTTTGGGAAATATAACGGAATATTATTTGAGGATCCATCGATTATATAACTATAGTGATCGAACGTGCTATAGACAGCGGAACGTTATCGCCACGAAGCGCGAAGTAGCATAGGTGAAAACATATCGCAACTTTTCTATGATACCGTACGAGGCTTCTCGTTGGCACCAAAAAAAAAAATTCTTCCGAACACTAAATTTCTGGAAATATTGACAATCGATTCTGCAACAAGTATGACAATAAAACGAACACTTATATATTTGATGTAGGAGTCTTTTTTCATAGGAAATTCATTTAAACCTATTTTTTTCTTTGGACGAAGGAAACATCTCCGGAATAAAAGTCTAAAGCCCTTGAGAAATCCATTCTCTTATTTATAGATTTTATGGAAAAATATGTTTGAAAAGTACCAAAAATTCAGGGTGGATTGAAGGCAAAAAATGTAACCGTTGAACCAACTTTTTGTTTTCTTGAAAAATCACAATTGTGTCAATGACCGTATAAAATTTATTTCAAAACCAAAACATAGATGAGATGTGGCTTGTGGTTGCAATTTTTTTGAACTATTCCTTTGAAAAATTTAATTTACGGTAACTACGATTTCGACTGTACGCTTTAACCCAAAAATCAGACAAGATGTTTTTCATACAGTCGATCAAAAAAAACAAAAGATTTCATAAAACAGCAGACGTTTCAATCTTAACGTCGCTGCAATATGTTATCGATTTCTGTTTATTTTTGTCAATTATCCACATGCAGGAGCATTATTGAATAAAAATATTTTTGAAATATCGTATTTCTTCGACCTTTCTGGGTGTACATAAGTCCTTAATAAAATGGTTATAAATGGTAAAAAATAAAAATCGTTACATCGATATTTTTAATCCTTGCGCTTTATTACTATTTAATTTGATTGTAGAAAATGATGTAATTAGTAATAAGTCGATTCTTTCCACACAGTCATAACGATTGGCTAAAAACCGCACGATAAAAATGGGTACAAATGTCGGTATTGGGCGAGGATACAGAGAGACCAACTGTTTATTCAAATGAGCTTTCGACACAGCGACTAAATAATGTCACGATCTGTGTATGTGTATATTTTATAAGAATATAAGATTCGAGCATCTTCGTTCCCGTGGTTTTCTTTCTCTTGATTTCCTCCGACATTCACTGTCGTACACGCCACTTCGCGAGAGGTGTTTCATTTTGGGTGTCGTGTCGAGCAAGCATTAGCAAGAACCCGGTAACGTTGATGTTTTCAAAAGTGAAACAGAAGCGACGAGAGTCTGGCTCGAGAACACAAACTCACGCAATATTTATTATAATTTATATATCGTCTCGCTCGAATATCACCTCGAAGAGAAAAGGACGAAACAATTTTATGGACATAACCATTCGGTTATCGAAGAATCGAGTACGTTTTTGTCGACGAGAGGTCGTCTCTCGAGACTGTATGGCAGACGTGAAGGTTTTTTTTCGTCTCCTTTTTCGGCATTCTCATATGGAGATTTTCAGTTTATGATAAAAACTCTATTCCTAATTAGCACTTAATTTCTGATCAGATGACTGCTTAAAAAGTGGTTTAAAAGAAATATTCATTTTATTGGCAAAAAATGTCTAAAAAAAAGCGAGAAAGTTTCTTGACCTGGACATCGTAGGAATTAGCATAAATCAGCGGATTATTTTTTCAATTTCAAACATGCACTTTATTGCTCACGTTCATGCAATTTTTAGAGCCCCGAAAGGATTAAAAAGAAACTCGAAGAATTCTTATTTGAAAGTTGTTTTATTGTTTTCTTTTATCGTTTAATGTTTTTTGCAAATTATATTTTCAAGGCAATTAATAAATTTATAACAGGACGCATCAAGCTCGTTAAACGATGACGAAAAATCGAAAAAGCATGTAAACATACACACACGTTAATATTCATCACGCATTATATCGATTAGATTTGCATTCGCATTAATTCATTGACCGTTAATTGAAAACGTAGAAACTAACGTGGAGCGCAAACTGGTCGCAAAAGAGAAAGAAAAAAGAGAGCAAAGCGAAATGAAATAATGATTTATAATGTCGTCTGAGTTTGAAACTTAACTTAGATGATTTTTCAGTGAAATAAGATGAAGGCGCGATCAAAGCGGCATCGGATAAACGATATTTAAATACATCTATACAATATAACTGAGAATATCCGTCAGGTATTTTGAAATAAAATGTAGTGAAGGATGAGAATATACGTATATTTATAAATAATCGTTCTTTCTCGTTTATTTTCTGATCACATGCAGAAATACTCATCTCCCGAAGCTTAGATACCCGGTTTTCGATCGATTCTCATAATCGATTCATCTTACCCGGAAACCCCTACAAATCGCGCATATAATATTCCTTTAACGGGTTCACAAGCGCGAAGAGATCGGTAATTATGAAAACGCGTAATAATAAAAAAAAAACCCTCCGCCGATTCCAATCGCGTAATTAATCTTGTGCATGGGTTACAAAATATAGACGTACTTTGTACACAAACACACATCGTAAGATTTTTCATCAACAGGTAACTAACATCTTCGAGGTATTATCGGTTAGTTACGATGTATTTATGAATTAATTAGTTATTCCTCTAATTATCGACCAGTTGTCATGAAAAATGAAGAAATTCGATATTTTTATGTCATTGCCTTCGTGTCAACGTCGCTTGAGTTAGTTTTCCAATTACGTAATGTTTTTTTAATTCTTTTTTTCTCGTTTCTCGCAATATGAAAGCTCACAGGAATACCGATCAAATGTAAAGTAGACGAAGCGAAGAATATCGATCGACAAACGTGTGTACACTGGGGAGGAGACGATGCAAATACTCGGGAATAATTATGAAAGTCCATTTGAGCGTAGACAATAATTATAATGATTATATTGAAGTCGAAGGTAGAAAAGAAGGTAGGCGTTTGAAGGGAGACGAAAATATGAGTAAAGTCGCGAGAGAAAGAGAGAAGAATAAATTACGGGTTTGCCCCGACGAGTTCGCAGGGCAAAGCTATCCACATGTATGTCTACGCACACGTATATTTGTGTATATATGTATAAATATATTCATATGAGAATATATATACATAGAATTCTAGCAACTCGGCAGAGTTCTCTCGACATACAACCAGGAATAGAGGTCCGTGCTCGCGTTTGAGAGATACCGATCGCTCGAAACTCGACTGGCGGCTTACGTGCGATATACGATCCTATATCGAAGCTTAACAATCAAAATGGCTCGGCCAACATGATTTTTCGAGTTAATATCATTCGGCTCAAGTCCTTTTTACACTCGACACACATTAATATGTGTACATATACACACAATCAAGTATTTTCAGTCCCGTTTCGAGGGCGCCATCCGTCCAGCTGCTGTTGCTGCTGCTGCTGCCCATTTCCGCACTCTCTCATTGGTTACTACACTCTACCAAATACATACGAGTCTCACCCTCGACCAAATAAGAAAATCAGCTTCTCGTGTGTACCCTCCCGCCCACGCAATACATATGTGTATCCTGATATATCGGAGCTGCGCTCCATGTTTCTGCCCTCGCGGCCACGCACACGCACAACATTACTCGGCGCCTCGTAATTTCCGATTGCCTTGGCGCAATCATCGCCCAATTCGTAGAAATCACTCAACACATGCTTAGATTTGTTTCTGCCTGTGCTCGCGCCCTTCACGATTCTAATTCACGGGTAAGAATTGGAGTCTCCGTCGAGGTATAAGCATTTTTTTCTTTCAAGGGAGTGACAAACCTTCACACAATTTTCTAAACAAAGACACGGTGTATTTTTTAAGGGAGTCTTTTCAAGTCTGAACTTTTAATAAAAAAATAAACATAAAAATGGAAAAACGGGCTGATTATCGGGTTTCATTAATCGTGAAAATCGTCAAATTTGATATTCGTTACACTGGAAATGTCTTTGAAATTCTGCGATTGACGTTTTTTTCCAGGTTCTCGGATATTTTTCCGTTAATGTGGATATTAAATTGTGGAAGATTCGAAAATTGGAAATGTGTGTTGGAAACGTCGAGCTCCACCGTGTATAATCGACGTAATCGCGATTCCATCGATATTTCGGGCGTTTTTTTATTTCGTTTCCCTTGAGAATCGGTAACAGCATATTACATACTTGGTTCGAGATAGCTGATAACAACGCGTGGTAATTCTCCCTGTGTTTTTGTTTCATTCGTTCTTTATCTCCCGCTCTTTTTATATATATAAATATATATTTATACCGATACAGGTGTCCGTACACGTTCCTGCGTATTCTCTAGAGAACGCGAAACGTTCGCACCAAATGCCCACAGGAGTGAGAGAAAAGTCACGAGATTACGAGAGATACCGTCGCACCGACTTTAAGTCGCTCTGCAACCAATGTGTCGTTCCTTCCCTTTCAAACCTTCCAAGGTATTCTACAAGCAAGTGTTCCTTTTGTGTTAAAATCACAATTTTCTAAAAACCAACGTTTTTTCGTCACTTGACTGCTCGCGCATTGCTCAATTTTCTAATATTTAAAACTATTAAAAAATTCTCGAAAAATCCTTGCTTGAGATGCAAAAATATAAGCTTTTATTTTTAATCAAGCAATAAAGTAGAGAACTTTTTTTCTACAAATCTTGAAATCATAGAAAATCGAATGAAATGTTTTGAAAAAACTGTTAAAAAAATGTCATCACAGTATTAATTTCTCGTAAATATGAATTAAAATGATGAATTGAAAAAAATATTACAGTCGAAATGCCACAAGGTATCGGACCAGTATCTTCTTCACGTGAAATTTTCCAAACGTGTATAATTTATATTTGTGTATATACACGGTAAATAAAAACTATACACAATACAATAAGCGTTTCTCACTTTACGTACGTCGAGGTACAGTCGTATCTCGCTTTTTTTTTCTCGCCACGCCATGCTGGTCCCGCACATCGAGGGCGCGCGAGCTGGCCCAGCAAAGAGAGTCCCAGAGAGAGGTCTCTCCGGCGTTCGGGCAAAGATTGTCGCGCGATTAGTCCGAGGCCCTGATGTCACGCCGCAAGATGCATTGCTTCTTGTGGCTCGGGCCCCGTTACACATACATACATGCGTTAACACATATTGGACCTCGGTACTTTACGTCTGTGCTCCATAAAGTTGTGTACACATTTACACATTCGCACTCAAACAGTTTAGAATTAAAAGGACGTAAGACGTCGTAATTTCATGGGGTTTGAAGGTGCGAATTCTGGTGTTTTGTTTATTAGTGTTGGTGACATAGGTGGACTTCTCCTTTCTTGACTTTTTGTCCCTTCTCTCTTCGTTCTCTTGCTCTTTCTCTCTTTCTCCCATTTCGTCTCGTTTCCTACTCGCGTATTTCTTGCCGCTTACATCGTTTATATATACGGTAACGCCGTAAGTGCATAATCGCCGATCGCATCTGCTCTTGCACTTTGCGTCAGAGGATGAGTCTGACACCTCGTGTGTGCCTGCTTCCCCGCCACACTCGACATTTCCACCGGACTTACCAACTAAATGCACACCCACCCCTCGACCCACTACATAGAGTCTCTTTTTTCTCACACAATCCGCGATTCGTTGTTGAATCCTCGTTTCCATACCGGACATTTTGAACTGCATTCAAAGTTCTAGGGACGGATATAAAAACTTTAAGGAAAGTTATAGCAATTCCGAAAACTTGAGGAGATTGACTTTGAGTTTTGGCCAGAATTTTATGATACGATGCAATGAAAAAAAAAAAAAACAGATTGACTGTTTGTTTATAATTATTGGGTAGAAACACTTGGAAATTCGTCTCGAAGAAAAATAACTTTTTAATGATGTTCCATTTACTTGATCGAGCTCATTGAAGTCAAAAGGCAAGCGATGAAAATGTGTTTTGTTTGACTTGGAACTATCATTTATTGGCTGACTAGATTCGGGATAAAAAAACTTATTAGAAAATTCGGCAGGTGTTATTTTAGTAATTCTATATTTTTCCTAAACGTGCGGGCAAATATTTCTGTGCAGGGTTTATCTTCGTTGCAAGGACAATGTGGGCATTTTAATTGCCCGGATAGAGTTAAAGTGATTGTAATCTAAACCAGGTGCGAATTTATTTGAGAAAAAAATAATTACGACCGCACAACGTGAATTTCAAAAAATCTGTCGTATATTCTTGCACTTTGCGAAATTTTGTTAATAAAAAACTCTGGCATTCAAATTAAAAGATTGAAAAGTCGACAGCTGGAAATAAAGTTGTAAAAAAATTGGTTCCTCGAGTTGAATGAATCTCGTATTGTGAACTAAAACAGTGTATACATTCGAAGGAATGTACATTTCATTTAATCAACAATTCCTGCACACCTTCAATATTCCCAGGGACTTGTCGAGCGGTAGGTGCACGTTTAAATATTCGTAGATCTCCATAAATGTGCTGGGATCGTGAAAATGCAATGAATATCCTTTTTCAACAAGATGAAAGGAAACGAGAGAGAGAAAGAGGGCAGAGTGGAGCATCTGAAAAGGCGTTTATTCCCACACACCCTCGATGTAGCTGGTGGCTGGTATTTCTTCCGTGTACCAGTAAAATTGCGGGTAAAGGTGGTATACAGAAGCGAGAGGCATATGTATATCGCAGGGACGTTTGTATGGCAAGAGGATGGCAGCTCTATCGAGCCCTTCGCAAGTTTCTCGCCTTTCGTCGTTCTCGTAGTCGCGCTATCTCCGCGTTTTATTTCATTTTAGTTTGTTTTTTGTTTTTTAATTTTTTAAATTCATTCTTATTTTTTATCGCATATAACGCGAAGGTGCGACAAGCAGATGTCTCGAAATTTTTTTTTCCATTTTTTTTTATGTATCGAAAAAAAAGCGTCGAAGGGTCTGGCGAGTTCGATGTACGCGAAAAGAATTCCAGTAAATAAAGAATCCCAGAAAATTTATGGAGGCCCAGTTTCACGAGGTGGAATCTCAGCGGGCAGAAATCGAAGGTGAGTACGTCGGCAAAATGTGATATGGTGTGAGTGTGTGGTGAGGGAAAAGAGTGAGAGCACGAAGAAATGGCAGCAGGGAGAACGCACGAGCGAGATCGACGATGCGGGGAGAGATCGCGAATGCCTTGACGCTCATGATTCACCGGACCTCATTACTCAACCAGCTTTTTTACTTTAATCACATTAATGAAGCATTTAATCTCACCGCGTGTTTTACAAGTTTGCCGGTGTGTGGCCCATCCACGTTATGTTCTTTGACGAGGCTCAAAACACATGCATATAAATATTTATCTTCTCTTCATACAATTTTTCCAACTTCTTTAACATTTCAAACTCATAATAGCACGTCGTTTATTTATTCAAATGAATCCCAACAAATCAAAACTCAAGCGGAATTATTTAGACAAATTTTCAACCGGTTAGTCCAACGACAATGTTGCCATAATTATTAAAATAAAGTTTAATCAAACTGATGATTATATTCAATCATAAATAATTATCAATTCCCTGCTTTTACTTGCCCATAAATTCCCCGAGTTTACAGAAAAAGAAAAAAAAATGTCTAGTTTTCACTAAAATATCTTGCACTTTTTTCTTCAAGAATAATTTCTACTGGATCGAGATCCTCAACCACCCGGAGAGATTCCTAACAGTCGCGCCTCGTTTAAACTCGTTTTACACCTGTAAAGCGTAGGTAGTTGAGCCTCCCATTCAACGATATGTTTTATTAGTTACCCGGGGCGTCTGCATGAAGCACAACCCTCTGCGTCTTTCAAATCCCTGCTCCCTTCGTCCTGCCCCTACTACCATAATATATTGTATCGAAATTGATCCGTTTATTGCAAAATTATGTGAATTATATTTATCGCGATATTATGTATTTGGATCTATAGATGCATCAACGGTATTTTCGTGATTTTTTTGTTGTTCTTTTTCATTCAAACAATAAATACAAGTATCTTGTGAGAAATTTAGTTGTGTGTGTGTGTGTGTGTAACGTGCTGTTGCGCACTTACATTATGACGTGAACGGTGGATGCTCACATGTGCGATGCGGCACTCGGGGCGGTCCGACGTCACTTACCTGAAACAATAAATTGAAGAGAACACCGGTTAAACACGACGTGCATATTATGCACTTTGTTGTATACATATATAGACATTCGCATATGATTTATGTTGATACTGTTCAATGTGAGCATAGTGTGTAAACACGTAATAATATATTTATGTACATGGAAATAAATACATGTGTAACTTGTTCATGGAATACGAGAAATATATATATAACAATAAAGTGAAAAATTGACAGGGCAAACTTTTTAGCTGAATGACATACCGATTGTCATGTTGTCATTTTATGGCATTTATATTGTGTCTGAAGGTCTTTGTTGATCGATACATTTATGATGTGTGAAAATAAATAATAAAAAAAGATCGATGGAATTATCCGTAACAGGATGTTTGGAAATTTATTAAGAAAGTTTCACCGTTTTTCGACTTTTTTTCACAAAATGTTCGTTCAAGAATTTCTTTTATTTGTGAATATATATTGAACGATACCGAAGGCAGAAACTCTATTGGCCGATGGTATTAAAATTTGGACCGTTGGAATGCAATGATTTTTTTTAAATTTTCGTTCATTTATTTCTGATTTTTTTAATCGAACCAATTTTTCTAGCAGATTTGGATTTAAAGTCACGAATAAACTTTGTCCACTCGTCGTAGACAAACATTACTGTAAAAAAGATAAATTTCGTTGCATTCCAACGATACAAATTTCTCGTTAGCGACGATAAATTGTTGAGAATAATGTGTGTTCTGCTAATTGTCACCTATTTCATTGAAACGCGAATTAACAGTGACGGAAAATAAATATTCCGCGATTTTTAATTCAATTTAACTTTGAGAGTTTTAAGAGAATGGTGGATTTTTTTTTTTGACAAACACAATTATTCTTCAATTTGGAAATAACGAAGCATCCAAGCCATAAAAGTGAATGAAATTTTCAATTTTTGTTTTCTCCATGTGCCACGAATGTGTAATGTAATAAAAAATATGAAAATGCACCCAAATATGAATAACGTTCGGTGGTGTCTGTTTTGTAAACGTGGAAAAATGTTCTTAATTTACCCAATCAGTTAATCTGGATCCTCTGTCATTATTCATAACTGCACTCTTGCACATCAAACACAAAATAATTTAGTCATTAAAACGAGTGAAGTTTATATTCAAATTGTTCATGAGGCGTCGTTCCATCGCCTGATTTGAGGCCCATAAAAGTGCGCACGTTTCTGCGTGACGCGCGCACTGTACCACTCATTCACACATCGACATTGATTGTTAGAAACAATAACACGTGGAATTCGACTTTTTAAATTTGTTCGATGCCAGTAAAACCTCAGACTGCCAAATTTATATCATTATTTATTTGCCATGCATCGATGACTAATAGAGTAAAAATTTTATCCACCATTTCTCTCGTAGTCGTTTTTTGCACCCCCGGAGTTGAATTTCAAACGATCGATAAATTTATCGTCATCAAAACTATTCAAACGAATTCTATATTTTTATTTTGTTATTTCGAGAAGATCGAGTGTCCCAAAATACATGCACGAGGAACAAAAAATTCAAGATTTACAAATTTAGTAAAACGTTGAAAAGAGGAGCCGGATTACGAGTATTTGAACGGGCCAGAGACGATAAACCATACTGGCTGCGAGCCACAGCATAAATATAATAGCAAGGTAGGCCGCAGCCGCGTGATGTTCGGTCGGCATTGCCCGCCGAACCGTCACGAGATCGTTCTTTCTGTCTCTCTCTCTCTTTTCAACATTCTCTGCGATGATAGTACAGCTTTGATGGAGGGGAATTTTCGCGGGGGAGTTAGTGAGGGAAGAGGGAAGTCAGGATTAACGAAGGAATGAGTTGCGAGCTGATAGAGTTAGAAGAAGCGATGTATCGATAGCTGACAGTAAAAAAGGCTTCAGAACTATTCGTTTTATCGTTGGAAGTAAAATTGGTTACGCCCTTTTGGTGGGAGCGAAAGAAAAGGATTGAAAGAACATGGAGAGTCGAAAGAGGAGTAGTAAGAGCGAGAGGGCAGGAATGGTATAGTCAGCAAGCCTACGGACGGGGTTGCACGCCGCGAAACACGTATAGAAACGGCGGAATGATCGATGGGATTCTGCGCTGTTGAGGGCATCGCGTTGAATCTTCTCTGCGCTCTTCTCTTCCCCACTACTTTTTCCCTCGTGTCCCATCAACGTTGAGCTATATGAGTTTGCCACTCTCCTCAATTCTCTTTGCTTTATGTATACGTGACCATACAGTCTCAGAGCGACCCTACCACTAGATTTCATCCCCACTATGCATAAATCGACGCACAGTCTACGGCGCTGAACACGTAACAGGAGGGGATTGAGCACGTGGGGATCCCGACCGGTTTGAGGCGAACTTCGAGAGATGGCGTTAAGGTAGAATCGAGACTGTCGCCATCTGTATAAGGAGCGGTGAAACCGTTCGCTGTAGCCGACGCGAAAAGGCGGGAAACCTTGATATATCGACGTTCCTGAGGATAAAAACGTGATGTTTTTTTCTTATGGCATTTTACCGACTCCCTGAGAGTTTTCTGTAATGCCGTTGATTCTTGAACGTATTTGATTACCATTTTGTTTGTTTGTTTGATATTGACATATGCGATTCCGTCCATCTTTTTCGGCCATGATGCCTTCATGAGCTTTTGACGATTCTGTTGACACGTCAGTGTTATAAATATCGACTGTTTAAATAAATCAGTATTCACTCCAGGTGCGAGTTCTTGAAGGATAAGAAAATTAGCGAAGACAATAGACCGTTAAAGATGTGGCGCCCGGGGCTTAATCGTTACGGGCGTCAATTGCCATACCGATCACGTAGCCGATCGCGTGATCTTTTTGATGCCAACGAGCCACTGCTATAACCAAAGAGGGAGTGAGAGAGAGACACTTGTACAAGAAGGATTCTCGACGATCCTCTTCGTCATCGTCAGTGCATCGTCGCAAAATTTAGTTGGGCGACGTGGCGCGCGCACGCGCCCATAAAACAAGAACGCGTTGAGAATTCGCGAGGGTGGACCACCCATGGTCTTCGCCTTGGTTACCTCGGCCAGTTGCAAGAGCCAAGCACCAGCAGCGAAGACTCATTATTTTAATCACTCCTATACCCCCAACCATTAATTTTCACCGACGACAACAACGACGACCACGATGAACGATGCAGAAATAGCGCAAGAGCACACGCCTCGCGACTTTATGAATCTGCCAGATGAAGGACCAGTGTAAATAAAAATTTGCTGTCGAGTACATTATTCAAATAGCCAGTGGTTTCACGCAGAGTATATTACTATTGTAATATTAAGCGGACATATATTACGCCGAGGGCGTTAAAGAAAAAGTCAAGTGTTCATTTCCAAGGAAGGGTCGCGTTGCCCAAGGCAATTGGTGGAGGGTAGAAACGACAAAAATATATATACCTCGCTTCTGTTTTAACGATCGTTATCTAATTAGCTTAAATTTTAAAGTTTTCGAGCATGCGTACCATGATTAATCATTTTATGATTTTTTTTCTTCGCGGTAATGAAAAGGCTTCTATAGTTTCTCAAATAACACCGCAATCTTTTCACCGATGAACGTGAAACTGTGTAACAATGAAAACCAGATTTTGTTAGAAATGTGGAATATTCTGTCAAATACGTGCGACACAATGACTTCCTAAAATTAGATCAATTCTTGTCATCTTGACAGTATATTCGGTTAAACAACAAAATGCATTTTTGAGATGACAAAAAAATGTTAATTTTCAACATTAATTTCGTGGCACGTATATTGAACAATTTATTTCCAGTTTCTGACAGAATTCAGTTTGCAGTAAAATACTACATGATTTTTTCCATTAATTAATTTGAATCAAATTTATTGATAAAATCATGTGACCGTGTGATCATAAGATCTCTTGGAGGAAAAAAACTTTTTTTCTTCGATTAAATTTGTATCATGTAAAAAAAAATGGACAATAAATAAATACTTGCAATAAAACGCTCCAATTGTACAAGTTCTTTCATTCCAAATCGTGTTTTCCAATGTAGATTGAATTTTAATAAACCTGTAAAGTCTCTAATGTAGACACAAAAATAATGTCACACTTCATACCAGCCACATAATTAGAGACTAAGTTTATAGGCGTTTACGCCTGACAATGGTATAGTCTGAAGTATATAGCGTTGAGGGGGGATAGAGAAAGAGAAGGACAAAGCTACATAGTCATATATATAGATGGTGCGAAAGTAGCGCAAAGCACACGGGGAGGCAATTGATCAATATAGCGCCACAACCCCTAGTTCACCGACTCTCCATCTTTCTCTTTCATACCGGGGAATTCTCGGGATACAATTCCTTCTCGTGTATATCCATCTACTTGTGTCTCTCTTCTGCACACATGGAATCCCGAGCTGCCGTGTCAGCAGCGGCTCTGACCCATTCTCCGTAAGGATTCGGGGGTTCCCGGGTCTCGGAGAACGAGGAGGTAAGAGATAGAGAGCAAAGAGAAGAAGGAAGAGGTCCAAAGAGCCAAGAGGAGAGAAACGCACCCCCATAACAAGTTTCTTACTCATCTTTTTCGTTCAATAACTCTCCATCCAAGATGGCCACCGCGGTCGTTCCTCATTGGCTGGGGGTGAGGTGGTCGCCGCGAAGCTCTACACCACGTTATATATAGTATATTGTACGATGCCTGAGGGGGAAAAAGGGGGTGCAAGCGAGGGAGCGAACGAAAGAGAGAAAGAGAGCGATAGAAGGAGATAAATATATAGATAGATAGAGGGAGAGAGAAAGAGCGATATAGTCAGAAGAGAAGCAACGGCCTTCAGGGAGGTTGAACGTAAAAGGAAAGGGCAAGGGGAAGGTTTGGTGCGGAGAAGCAGTGACGCCATCTATCTTCCGTTGCCTTGGCTCGGCGTAACATAAGGCAAGATAAATTGCGGGATCTCCCGGGTTCTTGAACCTTTCTGGCAAATTGCATAAGAATATCCACCGGCCCCTTCCGTCCGCCTGGCCACCGACGACCGCTCGCTCCATTCACCACCCACTGCCACAACCATCACCACCACCGCTACCGACGCTGCGGCTCCAATGGAATTGGAATTAACTTGAATAAATCACCCCCAAGACCCTGAAATGTTACGTTCTCGAACCAAAGAACCAGAAGAAGAAGTACTTTCAAAGTGGAACGAGAGTGAGAGAAAGGGTTCAAGTTTTCGTTTGTAATGACGTGGTACGTAGTTATCTTACGGGATTGGTCTGACGATGGGGCTCAAGACGTTCAAGTTAAGCGCGAGCGGAGTAGCAAAAGTCTAATGTCTGCAAAGATGGGCAAATTCACATTGAAGTCGTTTTACTGATAGCTGAAGAATCGCAAAGCCCTTGGAATTCGTTAACAATCATTGACACGATAGTTTGTTAGTTCGTTTATTACTTTTTAATGAATTAAACGATTAGCTGAATATCGATAAAATTAAAATTATAATGTTACGTATGCCAATGATCTAATGGAAAAATGGTTAAAAGTTCTCCCCACGGAATCCCCGGAATGTATATAACGAAAAAAAGGAGGAATCCCATAAAACAAGCTGGGCAATTGGGACAGGGAGAAAGGTCCGCGAAATCGCGGAAACACGATCGAATCGATTACCCCTGCGTGGTAACGGAATGGGAACGAAGGGGGCGCGCGAACGCGAGGGAACGAAGAGAGGACGAGGCTTCGAAACTGGGTGCGTTGCACGAGGTCAGTAAATCCGAAACCGAGCTTTACGATTTGTTTACCCCGGTTAACTGGGTGATGGAGCCTGGTTATATAGCCGTAGGTATGCGAAGAGCCATGTGATCATGGCCATAAACGCGGCTGTTATGCGCTCGTAAACTCCGGGGCAAGGGGAGAGTAGGAAACGAGTGAATATTACTGTATACGTGTATATTTCCCTTCCTCTCTCTCTCTCTCTCTCTCTCTCTCTCTTTCTCTCTCTTTCTCTCTTTCACACACTCTTTTTCTCTTTCGCAGTAAATGCGAGTCCAAATGTGCGTGTGTACGTGTATTTAAGCGTTTGTGTGTGGAAAACTATATCTCGCTCGCACTTACGGTCGAGGCATGTAGGATCGTAAAACTCTTGCTTTACGATTGCCGGGTATCGCTTGCGGTGCCGCCACCACGTGGCATTCTCGCCAAACTTGTCTGACTGCTATACCTACTCCTTTGCTAAGCTCCACGTGGTTTCCGTATCGGAGCTCGATCCCTAGTCGTGATCATGAGAATTTGCAGCATTAAATTAATGGCAAATCATTCCAAGTGTCTCAATTATAATCATTGGTGAAGTAATAACAGTCATCCAATATGTTTGAATATTCATTAAAAACAAGAAATTGTTTATTGGATGCCCGCTAAGAGATAGCAATGATCATAAACAAAACTGTCAATTACTAAGTGGCAAAGTGTTCCTATATTTTATTCCATACACACGAAGAAACACAGATTTGTGTCAAGCTAATTTGTTCGCATCAAAACATAACATAAATTCACTTCGAGGTTAGTCGAGGCATTGAAACTGTCTTTCAAAACTTCAGCTAATGGAATAACGAATTGGCGGATAATCAACGATTGGACCGTTTGCCAAAGTCCGTGTGAAATTGATTGCATGCACAAGAAAAAGATGTGCACATTATGCAAACACTTCGCAGTAGAGCAGGAGCTATATTTAAATAAATTGACTAATTTTCTTCACGTACAGTGTTGGGCCTGATGAAACGCAGAGGTCAGGGACCACATTCGCGTGAATTATCGCGCGTCTCGGGGAATCAAGAGCCCAAACGGACAGTGTACTGCGCGTGGGCGTTCTGACGCGTTACTAATTTTAGTCTAGCCGGGGTAAAATCTGATTAAGATCTAGGGGCGATCTATTCTGGTTGCCAGACATCCCGGAGCATCGTCTTCGTAGTGATTCGCTCGTAGTCAGTGTTGCAGTCAGTGATTAAATATCAGAAGGGCGTACATTCGTCCATTTCTAGGAGTTCACTTGAGTTTAGTAGTATTTTCAACGAGACACTCTCCAAGTCAAAATGAGAGTTAGTACAGTTCGATGAAGAGAGTTTGACCGATAAAATAAATATCAATCCGTCAGTCGGCCACTGTGCTATCGACATTGAGAATCAGCTGTTGCAAACGTCACTCGTTTGTATCGGTTACGTCACGGTTCTCTCCCTCGTATGCGTGTGTCTTTATACGTGTTTATATAGGACACGAATTATGACGTCAGCATTGTTTCAGCTGCGAATGTGAACGAGAGGAAGAGACGCCATGAGCTATGACGCAACTCAGACGAGAGCGTTGGATTGCCAGCCATGCTGAGTTTATATACATACACACAAAAACACACACACATACAAGACACAATCTCTCTACTTTACGCCACGTGTTGGCGAGAGCGGAGATAGGGGAAGGAAGAAAAGGGAGCCATTATAGAAGGGGCGCGACTAGGCTGAATCCTCCCTCCACCGACCGTCCCACCGAGGGAACAGCTGTCAGCTGCTTGGAGTTAGGGGACCCACCCTCCAATCTTTCTCTTTTCTCTCTTTCTTCTCTTTCACTTCTATATACTCTTTCCATCACTTTGTATCGTTCTCTCTCTCTCTCACTCTCTCTCTCCCTCCTTCCCTTTTCTTGCTTCTCACTTTCTCGTTCACTTCTCTTCTTTCGCTCTCGTTCTTTCTCTCTTTCACTTTTAAAGCCTCTGGGTCACCCTTCGACCGCGCGCGGCCCTGCGAGCCGCCACACGGGCAAAAGCCGAGCCAACACACTCCTACATACACATACACATCAACATTTACATGTACATTTATATGTAACTGTATATATGTATATATTTGTACATAGACCCGAAATTCATCCGCCACAGAGCGAGATAGCTTCCAGAGCCTGAAAACCAACCACCCCCAATGTTAAAATATTCCGGTGGGCGAGCCACGGCAGCGCGCCGCTAGCGCTCCGCACGGGAATAGCCCGGACGAGAGTTATGGCCGACTCCGAGACTCAAATAACTCTTTAATCCGCGGGCGCGTGTACACTCACACAAATTCTTGCCACTCTCTCTTTCTCTCGCTTTTACTACTCCGTTCTTCTTCCTCTTCGTATTTCTTTTTTCTTTTACTTATTCTTTGCTCCATCTCTTTTTATCCTGTTTAACCGCGTCGGAAGATTCCTTGAAGTTGTCACACGGTCATTTCAGGGATATCGTGAAGGAAACGGAGTTATTTAAACGAGCGGGTAACGCTGGTCACAGTGCTAAGAAAAAAAAAACGTCAAAACGGTTCTTCGGAAACTCTTCGTTTACGGATACGAAAAATATTTTCGTATTTTGACGTTTTGTTAACGTCAGTTTGACTTCGTTCGTTTCAATGCGCCGATCGCCATCTCATCGTCCGCATCTTTTTATTTACTCGGAAAATAATTGCAGAGATCGAAAAGTTTATTAAGAAGTATCCTGAACCGAAAATAAATATTGCTCTTGGGTAAAAGCCACGGATTTCCGATTTCGATACACGCCATTCGATGAATTTTATTGCCGTTTATTTAAACCTTCGAGATTTTTGGTTAAGCGAGGCTCAAAAAATGTCGGACTTGGATAAATTATTTTTGGGAATAAGAGTCGGTAATTTAATACGAAATCTCTGGATGTACATTTCTTTTTTTAGCTCCTCGTTCGGAAAAACACACGCGGGTGACCGTATACGCGCATGGCACGCAAATTAAATATCGCTTGGGAGAACCACGTCCTTCTTTTCATCGGGCATCTTGCTCGCGTGTTCTTATATACAGATATATTTATATCGATATAGATACAAGCGTATGTCAGGGCGGATAAAAACACGAGTTTCTGCGCGGCGCCGCAAAGATAAATCGTGCCCTTTCTCCCCTCTGTCGCTAATTTGCTCGTCTCGTGCGAACCTTGCGGATATCCATTATTAGGTAATCTGCACGAGAACTTTTTAACACACGACATAAATGTGTACACACATACGTAGACGCATGGAAACATACACTTGAACGTGCAATCGTGAGTCAATTAATCAGGCTCTCTAATTCGCGCCAACTTCCTAATCGGAAAGAGTGCAAAGAAGAGATTACTCTTCGATTTAACTTATTTATTTTGGACCAGTTAATGGAACAAATAACATGGAGAATATTTCTTCACGCTCCTGTACGGACCGTAGGATTTAAATTTATTCGTACTGTCGAAAAAAGTGTATTCCGGTCTGTATTTGCAAAGTCAATCACAAGTCATTCGGAACTTTATATAAAACTCGAGAGAAAAGTGATAAAATTTCATTCAGATTAACAATATTCTGTCAAAGTACATGTAAATGCAAATAAATGAGGGAACCAAGGCAAATAAAAGTTGCAATTCATTCGAACGAGTACAAAGTATCGATCCCTTGAAATATGGCTCTCGGGTAAAAAAACTTTTAAGACTACGTAGATTTTTCTCCACTCCATTCATCGTTATTATACCAGTGCGTATTTCCCCTCGCGTCTATACGACTATAAAAGCAGAGTTTTTTTGCCCCCCGAGCTGGCTCCAAAGCTCCAACGTAAAAGAAGGCATTCTTCAAGGCCAGACCGATTGACTGTGTAATTTTACGAGAGAATAAATCCCTGGAAACCAGCAAAGAAGTCACGCGTACCGTTAGGTCTTTTCGGACAGTGGTCAAAAAAAGGTCGAACGAATTTTTATTGCCTCTGCAACTCGGGAGTACGTCGAACCTTGTTCAGCCGAATAGAAACTGTTCAGTCACTAACGTCACTAAAAAAAAAAGCAACGCCAAGGTGCATCGGTTCTTCATGCAGTCGAGATCAAACCGTCGTGTCGTGAGTTCGAAGAGGTGTCTCGAGAGACGTATCTGATCGGAGAAAATGGCACACCGGAAGTGACGATCGCGATCTATGTTGGGTTTGCACGTACCAAAGGGTTCAACACTTTCTCAGTCTCTGTTACTTTGGACTCAAGGCCTCAAAACCCACGTTATTACTCGCAAAGGTCATTCTCAATATACCGCGATTTATACGCACGAAGAATTTGTTGTGAACATTGATTATAAATATATGTATAGAATCCTCTGTTTTTTAGTTACATGTATACACTTCAGAGAAGACAAAACTAAGAAAGACAGAGAGACCACAGTCGGTCAAACGGAGGCTATAAATTCTACTCCCGAGAGCTTTTCGAGAAAGGTAAATAAAAAAAAAGACAAACAGGCTCGGAAAGACAGCGAGAGATAGAGTAGAAGACTCGTGCGTCGAAGTAGAAACGCTGGAGTTGAAAAAAAAAGTATTGAGAAACTCGAAAAAAAAGACATGGAAGATGGGAACTGGCAATGGTGGAGACTAAAAAAAAGAGACTTCGTCATCCAGCCTGTTGTAAAAGCAGAGAAGGTTTTACCACGCGACCGAGCCAATGACAAAGTCTTCGTATAGTGAGAGAAATGTGAAATTTATTTATATTCCATGGCGTCTAAAAACGACTGCTTTGAAGTTTCGATTGTTGGCATTTTGTTCTCTTAATAATTTTATCCTGGATGGTCAATGTTGGATTTTGAGAAAATGAAGACTCTCGTTTCCTGCAAACAGCAATTACGTCAGTTACACCATTTCGTTTTTAGTCTCCGTTGATAGGAAATCGCGGAGAGAAGAGGAATAACGAAAGCTGGAAAAAGGAGAAGGGAACGAGAGAGAAAATAAACTGGCAAGAAAAAGCAACGAGAGAGTTTGAAACAATGCGCGTCGCGTCGAAGAATGCGGTCCGTCGGGACCTTGCCGTGGACTTTAGAAAACCCCCGCGTCAACCGGCGTCTCCAGCACGAATCTCGTGTGCAACACAAAACACACTCACACACACTCATACTCAGCAATTGGTCGGTGGCACTGCGAAAGTAACTAAAAGCAGGATCAGGAGCGAAGAGAATCCCTTGGAAACAAAGAGTGAGGAAGAAGAAAGATCCGATAGCAAGAAATCTTGAAAGCATGCGTGTACGCGAATCCGAAGCAAACCTTCGACAAATACAAGGGGGTCTTCGTAAATTTACGATTTCCTCTATCCCGTTGCGTCATTTACTCTCACCTGTTTTACGAATCTTTTATTTCGTTCCACCATTCGATTTTCATTGATTTGATCTTCGATCAAACGCTCGCATGCGATTTATTTGTCGATATTATCGTGAAATAAAGATTTTTTTTTATGATTTCAAATTCATTTTGTCTATAAAAGGAATAAATAAATGGATAAATAAGCTCAAAAAAATATTAAAATATCCATGATTTACAACTCAACCACGAATGCTGTAACATCGAATGTTATTTTATCTCATTGATCATGGCTGCATGCTCTAGAAATGTCTTATCGTATAAAGTGGCACTGTAACGCTCCCAATAAGAAATAGACATAATTGAAACGATGTGATCATAAAAAAAAAAAAAACAATTACTTGGAACATGTGAGCGCAGCTCGAATCGCGACACCCTCTGAGAGCATCGACAATCACTTCGAATATTTGCCTAACCAGAGACACTGATGTTCGAGGCATTCAACATCGAATGATAAATTTTTAAGACAGCAGCAATTTCAGTCTCATAGTAGTTCACAACGATTTTTTTTTTCGAAAAACCACGAATTGTATATTTTCTCAGTCGTTGAATTTGAATTATTGGAAAATTTTGTTCTTTCAGTATTGTGACATTTTGATTACAGCATTATGATGCAATTATCAATAAAATTTAGAGAATGATCAGAAACGACGAAACGTTAATAAAAAGCAACGAATCTGCAAGTGAGTTTATACGCAACGCTTTGTTTGATGAGCGATTAAAGTTGACATGAAATGCTCCATATAAATTTTCGTGTAGGAATATATGTGCGTGCTCACAGGATGAATAAAGTGTCGGGTTTATTACAGAAAAAACGTTGGTAGAGAAAGAAAAAAATCTCTTAATTAATATCTCAATTGCCGGTCGATGGCGCGCGTCCCGAGATAAAGACGTCGTTGCTCATAGAACTACAACACACTCCCACGTATATATACAGTATTAGTATGAAGTGCGAGTCTCGTATATCATCACGCCATGTAATTCCACAGTTGTAAAACAAAATATATATGAACTGTATACATATATATTAAAGTGTATAATATAAATATACATTAACATGTAGATTTCGCGCCACACGAAAGACAAAGATGAAGATATCTTTGGTATCGCGACTCGCGAGCTCTTACCATCGATACTGGACCTTCTCCCAGGGAGCAAACGTTATCGATATAATTGCAAGATACACGTTGATTTATAGCGCCACACTACTTCTTGCTCGCGAGCTCACTGTTTTATTACAAACGTATACGTATGCATGCTCTTTTTTTTCATTTTGCATATTTATACATACGACCTTAGGAGTCTGTCGCTACGTTAAAAACCTGATTTGATGGATGTTCGTTTTTGGTACCCTCTTGATAAATCATCATGCTTTGGATCATTTTCGCCATGGAAAAAACTACTTTCGTACATTTGCTTTCTTAATTTATTCTCCGGCAATTTATAAATTCGTTTATTTGAGACGAGCTCAATATTTTGTAACATCGAACAGAAACTTTGCGGTTCCCAAATTTTTGCGCATATGAATTTTTCCTTCAAGGGTTAATCAAATAATATTGGGACTAAATATTTCTCTTTGGCTTGATAAATACTTTTTTTTCTCTCGTATTCGTCATTAGTACGGGCTCGGATCTTTTCCTGGGAAATATTTTGGGTATACAAGCTAATTTACAATTCTTCTTTTCTTCCGATCTATACGTTTTTATTCCACCTGGCTGAGAGGTATAGAATTTTGCGGCAGCGTGCTAATGTCACCCCCGCAAGTTTCTTTCGGTTTTTCTGAGATAAGAAGCCCGTTCTGAGCCTCTCATCCTCCTTTAGACGTTGTCTTCGTGATTTATCGTCGCGATTTTTATTATTCGCGTATACCACCCTCCCCTTTTTCCTTTTTTACTCGTCCGCAATTCTTTATTCGGTCCCCTCTTGCTTTGAATTTCTTATTCTGCTTTTCTTCGGCTTCTTTCTTCCACTCGTTCGAATGCGATGATGATTTTGCTAGTCTATGGTTAAACTAATGCTCCGAGAGCATGAATGAGGAAAGAGAAAGATTCTGGAGTAGTTTTTCTTCGTCCATGAAACACAGGGAAGACTAAAACGCGACAGAGACGAAGAAACCAACGAAGAAGATCAAATACAGGCGCCAACCATCTTTTTATTTTGTCAATTTCATATATACGTATAATTCGAATGCAAAACTTTTATCCAGCAACAAAAACAAACAAACAGCTACGGAGGATCGAAGTAAAGCGTTCTCACTTCATTTCCTCCGTCCCCTTCCCTCGTCGTACACACGCTATAACGCTTCTGGGGTTAATTCCCGAGGGGCTTCGCCAGGGAACTCCAAAGAGAGGGGATGGTGAACGTCGAGGGAAATTCACAAAGAAAACTATCGCCACTGCTCGTTCCTGATATAGCTTATCGAGAGAAATTCTCTCTTTCTTCAGGAGCTCGGGAGACGAACAACTCGACGGAAAAGTTCGTTGATTGGTGGGGTACGTAAATTACCCTCCTGAAACGTTGCTCCCAAAGAAGATAATAATATCAAGCTCCATACATAGTTATATCCACGATAAAAACCTCGCTTCGCGATTTATACACTTTGATCTCGGCGGTGGAAAAGTTACGACTTCTCGAACTCAATGACAGGGCTATTGCGAATGATATAAAAAAGTTATTGAGTGGTTTATTTATACAAATTGAAATACTTCTAAAAGGGACACTATAGTTTTTCAATTCTACTAAACTTAAAAAAAACCCATCAATATTCGTCAATTAATTATCAAGTGAATGTATCATCCAAAAATGTAGAATTTCCAACTGCTGAATAAATTCCTGGTGGCTACCTCGTTTGAATATGTACAAACTTGTTATTACGATAAAAGCTAACACGAAAACGTGACGTAACAGAAACTTATCAATATGAAAAACAGTTCATGAGGTAAAACTGCGTGACACAGTAAACTTAAAGCTTCAAAGCATACGATTAGGCTCACGTGACAAGTTTAAAAACAGAAATGAAAAATAAAAAACAGCTGCAACAAGCAAAACGAAAACGTCTTGAAATATCAGATTTCACGTGAGTATCGCGAATAAATATTGCGGCGGTAAATAATCATGGCGCTTTCACTAATTGTCGAGCGTGCAGTTTTGTCGCGCTGTTTTTAAACTCGCGCTCATCTCCAGCGAACGCGAATGTTATGGTTGTATGACACGAACTTGAATTCGTTCTCACAAAATATTGAGAAACTTGTACGTGTGTACATACTTTTATTTTTTGGCACGTGTGTCGAGGACACATTTGTGTTTGTGTGTTCACGATTGTTTTCGCGTTGGCAGTCTGTAATTACTGATATAAATGTGTGTTGCACGTAAATTATACATATATATATATATTTTGCAACATATAGACGTAATACGTACGTTTATTACGTAGTATATCGTAATGTTCTACGCGTGGAGTACAGAACACACACACATGGCGACAAAACTTGCACGCGTATACATTGTTACATATATGTATAGATATTTACGTACATAGTAGCTCACCAGGCGAACTGGCCGGAGAATTATGACGCCACACAATTAGCAGTTCGTGTGAGAGAGATCGATCGCCGCCCCGAACATACATCAGCCCCGTAATGTAGGAACTCGCGCGTTTCGCGCACCCCATATATATACATGCATATGTTTATATGCTACATTTAATGTGTATGTATTCGTGGCATCCCTCAGTAATGTACTCTCACTCGTACGTTCTCTCATTTTACGCCGATTTGCCAAATCTCGTGGTTCTCTCTGTCCACCACATTCTCTTCATCACTTATTTTCTTCTTCTCTCTCTTTCTCTCTCTCTCTTTCTCTCTCTTTTACGCCATTATATTCTTTATCGTGTATCAGCTTCTCGAATCTCGTTCTCGCAATCATCTCCCCGGTGCATTATGAATTTTCATTTACACTCAAATCGTTATTTATGAGATTGTCAGAAATTCCTCGAGAGTGCATTCCGAAAATTGCATAAACTTTCAGAGGAAGAGATTGCCAGATATTTTTCGAATGATTTTGTGTCGAAATAATCATTTATTTTGTCTACCTGGATGAGGTGGAAAGAGATTTTTAGAGCAGGGGTTGATAAAATTTACTCATTTTTTTAACAGTCGAGGCCCTGAAAAATCTACAGCTGCTAAAAATATACCTGACAGTTCAGAAAATTTTGGAAAATAATTGCATCCACGTTTGTTTTCGATGCATTTTTCAATGCGATATTACGAATTATTGCGATTTAACTGTAATTGACTCTCTTTACCTGGTTTGCAGACGAAGATTCGATAGTCGACGGATCCACGATTAAAAATTCCAAATTCATCCATGATTATTATCATTGTTGATTTAATAAAGAAACAACACCTTTGAGGTAAAACACTCCAAAACGAAGACTTCTGTGTCAGTCGTATTCTCTTTCTCTTGTTTCCTTTTTTTTTCTCTTTCGTTGGGGACAAGACCTCCCTGACGGTGCAGATATATAATGCGAGATTCAACGCAGTCTGCCGTACTATAAAACGGCCATACGAGATGAGAATTCTCCTCGGGATCTCGGTGACTATCTCTTCACGTGGTCGCGCGTGCCGCCACCTACTCCACCGGGTTCTGGCTCTAAGTTACGAGGCGTTTATGAGCCATAAGCGATTCCACCTCGTGGATACCGGAGGATAGAGTTACCTCGGTGAGCACGCGCTTTCAAGACCCTTTCTCTTTCCCTCTTACACACATACACACAGACACAAACACGTATATAAACACAAGCTCAAGGTAGGACAGTCACTTTATTTCGCTGGCGGGACTTTGTTCATTCATCCTCCCTTATTTTCTTCCTTTTTTTTCTAGTACGCGTTTGCTTACTTCGTATGATAAAAAATGCGACAAATACCTCAATTTTTATGATTTTTTTCCACCTTTATTTCAAGCAGAAGTTGGCTATAACTTTTGTTCGAAACTTGTGCAGTGGAGAATTTATCGCTTGATGGATTTGTTAATTTGTTTATGAGGAAACGTTTGAAAATTCGAGGTTTACAAGGAAAATTTGTGTCTAGGACTTATTTATTGTTATTGATCTCTCGTGATTGACTAGAATGGATTTTTCCAACGAAAATAAATATTGCTCAAGCCCAAATATATGTTAAAAGAAAACAACCTAAGAGAATCAGAGCTCGATTTACTATGGCGTCTTGGCACTGACACTCTCGCAGTTTTCAAACACTAACAGGAGACCTGTCCGCCACAGTTGGGCCTCGTATAAACTCCCGTGCTTGTACTCCGACAACGCACGAACCACTTGTGAGAAGATCCTTCCTTGCTCGTCCAGTTGTATACTCGTGTGTTTCATCGACGGGGGGGCTAAAATAGGGGATGGGCTTAGAGGGGTTGCGTTCGTTTGAGGGGTGGGGCTTGATCCTATAGACCGAGGGTTAAATCCGGGCACCCTTGCTTCTTACTAAGAGGAACCCCAAAAACTCGTGTGTCCATGTGGGTATGTGTGTTGGATGCTGAAGCGAAATGTTCTCTGCTCTACTTGCCGCAGCTGAACGAGGACAGATATGAAAGAAGTAAGGAAGGGCCTGCTTCCATCGTCCGCAATCGTTTTTCGACCGTGCACACTGAATTGGATTGGCGTTTTTCTCATGTGTGTACATTTGCGTGTGGATGCAAGATGGATGGCGTTTTATTAATACGTTCTTGAATTGATGGAGGTGAAATTTGTCGTAAACGCTTTTTTTCGCGTATGTCACCCAAGGGGATTGAAAACGGAGTCATAGTATGAGCTATGGGGATTATTATTGATTAGAATATTTCATTATTTCGGTTCGTAAGAGAGCCTTATGATAAAAAAAAACCTAAAATAAATCAAATTTAGATGTTTATACATAAAATAAGGTAATTCGAGATAAGAAGCAGTTTTCGCAGGCGGTAAAAAGGTGTGAGAATAATTTACCTATCACGTACGAATATTTTGATGTAAATTAATTCGTGTTTAGACATTTTTTTCGCTGTTATCTAGGAATTTATTACTTTTTTTTTAGCGCTCGAGAGGATTACTTATCAGCAGGAGAGAGGATGATTCATAATGATTTTTGGGAAGCCATACTTCGGTGTATTCATCGAAGCAACTTAGGGCTGGGCTCCGATGTTTTGAAATTCTGGCTGCTTTCGCTCACGCCAACCCTCCCCCGTTCACTCTGGGATATGGCAGTGTGAAGACGTGACAGAGGGTTGGAAACATGAGAAAGAAAAAAAATGCGTGACACAATGGGGTCGCTCTGGGACGTGCGAGCCAATGAACGGGAAGTTTTTTTTCTCTGATGTTAGGAATATCATTTTACCTTCGCGTTTAATATTTCACTGGGAGATGGTGCACGAATGGAGTCATGTTTTCACGGCTCGACGAATTTCATTGACGAAATTAATAGTATTTATACATGAAGAGACCCGCTAGAATGACGAATGGTCTACGTTCTTTTTTTACATTTGTGTCTCGACCCCAGACGGATCGTCCTATCGGAGCATAGCACGGGCATAAAAAATACTTTAATTTTTTTTCTATACCAGCATAATTAAGGCTAAATTATTCTCCAAGATGAACCTTCGATCCTTCAAATTGACAAAAGCATCGATCCTCATGAACAAACCTCCATTTGCAAGCTTAATCAAAAGAAAGTGTCTCTGCTGACAAGATGGATGCTCCTTTCCTTCTTCGTTATTTCGCTCAGCCAGTCGTGACGGAGAATAATTTATAGAATTTTGTGAAAGACACGTAGTGGATAAAACTCTCGAAGGATTTGGATACGCCCGGCATATGACAAACAACAAATTTAATTCTTATGAAAGATTTAGGCAGCAACTTTGCGTGTAAAAGAAATCATTTTTGGACCCGAATGCTGTTCTATAACGTGTCACATTTAAATAAAGGATCAAAAACTCTTCGAATCTTCGTTCTCAGAGTCGAACTTTCCATTTTTTATTGTTGTCTATGACACAAAATGAATCAGTGACGAGAAAGTATGCTCGGATTATTCATGCATTAGTTAAGTCTACTCAGAAACGATTCTGTACGTATGTGTAAGCAAACAGCGAAGCCCAGAGTCCCAGGGTGCGTTACTCGGTCGCTTGATTGGCTCTATTACAATTACATTATTCCGCGTATGGTATGGCATTGGATAGGACTCTCTCACTCGCTTTCTCTCTTGCCACGTAGTGTGTTATAGTTCCAACAGGATACACACGGTGTAATGTTGTTCGTACTAACGAGGAGAAACCAGTATATTAACTACGTGGCAGGGTAGAATGGCAAGAGAACAGTAGCACGAAATGAAGAGACAGAGGGACTACATCGAGCATAATCCCTGGCTTGTAAGGCCTCTCTATCATGTTGGCTCGCGTGGTTCGCGAGCCTCGGTGTGTCACAAGGGCGCAAAGAAACAAAGGTGAGTGTGAGTTGGTACATACCTAAACACTGTAGTGTAAGAGGGAGAGAAACAGATAGAAAGAGAGAGGGAGAGGGAGAGGAAGAGATTCCAATCAGATAAAGAGAGCAATGATCGCCATCTGACCTTTCGGAAAAGGATAGACATTGATTCGTTATAACCAGGAAGAGAGAGAGATGGAAAAAGGAAGAGATAGAATAATGGGGGTTGGTAATATGGCGGTAGTACACAATGCAACAGAGCATTCGGTTCTCGTCGCATACTCTCGTCCCATCTACGGGGTTCGTTAGGTTTGTACGTTTGTATAAAGTCGGTGCAGCACACACGCTGTCCAGTCAGGAAATGTAGAGCGAGGGAAAGGGAGGAAAATGGGGTGTCCACCCTCGCGATATAAACGCGCCACGATACACAGCAAACTTCACGAGTGTGGAGAGGAAAGCATTTGCCAGAGAGATATAGAGAGTGAGAGATAGAGATAGTGCGACGCAAAGTACGCCAGGGTCTCGTGATGAACGACGTCACCCCAGTTGGCTGGCATTGCTATGCTAGATGCATAACTGTCATCACTAGTCCAAACTAGATCAGCCACGACGTGGCTTCTCCGTACAGTCGAGTTAACGGCTCTTCCTCTGTCTCTTATTCGTTTTTTTTCTTTCTGCATATACATTCACATATCTGTCTCGTGGGAGAGAGAACAAAATGGCTGTGATACTAAACGACACTATCCATATTTTTGTTGTGCCAAATTAACGCTGACTCGCACTATTGCCACTCTGAGAAAATGATTCCGTTTATACAACAAAACCATCCGACTCAATTTATTATGGACTATGAACGCTGGTCTTGTCATTTTGTTAAAATGTAAGATGTCATTTAAGATGACTCAATTATTAAGTTGAGTTGGTATTAATAGTTCAAGCGAGTTTTGGGAGACAGAATTAATTTATTTTCCAAACTATTAAAAGATTTTCTTGCTTACTTTGCTCTGCAGTGCGAATTTCAGTAAATATGACAATTATTCAGGTTTACTTTCGACACGTTATGTCTAGTCAATACTTTTATTGATTCCGTTTTGCTCAACGCCTCTTGTTGCAGGGTGCAAAGTAGATTTTAGTGTAAACCAATCAAATCTTTTTCTGGTTCATTAACACATGCATGGCGTTAAGTTTCCAATATTAATGGCGACTGAGGGTTGTTGCGAAAAAAAAGGCATGGAAATTGAAGAGGAAATCCGGGGTTGGACGGTACGAAGGTAGGGTTATAGGTAAGTGGTGAAGCAACCACAGTGTGGGAAGTGAAACGAGCCAAGCATCGTGGAACCTTTTAATAGGATGAGGGTAAAACAACGTGAAGTTTCGTAAGAGAATGAGAAGACGGTATAGGCTCGATAAGGTGCGAGTGAAAGGGTTGAAATGGAGAATATACGGGGTGAAAATTACACGGAAATAGCAACGAGTGGCCAAGTGGCTTGGTTCGTTCATTGCGGCCTCAAAGAAGGGCGGAGTAAGGGCGTTAGAAGTGTGAGAGTATTGCGGGAGGATACGATTCATAAAGCACCAATTACCCAACCAGCAACCCGTTTCCGAGGTATAACAGGGAACTTGGTCTCACGGCCTTGAACACGAGATTCTGTTTCTCGTTGTTTCGCTGAGACTCATTGGTTCTTATTCGGAAATGAAGTTTTGGGTAAGGGTTGCGTCAGGGGTTCAAGGACAACTTCGATATTCTTCGATACGAAAGTTGAGCGTCGAAGTGTTCATCGTGCAAACGTACTTTTCTGGCAATTTTTTTTACCTCAGTGTCGAAGTTTCTCAAAATTTGTAACTCACGGTTAACTGAATGAAGTTTTATAGAATAAACGACTTTATTTTTCGATTGTCGAATTATTTGCAATTTAAGATTTTTATCTGAATAATGCACAAAAGTGCCCGAGAAACCGGACCGCAGTTGTGTTTTATTTTATGTTTCTTTGACCATCTCGTTCGTTTCACTCTCACCGCAGTTCAAGGGTCATCTTACGAATCGATCAAGGAGCTCCAAAATTACTCGGCGAACCAGCTTGCCTGATATTATCGATTCACCGTGTGAAGTAACCGCACATCGATTTGCCCTCCCACACCGAACTTTTTATTCGTATTTTCATTGCATGGATCCTGCGTGGATCACGTTCGTAAGAAAAGAGCGCAGATTCCATTTCTGATTCGATTTGTTCTGGGCATCGATTGCAAATTATTTCGCGATCATTACCGTATAATCGAGGATGCAATAATAATTTTACGATATAGATATGAATACTTTTTTGACATGTAAACTTTGTGTAGAAATTCGAAGATGAAAAAATGATTTTAAACTACGAAACTCTTCGGCTCGTTTTTTTTTTCGAAAAAAAATTTCGAAGAAAACGCATGTAACGGACGACAATCGAACTTCGACACTAAATAACGTTTTCGAACTTGTCAACATTCAGTGCAATTCTCAATTCGTCGTTTAATTATGTTGGACGATGTTGATGAATACCAATCGGATGTTCGTTTGGAGAACGAGAGCAAGAGGGAGAGAATTTGCGGGAAGCGAGTATACAGACGATATTGACATTTCGGCAGGAAGTGCGCTTGATATACGGTTGTGCAATTTATCGAATGATAAATTCCGTCTAGATAGGATCGAGTCAGCCGCGGCTAGATTAAACGACAATTCCTTCTCTTGAATTCCAGTGGTTTTCTCTGTCCGTGTGTAGAAGAAGGAAAAGGGAAGAGGAGGAGAGAGAGAGAGAGAGAGAAAGTGAAGCAAAAGTCTCTCGCGAGTTGCACCCCCTCCCTTCGCCAAAACTACGAAGTACGACGATTTCTTCGCCCGAGGGTTCTCGCTCTTTCTCCCGGGAAATTAAATATAGGGTCGAATTGCAGTTGTGGCGAAAGATATAGAACTTTTCTCTCTTTCCTCATTCCGATATCTGCTTCTTCCTTTTTTCCCTCTTTTTCCTTCTCCTCCTTCTTCTCATTCTTTTTTTTCTACCCCACAAAAGCTCTTCGAGCTCCATTCCTCCAGGCATTTTCTCTCTTCGTTCTCTCCTCGTCACAGAAACCCTCGAGGCATGTACAGAAACCCTCACAATTTTGCTTCGTGTACACGCAAACACATTCGCACACTCAGAAACCCCTTATCTATCCTACCGCAGACTCTTCTTTGCCCCTCAACAAGCACCCTCTGCTTCTTATTCTCGGCACCCCATCTCTCTCACCAAACACCCACTATTCTCTCCTCCCTCTTATATCTGTGCATGAAAGTCACTCCTGGTCCTTCGACCCTCGAAAAATCATACTTTTCTTTTACCCCCCTTCCATCATGGCTCGCATATATTCAAGGACCGTCACGCACAAACCCTATTTCGATAAGATTCTTGGTTATTTATTTTTATTTTTTCTTTACTTGTATCTTGTTGGATGATCGAAAAGTGCAATTAAAAGACTCCTTTTCTTACATATCTACATTTACACATTATCCAATAATAGCAGGTTAATAAATTGATGTTCTGTACGCAGTTTAAAAATCCACTTGGATCACCGAAAATTGTTCAAGTGAATCATTGTATGTGCTTAATTCATACTGGAACGAATTTCATCGTAAATTCTGCAGTCCCTAATTAATATTTTTCCATATAAACGAACGGTTTTGTTTAACTCGAACACGTTTTGTTGAATTATTTTTTATTATGAACGGAACCAATTCTGCCAGGGACGTGATTCGTCGAATTTAAGGCACTTCCTCAAGGTATGAAGTAACACACTCTAAATAACTGTATAACGGTCGGTCTTTAATTGAATATGCATTAGCACAGTGAAGTAATTCTGGAAAGAGCTCGGCCCAGCTATTCCCTTTTTCCTTCTTGAAACATATAAACCGTGTGTTTACGTATATACGTATATAAATGTATGCGCAGGGGAAGAGGAAGAGAATTCTCTGGGTGGTATATACGACCACTATAAGAACGTATACTCATTCACAAGAAGGTATCTCTCGTGTGGCTGTATAACCTGATTAAAAGGAAACGAGCCTGAAGTGCAGAACGCCGGGTGGGGTGATAAAAACAGGTTGGGCTACTGCGACGCGCGTAATTACCGTGTTCAACGGGAAACGTTTTCTACGCAGCGTCACACGTGAGTTGGACGATGAATCGCCCTCGACTCTATAGTTAAGCACGAGACTTTAGATTCATGGAAGAAGAAAAAAAAATCTTACAAGTTCATTACACTTTTTTTGCAGCGCGAACGATGATATGGTTGGACATTCTTCAACCAGTGTCCAAGAAGCAGAGGTTTTGGAATCGTCAAAAAATTATAGTTCTTTACATTGCACGATAACTAGCGACGACTCTCAATTAAAATAATATTTTAAGAGTTCTATGGAACGATCCATAAAATTAGAAGGCTTTTTAAACTGCTCCCGCAGTTCGTTACGTCGGTTGATGACGATTATATTATTTCTCATCATACTTTAAGGGCGCTGAAATTTTCAAGAACTTTCGGCCCCCATGACAGCTGCGAACCCTTCTCCCTCATTGCTGAAAATCGAGGGAGTAAAAAATAAAAAACGACAGAGTCGACAAGTCCCTTGGTCCCTCGTGCTCATTCCACGATTTAATTGCAGCGACGTCTTTTG
The DNA here is from genome assembly GCA_013761285.1 of Campoletis sonorensis. Classification (NCBI taxonomy): domain Eukaryota; kingdom Metazoa; phylum Arthropoda; class Insecta; order Hymenoptera; family Ichneumonidae; genus Campoletis; species Campoletis sonorensis. Next base: position 3,113,827 of record JACEOJ010000145.1, read on the forward strand.
GGAGCTACCTTCGGCACCAACGCTGGTACACAGGGTTAGGAGACTTTTGTGGCGAGACAGAAAAGTAGATGGGTTCGCTCTCCTTTCTTATTTTTGTTTCCTCGGGCAGCAATGATTCTCTCGTGAGGAGCCTTTATTTTTTTAAAACGCCACGTTTTTCCTCGTGCAGCCCCACCGTAAGTCACGGAGCACTTAACTATTTCGGTGCAAATTCATCGAGACATAAAACCATTATACGAGACCCTTGAGACACGAAAACGAAAAACAACGGGAGGGACAATATGTTCAACTCAGGCTTGCATTTTCTTGACTGAACGCATTCCAAATGCAAAGTACATTTGAGTATGAGTAAAAAGAAAGGAAAAAAAAAAGAATGCAGTACAACAGAATCTCAAAAATGCGCTCATTTATTTAAAATTCCAAAGAAATTCGTATCTCGTGATGCGCAATTGACTACAAGTGATTACAAGCAATAACTTTCGGTGTATTTTTATGCGTCAAGTCTTCACCAGAAGATGTTTCAACCGTTGAAACTGCAACCGGAAATGTGATGTTGTTCGGAAATGATCGAATTCGCAGTTGAAGTCACGTAGGAAAAAAACGCCCAACATTTCATCCATTTCTTTAGATACAATCGCCGCAGTCTTTTTTATCCTCATAACACGTGCGAAGAAGCGAGAGGCTTGAAAATTACGTGTTCGTGAGTAAAGTAGAGCTAATTTCGTGGGTTTCGCGCCCTTGGATTCCACTTGGATATGGCGATGGGATGAGAATGGAAGGGGATGGATCGAGGATGAAGGGCTCGAGCGTTGCTCGCTGCTTGTAGTATTCCCTGGTAGACACAGCCCCTTTGGGTTCCCTACCAACCCTTTTTGATACGGGAGTTGCGGAGGCTGAGAGGGCGGTGAGAGCGAGACATCCTGTAGGAACGTTGGGGGTTGGTCGGACGAGTGAAGCAGAGTACGCGATCTAGCGAGAGAGAAAGAGGGAGAAAGAGAGAGAGAGAGAGAAGAGAGTAGCAGTAACAGCAGCAGCGTGCTGCCCGCACCAGGCGCCCCTTCGCATATTTCACTGGGAATTTACGAGCTTCGATACGACAGGGAAATTGCAAGAATGGCGGAGTAATCTATCTCTCCTTGCTGCCTCCGCGCGGCAGAAAGAGATAGAAGGAGAAAGAGAGCAGGAGGGTTCTCTTCTTTTCCCAGAGCTTTTCGTTTTCTTTTTCCTTTTTCCATCATCCTGTCTTTTTCGCTCTTTCACCCTCTCGCGAGATTCGAACCATCCCACCGAACCAACCCTCTACTTCTCTCCACTTTACCCTCTTCGTGCACACTCTCTCTCACCCACGACCCACCCGAAAAAAAAGAACAGAGAAAACGTAACACACTCGAATACGATCCTGTACAAGTCTCGCGTATATACATATGTAGCAGGAATACGAGAGAAAGAAGATTCTCCTCCATCTCCCTTATAGATAAAAGGGATTTGTCCTTTTTCGGTAGATCTTGGGGGTACGCAGCAAATGCCAGAAGGCCTAATTGTGTTCTCCTTCTTCTTCTTCGTCTTCTATTTCTTTCGGATAACCCGCGATCTATCGCCTCTCGTTATACTATTATCCAGCATCGAAGAGAGAATATATCCTTGGCAAGATATCTCTCGAGGGTTTTTCTCGCAAATGCCAGTGACAAAGAGGAATGAGGGTGGAAGATTTATCTATAGATGTGTCAACGATCTTTGGCTTAGTTCTTGTGTAACATTCATAATCCAAGTACAGTAAACAGTTTGATTTTTCATCACTCATTCTTTTCAAGTTTCTCAATTGCTACATTCTTTCAAACTTCGATAAACTGTTTTTCAATCGTAAGATTTTCTCATTAAAACGACGATCCACCGTCCTCAGCAAATACTAAACATACCAAGAAAGTGCTGGCACACAAATGCAATGATCACCTGTTCCAAATTCACACCATATAGTGAATATACATCGCAGACCTGTAACACGCTCTCAGTGACGTACTGCTGGTACACGACCGTTCATCAAGGTCTCCGGGGGTTGGTGTTATCCCCGAAAATCCACCTTCAACCTATTCGCTTTCTCCCTGCATCTGTCTTTTTCTTGCTTATTCCGAAACTACATAGAGTTCGGCGGTCCACGTTATTCCGGTTGCTAGGATGAGTTTCTTAAAACTCAACGTATGAAAAAAAATCATGTTTTTGGAGCAACTAAACAAAACAACTCACGAGTTTCATGATCGTATGAAAAACATTAGACAGTGGCTGTTGACGTTAGAGGTTCCAAGTAAGAAAACGTAGATTTTTAAATGATGATCCATTTATGTTGTTCAACTGTATTATTATTATGGCCTGTTATGTATTATAGTTCATTAATTTATCATTTTCACTCTTATTCTCATACTTTCAGTCTCTCTCTCTCTCTCTCTCTCTCTCTCTCTCTCTCTCTCTCTCTCTCTCTCTCTCTCTCTCTCTCTCACTCTCTCCGTTTCTTGTATGCAGAACATTCTAAGCATTGAATGAAAACCTCTTGAATCAACGTGGGACCAAAAAAAAAGATAGAGATGTAGCAAGCACTCGTGTTCGAGTTTACGAGCTCAAGCACATACTGTCGTGATGAATGAACATGGGTCTCGCTCAATGCCAGTCGGCTCGTTACGCTCGTCTCGCTATCAGTTCCATCCAGACTCTACAAAGCGTGCTGTACACTTGACTACTGTGAGCTCAAGAAAATCTCAGAGAAAGGGAGAGAGAGAGAGAAAGAGAGAGGGGCAACAAATGATATCGAAAGTGGTTGAATAATCGTTACAAAGCGAGAAGCAAGACGATTCTTGCGAGTAAGAAAGGTTATGGTATGATAAATACACGTCAAACTGCCATAAAGTTTGAATAGGAACAGAAATGTAGTTACAAAATTTTAGAGAGGTACTGAAGAAACTAAGTTCATTGGTGGATACGCCGTCAATCTTTTGTTGCTATTGCATCGATGAAATTTGCGTGTGAGATCGAACTGCTTAATTGGAAAAGTTTAAAGAAAAAGTGTTTTCCTTCGAAGGCCTCACGAGAGCAAGATTTAAAATGATTTTAATAGTCTTCTTTGTTTTTCGTTTTATTTATACGATAAAGGGTGAAACATTAAAGAAGACGTTTGTGTCGGACGGTCAGTGGTGAGGACGTTTATATTATCTTCACATTGAGAGGCTGAATACTATGCATATCAGTACTTGAGATTCGAGTTGTTGCAGATGAGTGAGAAAGAGAACAAGGTTGAAAAAAATGATGAAAAATGAACACGAGGATATATATAACGAGGAAAAAGATGGAGAGAGTCGGAAAGTGGAGACGTGAAAGAGGATACACGTTGTTGGTTGTCTGGTTTATATATCTATAGATATTTGAGAGTACGAGTACCGAGAGCGCGCGCCGGGCGGCTGCCTCTCGGTTTAATTTAACACAGCAGCTGTAATCCCATCCATTACACCCGCGGTAATATACGATCGCTCGAGATTCATACTCCGTTTTTTCACTAATTAACAGACGGGACAAATCGCTCCAGCGATCCCTCCTCTCTTTTCTCCTCCTCTGCCCCTCTCGATATAGTCCCCTTGACTATCGCTCCGGTCCACGAACCGCTGGTGCATCCATCCGTTATCGTACTTCGCGAAAGAACCAACGGGCTTTTGCTACCCCCGTTCAACCCCTTTTTCACTTTCTCGCGCTATATTCTCGGCCAAGGTGAATCAAGAGAGAGAGAGAGAGAGAGAGAAAAAAGGGGTAGAAAATCTAAATTCCACGAAGCCATCTCACCAATATATATAATTATACATTCAAGTGTGATTCTTCTTCTGGCCCCCCTTCCAAATTTTATACACTTGATATTTTCCAGAACATTTCATTCGTAAACGCTGTAATTAAGGCAATTTGTTCATTTGCCAGTTATCATTGGGCTCTACTAACTTTTATTCCTCGCGCCAAATTTACTACAAAGTTTATTTATTTTTCTTATTCTCAATGTGATAAATGACCTTTGTTATCGAAACTTCTATTTTTTAGATGTTATTATTTACCGACAGCGATCGATGTGTGGTCAGTGTGTGTCGGCAACCTCCAAAGTTAAGCAGCCTCGGGCCAGATCAATACTTGGTTGGGTGACCACTTATTCGGGCACCGGGTTGCGTTTTAATCGCAAGTAAAGGTGATCTTGGAAGGTTCAACATTTAAGTTTAAGTCACGATTGCGATAAATCTAATGAACGTTTTGTGGTAGACTTCAAATTTGAATAAAAATTGGTTTGAAAAAGATTTTATTTGGAGCTTTGGAGTTAATGATTATAAAAAGAATATTAGTTGTTGGTGGTTCTTGGTACGGACAAGACGAATCGCTCGGTTTCTGTCGCATGAATAATATAGCGTCGAGACTAAACCCGAGTAGGATCGCGAACCGACACGGTCCCAGGGATTTAATTGGATGGACAGCATTGCAACGGTGCTTAATTAACTAATTAATTTCACGCGGTATATACGAACACGATATGATTCGACGTTGCTCTCTCGTTCACCGACCATTCACTTAAGAACGAAGAGGACGAGGAGAGGATTGCTTTGACTTTCCGAGTCAACGCGCTCGTTGTAAAACACTCACGAATGTTCATCGTAATTAATTCGTCAGATAAATCAAAGTGCACGGGGTTACTTATTACGCTCGATATTTTATTTACGAGTTTCATTTTTTTCTTCACTTTTATTTGCATCCATGGAGGAAAAATATGATGTCAAAATATTTATTTTTGTTCGCGATGCAAACTTTGTGTTTCTTGAATGAAAAAGTCATAATTTATTAATTGATTCTGAAGAGGTGTGTAACTTTCTCAAATTGACAGAACTAGAGAGTCATTCATATTTCGAAGGAAAATGATGGATATTTCATAGTCTTCTATTTTCATGAAAAGATCATTAAAAAAAGTTGAAAAATATGACTATCCGTACATGTTGTATAACACACGCGTTATTGTGTGTTTGGAGCATGAGACGTGTCACGTGCAGCATGCGTGTTACTCGCCATTTCGGGGTCTTGGTGGTTGAGACGAGGGCGTCAGTATAGCAAACCCCGACATCGAAGGGAGGTTGGATATAACAAGCGGAGGGTCTTGGAATCGGGGAAGGAGATAGGGAACTATATATGGCGTGGGATGGGAAAGGGATGCGACAGGGTGTAGGCGTACGTGTGACCACGTGGGGTGTACAGACGAGAATGGCCAAGGGGTTTTCTGGCGTTGCTGCTGGCACGAGGAAAATTTGCATTTCATAAAACATATGCCACGGAAGTGGAATAAGAAAGTCGCTTGCTCAGCTCGACAGGAGCAGCGAAAGAGAATAGAAAGAGAATGAGAATACGTCAGAAGGCTTGAGGAAGAAGCTGCGAAGAGAAAAAGGATGATATAAAAGAAGGGGTCGAGAGAGGGAGGATAAAGAAAAAGGTCCTTCCATCCTCTTACTTTTGCCAGCAGATCGCGTACGCGCGGGGGGAATGGAGGATGGGCAGGAGGGGTTGTTCTCTCCCGGGAGAAGCTGACGGAAAGAAACTCCGATATATCACGAAAGGTGCCACTTCTTTCTTCCTCTCTGTGAGAGTTCTTTTCTCTCTTCTCGTTTTTTCCCTTTCCTCTTTTCTGTTTTCCTATCTTTTCGAGTGAGAGAGAGAGAGGGCAACTTTGAGTAAAAATGGAGGATGGAGTGTATAGATATGCGATGCCAAGAGGAACGGTTCGCGTGATGTAGTGAAACAAATCGGTAATGGCATCTCTCTCTCCCTCTTTCTCTCTTTTTCTCTTTTCGGACTTCGTGTGCTCTGGCTTGCTCAAAGTTTTTAGTGGCTTGGCTCCAAATATTTTGGCTTCGGGGTCGGGTACAGTGTCGAGAAAGCGCGATCTCACCGTCTCTATGTATATAAACATACAAGCATTCGTGCGTGTGTGTGTGTTCTTCGTCGACACTAGCTCGATTTCCGCGAGAGAAAATCTCGCCTGGATGGATATATATACTTCAACGAGAATCCGAAGAGAACACAAGGTAGCGACGAGAGCACTCGCTTCAAGGGAGATGAAAAAGAGAATAGCTGGAGATGAGGGATCAGAGATGCAATGGCAAAAGCCAAAGTCCACATGCAAACGTCCTCTCTCACTCTTTCAATCTCCTTTTCCTCTCTCTCCCTTTTTTCTCGTGCTATTTTGTCTCCGCACCCTTCCAAGTCTCTCCCATGATAAAGAGAAGAGCTCGCGCGTCAGATATGCAACGCGTATGTTCATGTCATAGCCAAATAGAAAAAGACCGAAAGCACAGCTTGAGTCGTCGGCAGCCTCCGAGTAAACTAACCCCAACACCATTGTCCTCTCTCGCCGGATACTCTAAAATCTCTGTTCCTCGTACAGGCACATTTATTCAGAGGAGAATCATAGCAGCTTTCCTTTTCTGTATTTATACGAATATCTTTACGCATTTCCCAGGAAACTCAACTCTTCTCTGTATGTGCGTAAGAATTTGTAAAGGCGAACTCCAGAAATTGATTTTTGCTACAACTCCTTGAATTGTGAGCTATCATTCTTATGAATTAGTGAAATGGTAGACAAATATCTCAAATGATGAGATTTTTATAAACAAATTTATATTTTGTCTATAAAACAAATCATTACAAACGGTGGTCAATTGGTTCAACGTTCAGAGCATTTGATTCAAAATTGACGAACATAAATAATGAGGGAAAAATCATGTTTTCAAGACAGAGCTCTCATCGTTTGAGAGCCAAAGTCCATATGACTATATACAACGCCATCAGATGCCGAAAGTTGCCTGCCAAGAATAAGCTGGAAGCCTCTCCATCAAGTGCATTATTGTATGTTGGTATAACTCTCTCGTCTCTTTCTCTCTGAGGAATGCGATATTGTCGGTGCATTCATTTTTGGCTTGGACCATTCTATCTGGTTGGTGGAGCTCCTATTTTCTCGCGTGTGTTTTTCGGGTATGTATGGTCATACGTCAATGTCCGCTTTGCCTTTTCATGTCGTCTACGACAACCCCCGAGTTTTCCGCTATACGCAGTGTTATATGTTTCCCTTTTAGCTCTTGTTTGTCTTTTTTTATTATTATTGTTATATCTACCGCTCTGTGTGCTCATTGTTCCTCTCAAGCAATCTCTTCTGGATTTATAACCAATGATAAATCTAGGGGGTTGTTCCAGGGGGCATTTTTACTTCAGTAGCCAAAATATTTTGGCTCATTTTTCCAGTCGCGAAATATTATCTCAAGTATTTCACAGATGACATAATACACGCGTGTACCTTTTATCGAACAATTAAGACCGCGAACATGTATTACATGTTCGCATGTTCGTAAAAACGACGTGCTTGATGCGTCCTGGCCCGACCGCTTGCTCGTCATTGGCTCTCTAGTCTCCAATGCACTTGTTAAACGAATTCCATTATTTTATTTAAGCTATGTGCATGTATTCAAGGCAGAAACAATGCTAAATAACTTTCATAGGGCGAAGAATTTTAATGCCACGTCACTTAGCGTAAATGTATATTTATATATGTCTGCAAATATGTGTAGACGTGTATGTGGATGTGAATATATTATTATATATAGATATCGTGGCGTTATGACCCCTTCAATTATCAAAACATGTATGCAAAATTATGGAAATGTATTTGCGATGCGTCTACGCCCTCCCCCCCTCTGTCTCCCTCTCTCTCTCTCTCTCGCTCGCTCGCGTGAATCATTCGTGCTCGCAATAACGAGTTCGCATATGCTTTATCGTACATGTAAAACGACTAAAAAGCCTCATTTTTCGCATACAAACGCGCGAAGAAAAGTAGAAAGCTTTGTGGGCAGAGAAAGAGTTATTTGATCCCCCCTCAGCCTATCGGAAATATTTTTTCCCCAGAGCATCCGAAAAATAGCGATTTAATTTCGCGTTAGGGGATGAAGCCACGAAGAAAACGAAGGAATAATATACGTCGAGTATATCACTGAGGCTATTTTAAATTCGTCGAGGATACATTTTCTGTGGCTTAATTCCTCCATTTTTTTTTCTTCTCTTTTCTCTTGTAAAAACAGTAATGGAGCTGCACAAGGGCTTACATTTTTTTGCCTTAAATATTTTTATAAAAAGGTTTGTTTTGACAGTCAAAAAAATGTGAATTTTATTAGATTTACTATATTTATTGATTGATTTATGGCACTTAATAATGTCAGTTTTTTGTTTGCATTCTTGAAAAAAGTAGTTGAAGGTTTTAAAATAAATGCCCTACTTTTCGTGAATTATTTATTTAAAAATGTCAAATTCCAGCCTGCTTTCAAAGGGACGAGAAAATAAACGAACGGTCGCGAAGCGTGCGCCATTTGCAAGCGCGAAAATCGAATTCTATATTTATACTGACGTGTGAGACGACAAACTCGCGAAATAAAGCTGCAAGTCACACATGTGATATACGCGGTGCTCTTGGCAGAGGAAGGGATTGAATAGGACACGCCTAATTCTCCGTCCCAGCAATGTAGCAATTCTCAAAGTACCGTGAGCTCAAAATGGTAGAAAAGTTTCGTTAAGCCAATAAAAGACACTGGCAATAAAGGATAATGAAGAAAATGAAGAAAAACGAAAAAGTTTCTTGTGACTTTCTGTTTGGCAATGCTTGAAATATGTTTCGTCTTCTACTTTCGATTGCCTTCGTTCTTTTTCGATCTCATTTGCTACAGAATACATCGACTGTGTGAATATGAGTGTGGTCATGGATATGAAAATCTTCGATTTTTCGTAAATTATATTCAAGAAACAGTTTACTCATTTATTTTGTCTCAAATAATAAAACACAAATAAATTTAATGAAATACAAATGATTTTCTAAGTTTGTGGAAAACTCATTGTTGCCCGGTCCCAATTAAAGTGACGTGTTTGGAAGGTGTTTTCGTTTTTTTTTTCTTTATTCTTAGGGATTAACGTGACTAGCAGAATCTAAACATTTGGGCAATATATTTTAGAAGCATCAGAAGATCGATGTACGAAGAAAGTAAGTGCTATAAGAAGATTGGATGGGTCGAGTCTAACTTGAGAGTATATTTATTAACTTACGACCCACACCTTTTGGCCAAAGTGGCTCAAAGTGCGTAGCACCAAATTCAAATACCAGAGACCCCTTGCGGGTCCTCCTCCAAAGTTGTACGCGTCAGCTGACGAATGGAGTCCCTTGGTGCGCACAGGAATGATGACATACAAATATATTTTGTAGCCATCGAAGCAGCAAACAGGGACGAAAATAGTGGCAAGGAGATGCGAGAATGGTGCTTTTCTCGTCTTTCGTTGTTTTCCTTCTTTCTGTCTACAAATGTTAATACATTTTGGTGTCGTTAGCTAATGAGACCTGTTTCGATCCTTGTTAAATAAAAAAACTCTTGGAGAGAGTTGTCCAGCGTTAAAAAAAAAGCTGAACCCATAAATCATGCCACAAAATTAAAATGACGAATAATACTTAGATCGATGTTCTAATTTGAAGGAACTCTTCACAACTTCTTGCTGGTGCACAAAATCTCTCAACCGATTAAAAAACACTTTGACTATAAAGTATAACAAGTTTACCCATGAAACTCTATTGCCCTGAAAAAAATATGAGGACACAACAAAGTTAATTTGAAATGAAATATTTTCTCGTACGAATACTTTTTCGAATTCAGGCTTGGTGAGTACATAAGTAAAGGTCTATATGTGAAGAATGCGATTAATTTGGATCTTCCTGTACGGCTTGAAATCTCGTACCGTTTGCGAGTCCCGCGCGAATTCGTGCTCAGGGTTTCTCTGGTATCCGGCTGGCGCTTGGGACGGTCGGGAATACATCAGGATAACTTTTGTACATGGTAAGGACAACAACACACGAGGAGTGCGAGAAAAAGATCGGAAGAGAGAAAAAGGTGCAGCAAGTGAGTGAGTGAGAGGGAGAGAGAGAGAGAGCGAGAGAGAGATAGTGGGCAAAAGATTCGATCAAGATGAAAGAGAGATGAGGGAATAAGGCAGAGAAGAGAGTAAGAGAGAAGTTTCTCGATGTAGCAAGAAGTTTGGAAGAAACTTTAGGGAGTTCACGAGAGTCGGACGTCTCGGTCGTCGCGCGTTGGTCATCTCAGGACATACGAGAAGCTCGCGATCCTGGTTGGTGTAACACACGCACACGTAGACACAAAAGCTAAAATTCAATGTCCGCCGACGCGACGCCGCGCCGTCGGGCTGTTGTGCCGTTTGCTTTAGAGATTCTCATCCTCTTTCCCTCCCCTTGCTCCCGATCAAACCCCTACGAATGTGTCGTGGAGCACTCGAGGAGGGCGCACCGGCAGCAAGAGCGGCAAGAAGGCAAGTAGCTACAAGGACCCGGGCAACCATCGATCAATGTTGCCCGTCCGACGGTAAAACAATACGATGTTGCCTCCATAATTGACGGGAATCCATCATCCAGACTTTCGCGACTTATTTTCTACCGTATACATACATCGCCATATATCTGTATATTTTTATATATATACACACATAAAGATTTATATACACACGATCGTGCTACAGCATTTATAATCTCACTCGGTCTTAAACTCTCGTCACTTTCTACCTCTTTTATTCCCTTGAGATTTCACATATACGCGAGTGTGTTTATATAGAAATAAATATGCGCATAAATCGATGGATAATAATGAGCGTAAAATCATATCTATACATTGTAAACGTTCTCGCGATCGACACGAAACTCTTCGAATCGATCATCCATCAATATTTTTTGTTATCATCCAAATATTGTATCGATTATTAGAGAAAGAGTCATCAAATTCCGGCTGATTATTTCATCATCTGACGGATTTTCTCCCAAGAGAAACGAAGTTACGCACCGGCTCTTCGATCGAGGCACAGTTTGCTCGTTTTTATCTTTTCTCTTTTATTTATTCGGAGGATTTAACCACTGCTGGCTTATTCCAGGGTTTCGGGTCGAAAACGATCTTCGCTCGAGCACGGAACGGGGTGGCAAAAGACGTGGAATAGAGGAAGGAACAACACGCGATAGTCGAGCCTAAAATCCTCGCGAGATCTCTCGAAACTAATACCTCCTCGACCGCCCTCTTCCAACCCCACCACCCGGAGTCTTCTCCCTCAACGGATCAAGTGTTAACGAACGAAAGGGCGTAATTCTAAGGGTGCTAGGAAGAAGGCCCCGTTATTTACGTCCTTTTGCTCGATAATATTCTATATATGTATATATTATGACGTACGAGCCGGTTGGTCTTCCGGGGCTAATTCCGTATAAATATTCGTAATACAGATTATGCTAATCACCCTCAGTGCCTATGCTTGGATGCAAATTAGACGATGCTCGCACACAATGCGGCATAGAGTGTGTATATACGTGATTATGGTGTCGCTACAAGTAGAAATTCATATATAAATTAAGGTTTGTTTGTGGGTACGTTACGAGAAGAGAACAGTCGACTTGTAATATAGGCAAAACGTGAATCTCGCTGTTTACGATTTATTTTTCTACCTACGAAACAAGCGAGTTCACTTTTTCAGTTTACGTCATCGAAGACCATAGCAGAGTAGAAAAAAAATGAAAAAAAGTGCAGCTTTCCGCGTGCGTGGGCGATGTTAAGAGATAAACAGATTTATTACCCTCGGCGTATAATATGTTTGAAGATAACGACACCGAAACTTCATTAAAAAGACTTTTGTATCCCGCACGATCCGTATCCGATCTTGTCTCGTACACAGTTATCTAACTTATAGCATTATTTCTCATAAACAGTACGTCACTCTCGAATTTTTGGTTGAAACGTTCTAGCCGAATGAACATTGAGATTAGGGCTTGTTGCTTAAGCACAATCCAATCATTACAAATTCTTTGAGTTCCGATATTCAAATTCAATCTTCGAGAGAAACAATGTCGATGAATCATCCCTGTAAAAATGGAAAATAAATAAAATTCCGTATTGCCAAAATCGTATGATCTAAAAAAAAACATCTTGTCTCTCTTTATTTCACACCAATTCTTTTTTGAATCGCCCAGTGCGCAGGTTGAGAAAAAAAAGTCTAACGATTATTTCCTCGGCGTCGATTGGCCAGCTCTCGAAAATTCGCAGAGACCCAAAAACCCCATAATTCATTAACAAGAAACCGATCGGTGACACTTCAGCCCATCTTTCTACTGCTGTTTCTTCTCACAAAATGGTATATAGCCAAAGATAATAAACAGCAAAAGCCAGTGTGTTTGTGAATGAGTGATTAACGAGGGAATTGTGGGCAAGATTTGGCGAGGGGGTTGGACCGGAGAGTGGTACGCAAAAGGAGTCCTGGACTAGGTCCTAAGTGGCCAAGTACGTAAGTAACTTAGAAGTGGGGTATATAGCAACGAAGGAGCCTTGAGTTTACTTTCTTCAAATACATATATACCACAGCACTGTACTCTCGCTCGTGGTTGTAGAGACCTACCGACGAGGGCATTTGTATCGGGACCAAGCCGCCGCAAGGTGGTCACGGGTTTCGTGTTTCGCACACACTCCTTGGTGAGCAAACACTCACGAAACCACACGAGTACGATAAGGAGGCTTCTCTCTACATCTCCGTCTCTCTCCCTCTCTCTCTCTCTCTCTTTTCCTCTCATCACCCTCCCTGGGGTCTTGGAGTTTACCTGGCGGTCTAAAGTCTAGCGTACACGTTTATATATACGTGAATTTCTACATCTATGTAGATATATGTTTATGTATACATATACGCGAATACAGTAAACCGCACAACACACGCGGAATGGTACGCCAACTCCACTCCTAATGCGGAGTAATGTTGATTTACGTTTGGCGTTGGTCTCTCCTTCTACCAGTTAGAACAGTGTAGACCTTGGTTCTCTCTTTCATTTTCCATCCCCTGCAAGCCCTGTGTAGAGCAACCCCCTGGCACCTTTCCCCTACCCCTCCAAAGACGACTTTGTCGTCAGCCATAATTCTTCGTGACACGAGCCAGCGAGCACTGTGTTACGACTCACTCTGAACAAATGTATTCGGTTTCCCATATTTGTGTTACATCGCGGACGCTCTAGATGCATAATAGTTTAGAAACATTAATAAAAATCACATTTTGCATTGTTAATGTTGCACATTAAATCTTGGAATTGAATAAGCAGAGTTGATGCGTTTATGCTGTGATAAGGATTCCATCAGGACGTTTCTAGGTGAAGAACCTATTTTAAAAAAAGGTTTGGCACTGTTTTCAAATCTCCCGATTTGCACAGCCCTCCGTAAATGACGTAACACCGACGTCGGAACAAATTGACTCAATCAAAGATGTGCGTCGATGCTCCACCGATTTCGGAATGCGGTAAAAAAAGGAGGAAGATCCTGAGAGGGGGGATGTGGGTGAGAGACTGATAAAAAAGCGTGGAGAAGGAACGCCGAGAAGTGACGATGAGAGAAAATAATGCTTGGAAGGTCCTTAATGGGATCACTCAAGGAGAATCTCGTTGAGGAACACACAGCTCGGGGATATATCTCATCCGGGCCCCATGGCGATCGCTCCTGAGACACACGGGCTTCTCTCATCCGGTGTATATGCTGCTCCGAGGAGATGTTGTTGAGGGGAAAAAAAAAACGTTTGTCGAGCTTCCTAACGCGCTCGATTCTTCATTCTCTCCTTCGTCTCATGTATAAGATGAAGCACAGAATCTTTATATATATCTATACACACAAAAATATATAAATAATACGAACAAGGTGTCGCTGTATACAACCTGATATACCAAAGGTGAGATACTAATTGAAACGAGAAATTCCAAGCACATATCGCGACAACACACGCGCTACGAAACGTCGCGACGAATCTTGTCACCGAAGTACGTGAATTCTCTTAGCAATGAAAAAGCCTCCGGTCTTCATATTTCAAAGCGTTTAATTGTGCAAATTACGCCTTTTTCTTCCTTAAGCATTGAAATATATATATAAATATTTAAAAAGCCGTATAACTGAAAATACATTCAGTGTTTACAGAGATACGAGTACATGACACAGAGTACAGCCCTCCGTATGGCAGATCACGCGAACTCGTTTCATTTCTGAACCAACAGACGACGATAGTCCGACAAAAAAAATACTTTTCCTGCTCTGCAGTTGTTCTCCCTTCAGGTATCTTTTTCTCCCGATTTTCTCGCCTCTTTAACGCGATATAACAACTCTCATATATATTTATATACATCATCGTGTATGTATTCTTTATGCGCAACTTTGCGATATTCCGGACGATATGAGATCGACAGAAGATCGTACCGACACACGCACCTTCTCGCAAGTGCAGGAACGAAATGGCCTTGCAGGTTACAGACTTCTCGCTCGACACGTAAACAAGATTGGAAATCTTGAAAAATCTTTAGAAAGAATACATTTGGATCCAGAAATTTGTTCTATGAATAAATCCAACGAATTACCATTGCTCTTTTTTTAACCCTGTGAGCCATGGCAGACTACGTTGTCCACCTACTTTTTTTTGCAATGTTTTCAGTATTGAACTGCTATGTTTCCTTACATTGAAAAAATACGAATATATAAACAAATATTTAAATTTAGTTTTCATGAGAAAATTAATTAATTTTCTACAAAAATTCTATGAACATTTAAACGACAATTATTTTACAAACTCTATGGACTACAAAGAATTTTATGATTTGTTTTCATAATGTCACAGAACCAATTTCGAACCAAATTTAAAAAAAAACCGGATGAACGTTTCAATTCGTAGATATCTTCTGAACAACACGATTAAGTTTTTTTTTACTAACCATGGGATTTTTAAGCTACTTTAGAAACTGAAATTCTGGTAAAATAATTGGCAGCTAAATTGCCTGTCAATTTTATAGGCAATAATCATTCAAAGACAATGAATAAAAAGATATTCTAATCCAATATAATAATAACAACAAGACAGTTAACCTACGAATAGCGTAAAATAATGCAAGCAAATAAAAAGGATTCATTGCAAGGACAATCAACAAAGGATCGGTAGAAAATGTCGTAGCCTTACAAGGTAGCCACCGGAGTGTAAATCCAAAGACGATATTCACAAAGAGAATGAGTGCGAAAAGACGAACAAATCTTTGGTGTTGCTGTGATCTTGAGGAAAAAGTATAAGAGTCAGGTAGAATATAAGAAATGTGTGTACGTGGACGAAAAGAAAAGAAAATAAATGAACAAAGAGGAAGAAATCCTCTTTCGTGTCTGCGCGAAGAGAACAGACCGGTGTGTAGAACGCGCGTGGGTAAACGCTTTATCGCAGGACTGCATCCCCGCGCGAATCCACACGCGGCAAATGCAACGTTCACCGCGAGAAAGCCGCGTGTGGACAAGCCAGAAACGGTTTACCTGCTCTATATATGCCTTGTAGGTAATTCAGGGTGTAATATCAGTGTTCTAATTCGAAGAAGGCATAAAAGATGTTGTAGAATTGGCTGAGCAGGCCTTTTTGACTGTAAGGAACGAGCTCATATGTGCATACATAAATATATACATACATATATGTATGTATATGACGCTCTGTGGCTGTAACCTAAGCACACGTACCGCCGCAATAATATACGACCTTACAATTCTGTACCTATGTATATATTCTATGTATATATCGATTATATGAACAGATATATAAGTTTCATGTACCTGCCGCGTACACGAAGTACATGTTCCTACTTTACCTTTGATCCAGCTATCCTCACGTTATATACGTACTTACACGTAGGTATCGAATGTTCCATTGGTCTTTTACTCTGAACTCGGGATCCGCTATGATGCGACAGACCGGAGATTTTGACTAAAGCACTGGGTGAAAAGGAAAAAGGATGTGGAAGAAGAGGCAAGAAGGAGAGTAGTTCAGAAGATCGCGACGAGAGAGCTCGCGATACAAATGCATCAGTTTCACGGCTCGTCGGACAAGACAACGAGATTCATGCGGTTCTGCTCATGCATGAATCAAGAACCTTTTCCATATTTACATAACAACGTACGACGAGAGAGCAGGAGAGAACCTCGTGGAACGACCAGAACCAACTCCGTAGCTTGTGTATATTCTTGTTCGGTTTTATGTATATGTGTGTGAATGTGTTTACGAGGAGTGCTCGGTGCACTCTTTGGAGCACTTGGAAGAAGAAACGAGATGGAAAGAGAGAGAGAGAGAAGGAAAAAGCATCTTGACAGATTGGGCCTATCGACTCGCTCCTGTCCTTCGCAAGGACTCTCCTCTCTCTCTTTCTCTCTCTTTCTCTCGAAGGGGGTGTGTATGCACCTCGAAGAAGAATTGCCAATGTCGATCTTCGAATTGGACGAAGATCTGTGAGATCGACCAAAATTTACGCAACTTTTTTTTCTTCTTTGGACGACAATTCTCTCCTGCCATTTTGTATAAGTAACACGATCGTTTGGCTCACGCAGTGAGACACCGACTAATTGTTCTTCTTGTTTTCAAGAATATATTTTATCGAAACTGGACTTTTTACGAAAGTTTCTAGCAGACATTAGTTTGCAATGAAAATCACGTGGTTATAGTGCATCGGCAAAGAGGTCGATTGCAGTACTCGATGAATGATGAATACACCTTGATCGCGAAGGACAAAAAGGATGAAGTAATCTCCTCGTTACGGAACGGGTATGCGAATGCCTTTACTCTATGTTTCCACAGATCGTAACAAGCAAGTTTATAGACACTTATTCACACATGTACGAAACAAACATATGTATATTCTGAGACATTGTTGCATATTCAATGAATAACGTCGTACGCGGTACTTGCGACGGATAATTCAAGAATGTACGGTCTCGCAGGTTTTCAGGAAAACCAATAAAACAAAATAAAGTATAGAATAACGTACGCTGCCAAAATGCAAAATAAAATGATCGCAAAATGCTCACGTATTCGACGTTGAAACGCAGGAAATGGCGGGAATTAAAGTCTCATGTGGAATTCGTTCCGATGAAACGCCTCGACGTTTCGATTTTTCATACACACTCGATACGTTTGTCGTTTATTCTCAGGAAGTTTCTCTTTTATTTCACATTTTTATTTTGTATTACAATTTTTTGTTATTTTTATTTTATTTTTTTCAAACTCGCGTCGAGTTATTCGACGAGTCCTGCTGGCGGATGAAGGCGGACGCCTTGTGAGTCCTCGTCCGAAGAATTTATATACATATACTCTTATGTATAGCTACATATTTTTATTATATACATATATAGATAAAAATGTGCCGAGGATCCGTGAGCCCAGCACACGAAGATCAGGCTCGAGGAACGACGCGACGACGGGGCTCGATCCTTGCTTGCTCGCTTGCTTGCTTGCTTTTATTCCGCGTGTGCTAGTGGGCAAGGAAGGCAAGGCGTGACACGACTGCGAAGTAAAAGGAACCAACGAGCCAGCCAAGCTAAAGCAACAGCAGCATAGAGTCACCCGCGCAAAGGGTGACATGCTGCCGAGCCGGTTACGCCAGGCGAGAGCGGTGCGCGAGCGGGGAGAATCTCGCGATCGCGCGGGGCTCGCGACCGACGAGAGGCAGGTGAATATAAGCTCTCGACCTGCGTATATATGCACCTATATGTATACAAATATATGCCTTTTATACTCTTTTGCCTTATGCCACAAACACATACACACACACAGACACACACACACGTGTTTCAATCCATGGAAACTTTGTACACGAGAATAACAGTCTCTCCGTTTCGCCAGGCAAACACCAACTCGCACAGCTCGTTTCTCCCTTGATCCCTTTTTTTTCAAGCCGCCCAGTATTCCAAACTAGCCGAATAGCCTGCAGATTACTCCGTTGCAATTTTGTGATTTATTATTCACTAATCGAGAGTCCCGATTGCCCCAATCACTCCGGCATTAGACGTTTGGGAAATTAAGTCTTTCGATTTAGATCTTTTACAAAATTTCAAACCTTATTCTTTCAGGAATCAATTTTCGAAATAAAAACATTGTTATCTTCTGTACGAAAAATTGTTTCAAATTTAATATTAGAAATTAAACACATCATTTCTCTTCTCAAACATTTATTCTCGTCGCTTATTATCCGTTTGAAGAAATTGATCTCGAAATCCGACTAAGGACGCAAGATAAACGATGCAATTAGTTATAGCGCCGGGTACGAGACATAATCGCGTAGGGCGTTTCTCCACAGAATCTATATACATGTATACGAATAATATCCTCAGTGTAACGAAGAGAAGTCTGAACTGGACGCGGTGGCTTGGCTTCGTGCGTCTTGCAAATTACACACCTCATTAATCATTAGTCCAACTAAATGTCTTAGCCGAGCATCACGTCGCTTATTTCTTGAGCACAAATCTACTCTGCGTTTCGCGGAGACTTGTTCTCCGAGGATAGAAGAAATTCGTTTGCATCCTTAAGGGCCCACTAAGTTCAATAAAGTACAGTTTTCTGTGATCTTTACAATATGGATTCATAATTGAAAATTGTAATCTGTTATATTTTTCCTTGTATGGAGGATTAATTGTACAATTTTGCAATCGTAAAAATCCTGTTGCATGTGCCAGAATAAACGTTCAAATACGAGATACCGAGACTCAGATATAATGCAAAACAGGAGACTCTTCTTTCGTTACTTTGCGCTAAGAACGAGAAGAATCTATGCTTGTAATGCAAACTATACACGTATGTGTTTATCTGTATTTGTTTACGAACATTCGCGTTCAAGAGCTATTATATTACATGGACTGTCGAACGCGTCTTTATGGTTTGCCTATATAAACCATTGCGTCATCGGAGCGGCTAATTTATAACGATATAACTCTTCGACGCGATCGTGACTGGCACGATATTCTCCCGGCACCAATGCTTCGAGAATTCAACGTAAATGTTAGATTTTCCTCATTTATTTCCAATCTTGATATTCGAAATATTTTGGTCCCTGCCCATTCCATTGATAGAATTTTTGGTTTTTTCCCTAAAATCCCTTTGTGCCGGAAGCCTTTGACTTTCAAGATGCATTCGATACTTTTGTATAGTAGTTTCAAAAAAGAGTTCCAACATCATTCGATTTTGTTACACGGTTTTAGCGTTTCTTCAAAGTAATCAAGAGCGTTTAACACTGGTGTCAAGTTTACTATCGTAGTCCTTATATTTGAGGACACGATTTTGGGTTCACAGCCACGAGAATTGTTCACTAGAAAGACAACTTTCCAACGACCAGCTTCTGAAGAGTTCAGTGATTAGGAATTTGGATCGTACGTTCTTCTGTTTCTTGGTTGTAATTCTTTGGAACTAAGAAATTCATCAGTATCAGATGATAAATCCGATGATATTTTATCCATTCGTAGATGTACAGTTACGCGTGCAAGGATACTAAGAGATTTCAAAGGCAAGAGCTGAAAGTATCTTACGTATTCCTATTGCGTGAATTTTCTACCATTGTGTATTTTCAAACGCACAAACACACATTTATTCACGTGAATCTATATATTTTTGTCAATGTATTTGTTTGGATGTATCTCCCTAACTGAATTGTGGCAAGGTGTGTGCTTTACTCTTGCACACTTGTAAAATCAATGTGTTCGTGTTATAGAATAGAATACGTGGAAGCGGGATGCGATACTCTATGGTACATTGCGATCGTGTACACAACGAGCTCACAAGAGAGATAGAGACCCCGGCAGCATTGCAAGTAGGTTACTCAAATGCAGGTCGTGCGAGAGCGCACACAAACACTTAATACATAAATGTGTGTATAGATATATATTCAGGCTGTTATATATCCTCAGCATGTCGACCGTAAATATCATCGGTGCATCTTAAAAATGTGAATCCTCTAATTGAATCAAATTGCTAACAGTCCTTGTTTCATTTATGTATTTATATAATACGAGATCTGGGTGCGGACTTCAAAGTCAATTGTTCAATTACAATCACAATTGTTTTTGTTTTTTTTTTAATTTGAGATATATTTTTTGATACGATATGTTTATTGCAACAATTTTTCAATTGATTAGAAATTTATTGAAGTACTTTGAGTTTAAAAAGTCAGTTCCGATGATCCTTCAAGGTTCACGTACATTTAGAGATGCCAAAAGTAAGCGCAATTCTAATTCTTTTTTACGTTTAAACTAAAATTATTTTGCATCAACAAATTATATCAGTTGTTAGATCCATTGTGTACTGAATGAATCTGAAGATTTCGTAACGTTCATTTTGTAGCTCTCGTCATATTGTGGCAAATGTAGTTTATTAATATAAGAGTAGAAAAAAAGGAGAGATGAAAAGATGGCGGCAGAAAAAGACTGACCAACCGGTTGGACCCAGCCGGGATCGTGTCTCGTCTACTCTCTAAGCTCTCGGGTGTCTCTGGTGGGAAAAGGAAGGAACGAGAATCCACGGCAGCCGGGGGCGATGGAAGGCCCTATAACCAGAGCCGAATATATAAAACCCACCCATGCGACGATACCTCAACATTTCGGGCTGGCCACACACAGCATGGACCCATGAAATCTTGCATGGAGGTGAGTTACCCTCGACGTCGTTTTACCCTCAGGTAATTGGCTCAAATAATTTACTAATAACTTATTCAAAAGTAAATCTTTTTATATATTCAACAAACCATGTACAGCAACAATGTAATCTTTTTTAAACGAAATTACTACCATGGAATAAAGAAAATTGCAAAATGTTTTTTTTTTTCGTACCCAACGGTAGCTGAAAAATCGTAATAACATGCTATTAAAATAATAATGCAAATTATCCGCGACGTACGATCAAGAATTTTATTTAAATGGTAATTTTTAATTTGTACTTTCGTTAAATTCTACAACAGCAGCGATGCATCTTGAGTTCGATGCGATTTTTAAATGATTTATCAAATTTTACAAATTGAGCATCAAGAAGTTGCCTTCGACATGACAGTGGATGCTTCGATCAAAAAATCATTATTGAATTACCATTGAAGCAGTTACTTTTGGGAAGATTTTTATTCACCGATTCAAAAAGTTCATCAATGTTCAACATTACGAAAGTGCATGATTTAAAAAAAAGTGGAGAGTGCTTAACGATTTATGAGAATGAAATAGTTTTTTTTTTTAGAAAAACTACAGAAACACAAAACGTTAACCACGAACCCATGAAAAAAGCCATTCGACTTTTTGTTCAAATATTAACGAACCATTGCCGATAAAATCAAGTAGATTAATCATTTTTTAAAACGTAATAAAACAGCTAAAACGTACGTATAGGGTATGAAGAGAAACTGATTATGGAAACGAGTTGTACAAGCGCATAATGCGTTATTTAAATAGCAATTTAGCAATTTTGATTATCACGGCAAGAGTTCAGGAAGAAACGAGCCACAAATCTCGACTTTTTTCCGTCTATTTTTATTCTCCCAATATACAAATAATACAAAAATGTATATCTATAGAGTGGAGTAAAGGTTTGCAACGGAGTCTCGACAGTGCCAGTGGCTTTGTGTGTCCGACAATTCGAATGAAATCCACCCATGCTCGCGGTTCTTCCACATGTACGAATGGAGAGACATACATACACAACGACACATTCGCACATCGATGCTTTCGTGTTCCGGCAGTTCAGATATCTCGCATACAGGTACAATCGCATGCCGACGTAACCATTTCCAAGACCGTTTTAACCCTCTACTGGAATCTCTAATCCAGGCTGTAGCGTATTCCAAAGTATATACAGACAACATGCTCGCCTTCTCTCAAGCTCTCTGTGCTTATCCACGTATACAAATACGTATATATTTATATACACATATATATGCACTGATGGCTTGACTGCACTTACAGTAACGGCAAAACGCGTATTCGGAGAAGTCTCTTCTGTCTCCTTTCTGCATAGTTATCTGCGACGTTACTATATCGAATTCTACTGATCAAAAGGGCGTAAAAGGCCTTTATTTCCATGGAATGTGGTTAACACGCAAGGCCCTTCGTTCGCCATTAGAGCGATGTATCTATATGTGTTATTCAAGTTGAATCGCAGTGTCCTTTCAACTGCAAGAACGAATACACGCGCCACGCGATCCCTCGCGATCTAATGCACGAGAACCGAAGCTCAAGTCTTCTTTGGTTGGGACTTTGAATCGCTCGTTTCTATACTCATGTGGGTTATTTCACCGCCCTGGGGGCTTTACAGGATTTTCCGGGTTTGCACTTGCACCCTGATATAGTCCTATATATAGTCCTATGTGTTTTCATATCTTTGTATACTTGTATATACTACTTACATCGTCGTGTTGCTTCGGTGGTCCCATTGTTTCCGTAACGAGGAAGAACTCCCTTCACTTTACCAACCTCCCAAGCAACTTCCCTTGCTTCATGTAAACCTTTGCCCCCCAACCTGACTCTCTGTACCGTTCCTCCCCTCACCCTTTGTCACCCTCGCGAGATATCCGCACGATCACCTGTTTTAATCGATTCTCATATTTTCACGTTTCATCGATTTCAACTCTTTCATCCTTTGCATCTTTCAATTTTTTTCACGTCGATTTATATTTTATGATGAAACATCGTTCAACCATTTTTTTTGAACTTTATTCGTAACTAACTTCACGCACATGATTCTCATTAGGGTCTTGGTTTATTTTCATTTCAATTTTGTCAATCTTTTCAATCAGTTGTTATTCATCACCGATTTTATGTTCTTGATTTTCTCCGATTTTCATTAAAGAATGAAAAAAATAATAATAAAAAAACAAAAAAATTAATGAACTCTCTGTGAGATACAATATTTCACAAGATCGGTTGGACCATGTCGAGCGGCCATAATGCACTGCAGTGTGTGCCCCGCGCGGCAACGGCACAGAAACGAATAGGTCAGCACACACGAGGCCTCTCCGCCGAGAACGGTGACCACTCCCCCTCTCGTGTCGACCCCCCTCGACATCGTTATACCAACGACCATCGACCACCACCACCATCATCACCACGCTCACTTATCCTCGCAAACTCCAGAGCTATATATCTCAACATATTTAATCCTCACTTTACACCTACACCCACACACCAATGTAGACAGACTTGGTCTTTCTAGCCTCTCTTCGTTCTTCGTATTTTCCCATTTACACGTAACCCCTTCTCCTTCACGTACCCCCGTCCATCAAGGTGTGCTCGATCGGAGCTCACCTTTTAGTCCTTTTACTATCCTTCTTCATCCATTCCTCGGGTTTCTCACGAAAATTCAATCCCGTTAGCAAAATAATTCAATTCTTTAATTAAATAATGATCACGGTACAGGAGACAATTTATTTTTTAAGCAATTTTTTATTGTTCCTCTTAATAACGATATTAATAATCAATAGAAGTAACCAAAGTGGCTCATCGTCATTGTTTATCAATTTTTGAGGAATTCGTATATAATAGTGAATCAATTTTGGCAAATTTCTTTAGTTTTGATCCCTGACGTCCCGACTGTTTATTGCTATAAATTAAAATATCAGACTAAATGCAACATCAACCAACTATACTTTCATTAATTTATTTAAAAATGACGAATCGTGGCTCAGAATTATACGATACTATAATTAATTTCAATGTAAAATAAAATTATTCATGAGAAAATCAAATTGCAGAATGAAAATTGCATCAAATTTCGTGAATAATTTATGCTGAACAGTCTACATCGCAGATACATCAATTTTGAACTAAACTCGATTTTGCAACGTTAATTACGAATATGCATATCGTGGAAATGTAAGCAAATCTTTTCTCCAACGCAATATGCTATTGCGAGTTTATGTGTACCGCAGGTTCACTTAAGCGTCGACGTACTATTTTCCTATATGCTTGCTCACAGCTGCACACGCTGTGAGTATGCATTGGCAAGAGGGAACTGAGAGACTATAGAGGATATTTGATATATCTATATAAATTATAGTTTGCTATCGATGCAATTCTCGCTGTTCGTTTCAACCATAAGCGTGTATCGATTCCGTGTTACGTCTCGACAGTGACTAGCACTGCGAACGTTATGGTATAGGAAAATAGAGGCTCGGCACTTCGCTACCGGATTTTTCATCGCAAAAGATTTATCGCTATACCTTTGTAATAATTTTATAATATATCATACGAATCATGTTGATGATCGTGATTCATGACTGGAAGAAATTTGTCTTGAATTAGCGTGATTACAGTAACAAATGAATTTAAAACCTACGCGATTATCAACGAATCAATTTAAATGTTGTATTTTATTAAATCCGTGTCTGCGGTCGTAATTTTTCACGAAAATCAATCAAAAATGTTCTGATCCACAATTGCCGTTTATGAATAAAAAAATTGGTACTAAAATATGTGGATTTACAAGTTGCAACAAAAAGTTCGTTGAAAAAGCAAAAATCTGTCATAAGCTCGTGATGAAAAAAAGAAAATGATTGACACATTTGGAATAGTTGAAGTTTTAACTGATAAATTGTAGGGATTCGAATATCAACGAGATATTTGAAATATGTCAGATTTAATTGAATACAAGCAATTGAGACTGGCAAAGTTGATCTCGGTGTGCACGTTGATCACTCTCGAGGCTCGCCGTCGCGTGTACCGTACTCTCTCAAGGCTCTCTCGATGCGCGGTGGGCGATAGAAGTATTTATCGATATATAGAACACGTAGGCATATATAAAGCGATCAGAAAGAGAGAGAAAGAGCAGAGAGAGAGAGAGAGAGAGAGAGATAGAGGGAGGGAGAGAAAGAAGGACAGACGCAAATGGAGTAAACCGTCGCCGCGAAACGCAAAGTCCGTATGCACCATGTGTGCTACAAGGAAGGGAAAGAACAATAGAGTTCGGAAGAGCGACGTATAGGGTACGTTGAAGAGTGAGAGAGGATAAGAGAGAAATAGCGTGCGATGGACCGGGTGTCTCTCTCTTGGGAACCAGTTTCATCTCTTGAACGCTTAATTAAGGTACGTCGAGGTGGAATGGGTATGCGTAAATCCGTAGCCCCAAGAGGCCAAACGAGAGAAGGCGAGGGAGTAAGAAGAAGGAAAGAGAGGGCGAAGCTGCGTGAGAGTAAGAGCGAAAAACACTGTGAAAGAGAAGAGAAAGAGATGAGAGGAGGAGGAGGAGGAGGAGAGGAGATGAAGGAAGCGCGCGACGACGAGGACGACGACAAAGACGAGGACAAGATGCAGTGAGCGTATTATACGAAAAGGGAAGCTGCAACAGCAAGAGAAGAAGAAAGAACTTGCGTAAGAGAGACATCGATAGGCCTCGTGGCCGTGCGGGGTGTCTCTCGCGGGACCGCGCACGGTCACTTTATTCTTCATTCGATTATTCGTTCCCCTTTCGTTCTCCTTCCCGATGAGGACGAAAACTCGTGTGTACACATGAGCATTTATATACACATGTATATAATACACACACAAATATATATTTGTATATACGCTGGAGGGAAAAAGGTGGAGGAGAGAAGCGCCCATTTCGCGTTTCGTTATCGTTTAACGGCTTTATCGCAATCGCCACGACGAGACCGCGAACCCGTTTTCTTATTTTATCGGCAGCGGCCACCGCGCGGCCTCTCGTTATAATACACTTCGAGTGTGCCGAGCGTCTATCCTGAGTAATTATTGTATCGGTAACTACGCTCTCTCTTTCTCTTTCTCTCTCTCTCTCGCTCTCTCAATTTCCTCCTAAAAGTATTCAATATTACGAAATAATGATGAATTGTGGGTCATTGGGGCAAGCTGCGTAATCCTATTGATTGGACGATTCTACGTTTAGTTTTTCTCTCATTTCATTCGTTCTTACGTTGGCTCCGAGGATTTCGAACATAACTTTAATCAACAATTTTTTTTCTTGTATTCTTGGAGGAATATAATAAGTTTGAAATCCGTTGAAGTAACTCAAGTTGAATTCTCTCTCGAATGCTTCTCGTTGGAACTCACGCGCCAGATCCTTATGCATCTTTTGTGTATGCTGGATAAACCATTTGAGGGAATCCCCATAAATAGAAACACACCTTAACGCTGGACTGGCAAACCGAGAGGAAGATCTCGTACTGTAACGCAAACTCGACGAACGTTATATTATACAGGAAACGTTCCAGTCTGTGATTGCCCGCTCAAGTGACTGTGGTATAAATATATACATATATTTATAACGTCTGGCACACGATGCCCCATGGCAGCCCTTCTGTCTCTTCTTTCCGCATCGCTCACGCCTTATCTCATTTCCAATTAATATAATTGTTTTTCTATATGTATCTTCGAAAGCAGCTTCGTAGCCAACGATGCGTTTGTTATAATTGCACGTGTTCCTGGAGAAGAGTCTGGAGTCATTATATAATCGACGAAACACGGGATTTTATTGAGAAAAAGAAAGTAAAACGTGTGACAGATTCAGATGATCATTTATGATAACCTCATTTTAGGGATGTCTGTGTACAACATTTACTCCGCCACATGCTTATCGATTTATGTGAAAAAATTAAAAAATTTCATGGTTATAAATGATCGATTAATCATGGAGCAATTAAAAAACAGAGCAGCTGATAAGACAATAAACTGAATTAAGTGGACGATAGTATATTTCCTGTATAAAAATTCAACACCAAGAATACACTCCGCTGGTGCATTAATAACTAATTGTTTAATCAATTACGTATTAATATTGTTCATACGGTTAAACTTATTTGCTTCACAATGGTGATACGATAAAAGTAGTTCTAGGTGTACTCGGAGGCAATTATATTTTCGATAAGTGATCCGCTCCGGTATATTCACCGCTGATCGTTGTATAAATACAGCAGGCATTATTGTACGAGGGATAAAGCTCGTTAAAATTAGTCTAAACGGAGAGAAAAAAGAATGATGATTATCATCGCTAGGGTGTGTCGAGTGCAGTGCCTGTGATACGAATAAATATGTATATGTGTATATATCCGCGAAGTAAAAGTAATGGGTATATTTCTGTTGAGCTGGTGGGCAAATATAGGAATGAAACAGCCTCGTATAACAGGTGCAGGTGTCTCAGGGCCCTCCAATGTTAATCAACGAGTATATAAACGTTTCGTCTTTCTCTCGCTTTTACTTTTGTACCGTTCGCCTCGTTCGTTTCACATACAAATAAATATATACACATGCATATGCACCGAAGTCTTCTTTCCCTATGCATTTTCTGCCTTATTTCCTATCCACGACCAACCCCCTTCTCTCAGTTGTGTCTCTATAGACTCGTGGCAATACGCACACATGCAAATATCGTTCATACTAATATTTATATACATATATATTTATATGTGGCCGCTGGCGAGTTGCATAGTCGCGGCTACCAAGCGCGGTTTCACGCATGAGAGAAGTGATAAAACATATTTTCTCAGTTCACTTTGTACATACACCTAAACACCAACGTGATCACAGAGTCCACCTCATGACCCCCACACGAGAAGAATTCTTCTATTCTATACCGCGCGATCCCGCGCGTACTCACTTTTAGATTTATGTCTTGTCGCGCAGGAACAATTATGAAAAGTAGTTTATCAGCGGTTATGCATATATTTTACATCGAGATAAAGAAGTCTATGGATAATACAACTTTGCGTATGAATATAGTTGAAAAATCGCGATTTTACATCAGAGAATATTTGTAACATATTTGTACAGTTTGTATTTCAAGAATTTATCGTTTATTTCATCGTTGCAGTTACTTCTTTCCAATCGAATCGAGCTCAACGCTCGATTGAGATGACTGAAAAATTCGCGACTCCACGATCTTGAATTCATTGCAACGATTTTTCAATAAATGATGTTTAACAATGTTGATTAATACACTAATTGAATTCGACCGAGTTTAGAAACAATTCACTTCGAACAAGGCCGATTTATTTTCATGGGTCAGTACATAAATTTGATTTTATTAGGTTACAAATTAGGGATTCGTTCTTTCCGCGGTTAACCGATAAAACTCTGGCGTTTTATTAATGGCTATTACATTATCGAAGGGTGAGATAAGCGAGTCGAGATATAATAGTGGGAATCGAGACATTGCCAGGATTGCTAGAATACCAAGGTTCTTTTTACTACCAACGGTTTTTTTTATAATCGGAGTTAAACTCTTGGGAATTCATATACTTCTTTAGTTCGCTTCCACCGATACCCTTTTAAATGTAGCATTGATGAATCGTTGAGTACAGCACATTGTGTACAGTACAGTGTTTCTCGCTCTCTTTCTTTCTCGTTGATTTTTACGCACGCGTTTATATGGATACAGTCACATGAGAGTGCGGAATGCAGGAGCGCGGCGCTTTTGCACCCACAAAGGATATATACAGTGAGAGAGAAAGGTGAAAAAAAGTAGAGAAAGAGAGAGAAGAGTCCGGGAGATCGCGCGAGCTCGCGACGACTCTCGACGCGAGGAAAAATCTTCATAAATATTAAAGTCCCTACTTTCAGGAGCACAGGGAAAAAAAGAGACAGTAGAAGTGAGAGAGAATGATCCAGGGTTACATACAAACTCCCAGGAAAGGTTTGTGTGCGCGAACTCGAAGAGTGAGTGCGCGCGCTAGATAAACGTTGATTCTAGAAGATTAAATTCCTGCATATGCATACGTATAACATTGAGCTTTTATAATTCTGCAGTGCGCAATGCGGGAAAATCGCGTAAAGTAAACTCTACATTGTTACGTTGAAAGAAAAACAGTATTTAATAAATGACACATTAAATACTTTTATGTTTTATCGCTCAATTAATGACAATGATTTATCAAAATAATTGCATGTTAATCGAAGCAATTATTTCATGCTGAAACATTTTGATATCCTTTATTTTCTATACCAAAGCTTAAAATTAAAACGCAATTTTTGTTTACGACACTTGAACAATCTTTTGTGATGATTTTAATATTGAATCTACTTGTAAAATTGGAATGATTCATAAAAAAACAACACAATAATAGAAAATATATTTTTCGTTACATTCCTACGATGCAAACTTCAATAATACATTTTGCATATTTTTCGTTCAAACGAATACGTTGATAAATGTTTGGACACTCGTTTTAAAGAAAATTTATCTTTACTCTCAAAGAAACAGTCATCAAAACGTTGAACTAATACAATTATGAAAATCTACGATTTGTTCGTCGTTATTTGCGTCAATTATTTCTATCATGGGCCGCATAGGCATATAAATATCCAGGCTCGTTAATTGACTCCAATGACAGTTATCTGACAAGTTTGAAGCGTTTTCTTACATCTCGTTAACATTTAATTTAATACCGTTTGTGGTTCATTCGCTCGAACGACAGTTAGAGGGCGCTCGCTTTTCAACCTCGAAGGTGAAAGAGAGACCGCGAGAACGATCGTCGCTAATGCGGACTTATTATGAGAACTATCTTGATACACGTAACCAGAAGGACACACTTGAGTCAAGTTGGATGCTCGTAAAGTGTATCGGACAATCTACGTGTCGCATCGCGACAACTCTCGCTCAAAGTAGCGAGGGAACACACAGAGGAACATCACGAGAGAATACTCTCGTGAAGATCTTCTCAGCCATATAACTTTTACAGCCTGTGTTAAAAGATGTTTAACTCGCAAGCGTCTACTATTTCATTTTAACCTCTGAGTATTATACGAAATGCAAATGACGTCGATAATGAAAAAATTCAACACAATCGTCCACTTGGAATCATGTTCGAAAGAAAAAAAGTAAAACGATCGTGAAATCGCAGAGACAATTCATCGTAATCGTCAACACTAATGGATTTAATGTCAAGTTTTCAATCCCTCGGAAGTCCCTTTTGTTAAATCGTATTGTTGAGATGATTTTTGTGTTTTCACGTGACTACGTCCTTTGAATGCTTTTATATTGCCTTTTCGAAGCTCTGAATGAAAAAAGGAAAGGGCATTGCGGGGTTAACGTGCACGCGAAGACAACTGTCTGTTGAACCCAACGACCACGTGCACAAACGACGTAATAACATATTATCTTTCGTACCCAAACATAAGTAATTTTCCAACAGTGATTGTTCGTTTATTCGCAAAAGAACCCATAATCTT
Organism: Campoletis sonorensis; assembly: GCA_013761285.1. Classification (NCBI taxonomy): domain Eukaryota; kingdom Metazoa; phylum Arthropoda; class Insecta; order Hymenoptera; family Ichneumonidae; genus Campoletis; species Campoletis sonorensis. Next base: position 3,143,901 of record JACEOJ010000145.1, read on the forward strand.
TTTCATTCATGATTTGCATAATTTCAATTTTCATGTGGCCAAATAAAAGACGAATCAGTTAGAAATGGGAGGAATAAATAAACGACCACTTAGGGGCAGAGCGATCAACAGAAATCAAAGGGCTGTCACTGATGAATCGAGTGGGTTGAGAAAAACAAAAAAAAAGAGTTCTACGACTATGAAATGTTTACTTTCAATTGATAAAGTTAATAAAACTCTGCACCAAACGAATCAATGAGCGAAATGCAATTAAAATAGACGATAGATTCAGTTGTACTTTTATTTTGTTCATCTAACGATTTACCAAAGAAACCGATGAATGTGAGACCGCTCACTAGACCAAACCAGAGCAACTGCAACATTTCACATGCTTTTTCAACGGAATCAATTACTTATTCTACAAATTCCAGTTGTTAACTTCACAGACGAAATATTTGAACTCAAGTGAGCTCAAAGAATGTGACGACTAATTCTGTTGAAAAGTAAACTCGAGTGTATAAATTGAAAGTTGTAAAAATTAGAGAATATCAAGGTTCCAAAAATACAAGAAGCGATATTGCAGTGTGAGATGAAAAAAGAGCCTTGGGGTCGAAGAATTCGAACAAACTGGAACCTCGAACGTGACCACTCGCCAGGATGTCTCTTGCTACGGTTTTTTGTATCTCTCTCTCTTTCCTCGGTTTTGCAAAAAAGAAAAAAGAAAAAAGAATGGCGAGTGAGAGAAGGAGAGCGGTGCCAGGGATATGGAAGAGAATCTCCGAAGAGCCGAGAACTTTGTGGTCGCCTCTTTTCTCGGTGGACTTGTCTCGCGATGTTCGCGGCCGAGGACGCCCGTTACCGTTACCTTCTAACGCACTCTGTATTGCACACTTTTTGTGCTATACCGAAACGAGATTCTTTTTTTTTCTCTGCAACTGCGTGCGTCTTCCTGCGGTAATTTACGGTCAATTCAGGGGATGAGGTTCGCTATGGTCAGGGTCGTTGAGTGAGAAAGATGGAAAATGAGGTTTTTGAGTCACGGGACTCTTACCTGCCGCGTCGACAATCCCGAATTCCCGTTCGGGACGTCGCCTCATCCTAACAGGTGACGCAATTAAGCCGATGACCTTGGACGAAAAATATTTTTGCGGCCTCGTCCATGGAACAAAGTCAAGTTTTTCCTCGCCCTTGGATCTCTTCCCTTTGTAACAACTCACGTTTGCATCTCGTCTCGGTTTGACCAGAAAAAATTCAACATAAAGAATATACCGTGGAATATATGTGCAAACACCATAAACTCGTGAGTCTAGACCATAAGATTTATTGGAGCAAAAAATGCTGCTGTAGATTCGTTCGATGAAATCCAAACGTTGTCACTGCTGTTCGAGTCGAATACCATTTTTTTCATAGCCCCACAAAAAATTAAAATAATATAATGAGTACAATCAAATGAGAATCGTTTCGTGACTAATGACAAGTTGAATATCTTGTCAGAAAAAAAAAGTACATTCAAAATTATAAATAGTTGAGCAGCCCGTTGATTATTCTAAGTGTTTTTAAATGAAAATGCCGTGCAATTTTTTGGACGAAAGTCCAGAACTGTCAAATTAAAAGACGTCTTACAACGGCCATATTAACATCGATCACAGCACCACAGTCAGTAATTTATCTTTCCGTTGAGTAATGTACAAAGAGAAATGGAGTAGACAGGCGACAACGTGTAAGTGCGTTAAGTTAACCGACGGATAAGACGGAAAGCGCCTGGATCGTGATCCGACGGCGGCCATGCCGTTATGGCTATGAAATTGGCGCATTTAAATACTCGTAAAGCTAACTCTTGGTTGGCGAGAAGCTTCAACGTGTTAGACGAGGATAGAGAAAACGGGAGTTCCGTGTGGGCCAACGGGATTGCAACCGCGTCATCGTCCCGCAAACCTTTCGTGCTGCCTTCGCATTATCCCCCACGCCATTTCTGCAGCGCTGCTTGTCTCTCACCCTCATCCCTTCTACTCTTCTGCCCTTTCCCCTCGCACGTTCGGCAACTGTCATAACCTATGGTCGCCTTTACGTTTTAGTAATAAACGTGGACACAACAAGAATGAAAAAAAAAGAAAGAAAATCGAACACATTACCATGTGCTCGATTTTCCTCTCTTTTTTCTCTCCCCTTCATTCTTTCTGCTTCTTTTTGCTTTTTCACGCTTTACATACCCACAAGCAACAGAGTATGCAGGGCACAATGAACAGAAACCCTAAAACCGTCGTAAACAGTCCCTGTAAACTGGTCAAAACCTCCCTTCAGGAATTTAACAGACCAATTGTTGAATTTCCTTCCAATACTCCTGGGTATCTCGAGACTTAGAAGGCGATAAGTGATTATTATATTAGCATTATTGAATATACATTTAAGCCAGTTTAATAATAATGGAGGAAGAAGTGGTGAATGGGAATACTGCTGGTATATAATGTGCACATGAAATTCTCCATTATCTCATACAGATGCAAATGGTCTTTCCCTACAATTCTGAAACTAATTTTTATCCATTATTTCTCTTTATAACTTACAGCATTCAAGAAAATAATTTCCACCATTGAATTTGTCGGTATTACCGTTAATTTGAGTTAAATCGACTTTACAGAAAATCACAAAAAGTGTCAACATAAGTTTCATTTCGGTTTGGTTGTTTCTATTATTCCATTACGATGACTAGATTCAAAATTTAAAATCTTCTCCAAAAACATGAGGTTAAATATTTTTTCGTGATTATAAACAGACTTTATTTGAAGCTTCCGCGTCAAGGCTCAAATATAAAAAAATCAAAACATCGTGCAGAATGTTTTCTTTCCAGTTTTGTCATCAAAAGCAGAAACAAAATGGGTTCAGAAGAATCATCAATTTTCATAAACTACACGGCAAAGTTGTTTACACTGTAACAAGTTCTCTGATGAAGTTGTTAATATCATGATAAACAGAAACCCAATAAATTCACACTGATATGCATATATTTTCAATTAAGAACCTTTCTTCCAAATCATCAGCATCCCAGCTCCAGATGATGAAAGTTTTTTATCTTTACGCAGCAAAATTTGTATCGATTGAAAATCCAAATTAATATTTTCGAATGGTACAGCCTCTTCTTTTTTCTTTCCTTTGTAAGAAAATCTTTGACCTGATAAAAAATTTCTATAGAAAAATAACAGAACTTGTTACAGACTTTGTAGACGTCGAGTGGAACTTAATCGATCAAAAACAATTCGACGATCTATTTATCTCTTTGATAGCTTTTGTCACGATCGAATAACACTTCGATGATTGGATGAAATAGAAATTTGAGAGTGTGGTAAGCACATTCAATGCTCATAGGCCATGGTCGAGACGAGGATATATGAAGTTAAATATTTCGGACACATCTAGAATCCACCTCGTTCGAACCTGGAGAACGATGAAAGTGGGATCAATGAAACCTTCGCCTCGACGACCGGGGACACCAGCAAGAACGATAAATTTGCCATAATTAGTGGCGTCGGACGAGACACAAGGCGGGGGGGGGGGAGGGGGGAATGGGAAATAGGGAGATTTAAACTTAGCCCGGGCTCTAGAGCCGGTGTAAATCCGCACACTCTGCGGGGTCGTTTCGAGAGGTCTAATTCCCCGCGTAACGAATCGCCGCTGTTACCCATCTACGATATTAATAAATTACTACTCTCCTTTTCGCGATTCAAGATTACACTCAGACTTGATTCATATTTTTTGTTTATTTTGTGGCTCGTTCGGATGGACATACTCAGTCGTAGTGACAATTTTTTTTTGTCATTGAATGAATGTCGTCATGTCCAATTGATGTCCGTGACCAGGAAAAAAATTCCGAATCCTGGTTGCGTGCTCGAGATCTTTGGACATGCGCTCCAATTTTTGCTGTACTCCCGTTGGAGTCACCGCAACTCGTAAGCTCGCCCAATTCACCGAGGGGTGGGTTACATAAATTTTTCGACACCACCGTTGGGTTTACAAGCTCCGTGCGCTCTCGCTCTGCTAGCAACTCGCTAATTAATCATGATTAAAGACGCTCCACGAAGTACGTATAGTAGAAATGAGAATAGTATATCGCCTTGACAAATGATCTCTAGGAAATTCTTCCTCCTCTCTTTTAATCTCTAGTTCTCGTTATTCCTCTCTTTCTCTCATTCGTTGTTCGAAAAATCGTCTCGCAAGGTACAACCACACATACGGTTAATTCGCTATTAATCCTTTCACACATAAAGAATTATGCGATCGTCCAAAAAACAAATGACTTACGATAAATAATATTTTTCCTTATATTTGTAAAATATGAAAAGAACGTATTTTCCCCCACGAACCTAATATAACGGACGTGCATCCTCGAGTTTTATTCAGTGTCCTTTTTTTTCTCGCCGTCAAGAGCAAGTTTGATCGAGGACCTCAGGCACAGGGACTCTTCATCATGCGGTCCGGAGGTTTGTTAAGTTTCGGGCGTCACTTATCTCGCGGCCGCGGGACATTCTTCGTGGTCCCTCTCTCTTATTCCTCGGAATAAGAGAGGACATTGTAAGATAGAGATAGAGGAGGGAAAGGAAGAGAGATAGGAAGACGAAGGAAACGGCAACTCTCGTGAAGAGAGTCTGGGGGTTTGAACGTTAAGTTGGGAAAGGGGTGCAAGATTTTGTCAAGGGTTTGGTGAAACCAAGGGACTAGAATCTTTCTCTATTCTCTCCCTCTCTTATGCTCTCTCTCTCGTTCTCTCTACTGCTACAACTCCACCTCTAACCAAAGAAACGAGGCAAAAGAGGCACAAGCAGGCGTCGGGTGACGTCCCGACACCCCTCCGGGTACAACGTATTCGTGGCTAGAGCAGCAACGTCGGTACGAGCGCCATACCAAGTTCTCGAAAGTGTCGGGGCTAAACTGATATGAGAAACGAGCATTTCGTGCTGCCCGTAGGGGCCCCATGACGCTGCACGGCGACCACCTATTCGTTATATTCCAGGGGTAGTACGTCCTAGGGTGCGTTACCGTCCTATAGTTACGTTTTGACGGTATGGCAGAAAGCACCAACAGCAAAGTGTTGGTTATAGCACCAAGAGTGCTAAACGTGACGCGTCTTGTACAAAAACATCGCAGTATAAAACGTACAACTTTTTTCTCAGGTTGCCTGAGAAAATATGAGATTTGAGGAAACAAATAAATCAGAAAGTTTTCTTGCCCTTGTGTACCTTTATCATATGTGGTGGGCGAACTTTGGGCAGAGTTTTTGGTTGAAAAATAACGTAAAGTTTGAGTTTTTTTTTTAAATCTCCGTTGTGTGTGTTTTCAAATAGGATTGGAATTGAAATGAACGAATGGAAATAGTGATTCAGTGATTTTAACAATGACAACAGCCATTGCTTGAGTCATTGTATAAGTCAAACGTGACGGGAGTGAAAATGAAAAATCACAATGCTTTCGATATTCTTTCCCCGCTACTCTTTAGTGGAAAATCCCTCCCAAGAGCTCAAGATTTTATGCATAAATGAGAGAACGAGGGTGGCGAATAGGTCGAAGAGAAGGACATCGAAATCCTCAATTCACCCTGGGGTAAAATAAGGTGAGGTGAAAAAGGGAAAGAGCGAAAGAACGCTTATCATCGAATGCAGCCGACTCTCCTACCGTCGGATCCTTATTTATGGCCTCCGTCACAGAAGCCCCTGCCATACATCGCGACTATTTTCAACGTACACCGGCAACCTCAATCTTTTTGCTTTTCCTTCTTGAACAGATTTTTCTATCATTTTGCTACATCTGCCATTACCAAAATTTACAACGGATTTGTCGTAACCTTTTTGGTGTCGAAGCTTAAACCTCATGTTAGTGTAAATCGATTTGTTTTGCAAATTTTCTATGGCTCAATAAACAACTTTCCCTAACAATCGACAATTTATTATTGCATAAAAATGTAGTTTTTTTATGCAACAAAAATAATACTCAAGAAATAACACAATCAACTGAGTCAACAATTTTCGTTCAAGTATGAATTACATGGATTTATGGAACCAAATGAATGATGCACGTGGTCAGTTGGATTTTGATTCTTTGTCAAAATTGATCGATTAATCTACTTTAAGGTAAAAATAAACGTTTTCATTTTTTTAAACCATTTATGAAATACGAAAATTATAAAATGCGAGTCAGGAAAGAAAAACACGTGAAGATCGGCGCGCTGGTTGTTCGGTATCCGACGGACCATGTGCTCGAGCCAAGGGCAATTTGGCGGGAGCCTAACGCAAGGATCAAGAAGTTGTCATCCCGATAATCCATATTTTTCGTTCGACTTTTTGACTATCGAATACTTTTACTTTTCGGATATTGATTTAAAAACACCGTGTTATACGTAATTCGCGTTGTCATTGACGACGTCGTTCATCATACAGTCCTGCAATCGATTTTTTAATCCATAAAGCGAGTACAGCTGACTTACCGTACTGCGGCGAAGTCGGATTTTCAGCGAAAGAGGGTTGCCGGTAGCGGAAGAAGTCTCCATTCCCTCCCCGTCATAGTATTGCGATCAGAATTCCGGGCACTCTTCTAATCCGGTGGCCTTCTTCTCTCACGTGTTCGATCGTCCTTCCTATCCTTGTTTTTTTCGTTAAGAAACGTGTTTCTTCGTGAAAAAACGTTCTCCAGTAATTCCGTAGTTCAGGACGATTAAAGAAATCCCCGGAAAGACCTTGCACGTCCAATAGATAAATAAAATTGAAAAAAAAAATGAATGTTATCGTCGCACGATGGACGATCGGCACGACTGCCACGAGCAAGAACGGTGAGGTAAATGAAGGCTTGTTTTTAAACGTCAGTATGTACACGTCAGAACGAACGTGATCACGAGAGTATAGTAATTATGATACGCCGATGAGAGCGTGAGCCGAGTGAGAAAGAATGAAAACCAAAGTGTTGTTGTCGAACATTGTTTATTATTTTTATTATTATTATTTTTTTTTTATCAATTTTTATCGTAACACGAGGACAACGGCGATAACGTTTAATAACGAGGCAGGAGAAGGATTTTTTTCGACTTTTATGTATGTTCTCTCTCTCTCTCTTTCTCTTCCAGGCTCTATTTTCCTTGCTCTCTCTTTCTCTCTCTTTCTCTCTTTCTCTCTCCCCGGGCTCGGACTCCTGCGGGACTCGCGTTACGCTCTCTCGCGGGCCAAAGCAAACTTGTCGGATGGCAATACGTGAGTTAAATGTTCACCGCGGATGGTTTACGGCCGATAGTCCCCACTACGAGCCACCACGCGGCGCTGCTTGCCGTTCTTGCCGCCGTAAACCGCGCCGCTCCTCCGGCTAGGCTATCCTCCGCGTGTGCTCGTCCCTCACGACCCCCCACCCCGCGTCCACTCACGCGAACTCACGACTCACTCGCTCTCTCTTTATTTCTCTCTCTCTCTCTCTCTCTTTCTCCTACACACACACTCTCTGTCTCTGTACTGCCCAGTGACGTCGTGGGCAAGGGGCAGAGGGAAGGGAGTTAGTGGAGAACCCGCGCTGCCACCGACCCGGTCTCCAACGCCGTTCCTTCTCCTCTGCCATCTCCCACCCGCTGACCGGTGTGTCGGGCGGAGAGGTTAGTAGATAGACGGAGCTCTAAGTGCGAGCGAGACAATACGTTTACGAATAAACGAGATGGACGATATGTACCTGGTGTACGAGAGAATGATGCGAGATGGCGGTTTCATGTGTATTGAGAGTGTGAGAGAGCACGAGAGCAAGTGGAATCGACTGGAAAAGAGGGAGAGAGAAAGATGGAAGATCGCTAGAGTGTATGCGATATCATGGCAAAGGCGAAAGGGAGATGGAATGCAGGAGAAAGATGTACGATCCACGAATCTCCAGAGCCGAAGAGAGACGAATGTACAAATGCCCAACGTGTGTGTTTGTGTGTATGTTTATGTTTGTGTATGTGTGTGTATTTCAGGAGACACAAACGCAGCCATAATGTGTATAGCTGCGCACAACGACAGGCCACGGAGGGATTTATATGCAAGGGCGTTGTTAATGGAAGGAGGGGAACGGTGCGCGCGCGCGGGGAGGGAACCAAAGGAGACCGAAGGGAAAGAGGGGAGATTTCGAGAGGGCAAAAGAATGGAGGAGAGCCGCGAGAATACATACACTCGGTTCCCTCTCTTTTCGACCTTTCCACGACCATGCTTGTCGTTCACACACATCTTACTTTCTGGCTCACTTCTTCTCACTGTGTTTTACGATCAATCTATCGCTGGCTTTTTCTTTTTTTCTACTTGTGTATAGATTTAGTGTATTAGACGTATGGCTTCTCGTTCTACTCTCGCGTCGCTCGAGCTTCCAGCGAAACACGCAGCACTCGGTGACGCAATCGTGCCACGTGATTTTTTACGCCTACTTAAACTGGATGAGGGCGGGATTTGCGTGTCCGCGTTTGAATTTTCCCGCCAAAACTCGGGAACCCTGAAACCGGTAGATTCACGGCTATTTCATCGGCGATGCGAGAAACAGCAACAACGAATCGTTGCTGACCATTTGCACAAGAGAAACCAAAGATCTTTACACTGCCCATGTGTTTGTGTGTCCCTGCGACCTCGTGGTTTCACGGACAAACAGAACCGAGAGAGAAAGAGCTCTCAGAGGCTGTGGTTATCATCACATGCACGTGCAAGAGGATTGAGCCATTACCTGAGCCCCGGTGGCTCCCCGCGCGAACGTTATAGCTATAATTATATAGCGTCGCGATACACATCGAGTAATGGTGATTTGTTGCGTTGCTCCGAGCGCGTACACACATGTGCAAAAGTTCCTTCATCTTCTCCTACTCTCTCGCTCTCCAGTCTCTGTATCTTCCTCTTCTCTTCTCGCAGATTTCCTCATCCTCTTCACTCGCTTATTGCACCAGCTCCCGTCTCCCTTCCTTTTACTCTTTCCCTCTCTCTCTCTTTCTCTCTCCCTCTCTTTCTTTTTGCTCTTTCTGTCCCTCGCACTCCCTCGTGTCCTCTTCTTCCAATCTCCTCCTCTCAAACTTCCTCCATCCACTCCACTTGGCTCGCCACACATCGAAGCACGTATAGCATCGGGACATAGGTATACACAAACTCCCGGCAATAGAGATACGAATCGTTGATGGGCTCCACAATCGTTTTATTATTCTCTTAATCATTCACGCTGAAGCGTTTAAAAACGAGCGTTCATTTCACGCCTACCAGCAACACACTCTTTGTAATATACATCACATAAGCATCATCGGTGCAGTAGCAAACAGAACATTCTTTTCCACGCCTCCCTCCTCTCCCTTTCCTCATCCTTTTTACCCTCGAGGGATTCATTGTAATGTGAAAACTATTTTAAAAATCACGTCAACACCGTGCTGGAAACGAGAGAAAAAAAACACATCGTTCTGTGTATGAACGATCGATCGATAAGATGGATATGATGCGATTTTAATTGAAATACACGCACAGGATTATTAGCGATGGTTCTTGATTATACATTGTTTGCAATATCGTATGAGGTCAGTGTGTCCCAAGCACTCATTTTAATTGGATCTACCCGATTAAATTCACCGAACTGGCAAAATTGATTAAAAAGTCAAGTTTTCAGCGGTCGCACGCTTTATATTTTATTTTCATTATTTTTTTCTTGTTGTTTTTCCACGTTTTGTTTATATCCAATCCTCTATTCTCTTATATTCTCTGCATCCCGCTCGTTCTGTTCACGCCAGGTCAGTTTTCGGATCGCCACTTTAAATTGGATTGACCGAGCCCCGAATGAAGCCGAGGCTGTGTCACTTTTTTTCGCTACACCCCGTCCTGGACGCTCAGTGCGAAATTGTGTTTTTCACCGTCGGCCAATTTCCACACTCGTGTGCAGAGAATTTAAAATTGCAAGCTTCACGACTGCAATGCAAGAGAGAGAGCGAGAAAGAGAATGCGTATGCATATCTTCGCTTGCACACCCTTTTTCGTGTGATGTGCAAAATAATTTAACGCCGAAAATACTCGCGAGTCCTCTACCGAGAGTGATGGAGTCGACCGCGTATTTTTTACGAGATATTTATTTCAACGGTTATTCGAAAAAATTCATGATATACTTGGAAAACAAAAATTGCATTTGCTATATCGTCACCGGGCTGGTGGGTGCGATTCGTTGCCGAAAATGAACTTCTATTTGCGTTGTTGTTTTATGATTTTTTTATTTTTATTTTTTTTTTGGCAAAGATATTACGTTATTATGGGACGCGCATGACGCAACGAGTGGTATCGACATTGGACGACAATATATTGCTACAGTAAATTATATTGTTCGACACAAAATCAATGAGTCCAGTACATTCTGCACTTGCTAGCTTCCTTTACACCCGGCGTGCAAATATAATACCGTGTCCATTTCATCTTTTTTTTCTCATACAAAATGTGCTGAAAAAATAAACAAGAACCATCGAAAAGATTTCTTGGACAACCTTCTAAAAACAACAAAAAAATTATACTCCAAGATTCAAACCGTATTGGACAGTGTTGATGGTATTTTTTTCTGGGCAGTCTTTTTTATGTTTAATCCATTTTTCTGAACATAAATGTATACATTTGTTGGTTTTATTTTGTTTGAATTAAAATGTGATCTTTCGTTGGTTCTTATGATCTTATTTATTATCTACGAAACTCGTTTATCGATTGAAACGTCACTTCAATATTTATTGCACACATTGACTATCAGTTATCGGAAACGTATTATGACGGATCAATCCTTATAATCGAACAATGATTATTTAATTGTTGATATTCCATAAGTTCGTGGATCGAACAATTGTGCAAATGAAGTTAAAATTTATGAACATAGAATCACGTGAATGATTATAAATCGCGTGTACGTGAAACGCGATTGTACGAATACCACGTGCTCTCGGGGACGGAGAAAACTCGTTGGTGCGAGAAGGTCTGGTTGGGTTTGCTGGAATATTATGGTACAATTCCACGAAGAGAGTGGGAGAGAAAGCGAGAAAGCACATTCGCAGTTTGACGGAATGTTATTGCGGTCATAATCGTAGAAGCGCCAACAGGTGCGAGCTGGGGCAAGCCTACCCGTTGAAAGGGTGGGTTATTCCTACTTGTACAGGTTGTTACAGAATCGACTTGTCCCTTATTCACACTCTTCGATACCGTAAATTACGGCATTTTGTCCGGAAAAAGTAAAAAATTGTCTAAAATTAATCAAGGCTCAAATTGATTTTAAAAATTAATTTCAAACGGGTCATGTGATGAAGATAGAAAATATATTCTAGCGAACGTTACATTTATTTACGTTAACGAAATATTTAACTTTTTGTCATAATTTATTAACCTTAAATAAATCAGAAATAATTGTTTCGTGAGTCTTGTTTTTATACAATATAAACGACTGAGTCGGACGCAACCGAAAGAATAAATTGACTTGTTTATTTCCAACGCTTTTGTCGACTCAGAACTCATTCATGGCTCGTAAATACATTCGTGTCGGATACTGCGAGAAAAGATCATTCAATATTGTGACAGTGTCACTTTGTAGGCAGAAAAGATGTAAATAGAGCTACACGGTTCCCTGGTCATCAATTTCATCCCTTCGGAGAGAAACTCATCACCGAGCCCCTCGAGAAAACTAAAAGTGAGTAGTTCCTGGCGTACTTCAAAGCAGATAGAAAAATACATGCATAGAAAGAATCGAAAGAAGGACTTAAGGCCTTAAGAAGACTCGAAGGCCTAAGTCCTGAGCTACCTGTCGTCAGGCAAAGGATAATTACGTCTCAAGAGACACAATTTTCTTCCATGCCAAGGTGTTTTTGCCTACCAATCATTTGTAACTCTTTGTACCTGCAAAAGGGCTTAAGGACTGGTCAATATTTTGACAACCTAGATCGCCACTTTCGAAGAGAGACAGCGGGTGACGGAAATCCCTTCATTTTCCCACTTCTGTAATCCCAAAATCCGAATAAACATGTCATTGAACCGTTCAAATTGCGAATTTAACTCGTCACCGAAAATCGCCGCTACCTGCTGCATGTCAAGCAGGCAAAAGGGATGAGCAAGATAAATCGTTTGAGTCTTGTAGCTGCAGGTACTAAACGTTTACGACCATTGTCGGTTGAATCCTTTAGGAAGCATAATAACCTCGATCATTGCTACTGAAAATAATAGCCGAGACAAATGCTCATTGTGTACAAACAAACGAACATCTTCAGCTTTCTATTTCTCTCTTCCTTTATCTCTTGCTTCGATCGCGATCTTGTTTTCCTCTCTACCGTATAGTAAAACCACGAAGCGATTCAATAAATGGATACGGTGCAATCTTCAGTCCAAGTGGCCTGTATAAACGCCAAGCATTTTCTCGCTCTCACGTGCACAACACACGTGTGCTAGTGTTTCGCATCTATTGACGCTTCTCCAGCTTATACCAATACAGAAACTCTCCTTCACGCTACCTCAAGAGGGCACCCTCAACATTGGCCAACATACCTGACGCCGGAGAAGATTTCCCCATATACGTAAGGCCTATGACTCCGTGGCAAAGTTATCGACTGAAATCCATGGGGAACTCTGTTTCCAAAATACTTTATAGAAATCCATTTCCATGATTATTACGATTTATGGTTCATTAAACCGATCATCAAAATACAATTTAAAGAGGAGTTGGAATAAAATACCAATTGAATGGAGTTAGAATCTTATCAAAATGTATCGTGGGACCCGGTTAAATAACAGTTTTTCCAAATTTTTCCACCATATCTGCTGTTTATTTTTGATCGAGAATATGAAAATCAATAAAACGATACGAGTTATTGAGAAATTTTCTAATGCATGCAGACAGAACTTGTTTTTCAATAGTTTTTTGAAGAAATAGGATTCTGTGCATTTTTTTGTGACGACCAAGACAAATCAGTGAGTTTGTTACGAATAGTCGAGAATTGATTTAACGTTAAACAGCTCATATGTATACACTGAGGTATATTGAGTTCGATGCGTTCGACCATTTGCCGCGACCATCTATAAACGGCTGTGGCAAAGACGGAAGTCGGAGTAGGCTAGTCTCTCTTTTACTTTGCTTTGCCTTTTTCTTCTTGGTCTTTTGCGCAGTATTCGTTGAGACGCACAGAAGTACCGCTTCCGAGTGTGCACGCATAGACTTCTGTTTGCTGTAACTTATATTCTCCGGGATATGTGGACCTCTTCGAGGGTCCTGAAACATCGTATAGGCTGAACAATTCTCCGTACGTCGATCTCCGGACATACATGCACCAATACGTGTTCCGTAGACTGCAAGAGGCGGAAAGAGAGACACGCACGCGAGGAAACGTGTCCTCGCTTGACATCAGCTTGAATATCGTAGGAAAAAAAAACCAAAAGAGATCCGAAGCAAACCTCCAACAACTTTCTCACTTTGCCTTTTTTTTTCTATCCCTATTTCTTTATTTCACTCGACCGGGAATTTACCGTACCGTTCGATTTCCTTACTCGCATGGATGGCATATTATCTACAGCCGCACCTCTCCGAGGAGACAGAAGGGAAGAGAGAAAGAGACAAAAGGAAAAAGAAGACTGAGCAACTTCTGCATAGCAAGCATCTTTTTTTCAAATCGATCCCACTCGTGTAGTCACGTACAACGTATAGATACTGAATTGAATTACCATGGAAGACTCACGAATTAAATAAGTTCGGATGATGCCAACTTTAATGCCCACACATGGTTATTTTTCATGCATCAAATGAAAATACAATCAACAGATTCTTCAATAAATATCCGAAAACTTTAGAGCATTTGGGGTTACTTTAAATTTTTTGTCGATTCTTCATTCAGCCAGTTATCCAGCTGAGAAAAAGGTCAATTTATGAAATTCCTTATTCACGGAACCGTTCTATCAAAAAGTACATTCGACCATTTGTTAATTAAGCATGTCAAACAAGCTTTACGTATTGAAGTGAACAAAAATATTGAAAATTCGTTTCCTTCGTTCTCCATAATAATTTACGGTGAAATGTTGCATGTCATCTCGCCAAATTAACGGTTTCCTTTATTCCGTCTCGTATTATTAATTGAAAAAATCAAATCATGGATATACAGTTTTTTATATCGTTCGATAAGATTAATAAATTAATCAATCAACTCAATTTCTAATAGCGGAATTTAGTTGGTGAAAAACGAGGTTGGAAAATATACCTTATTTCAGCCAATTCCCTGAGATGCCGATTGAAAATATTATTGTGATTAGAAGAAAGAGTAAAGAAAATAGAAGTGAAGAATAAGAAAAAAAGCAGAGAATAATAACGTGAAATTGACTGTTTAGAAGTTAGAATTGTGTCAGTGTGAAGAATAAAGGAGTCTTTATATTGTAGCTATGTACGATTTTAGTGATAGTATTCGACTACCATTTCTTTCATGATGGTTGAAGTTGTATACATGTATAGTACGAAAGGGGGATCTCCTACGAAGTATCTCACAGCTCGATCTACTTCCTTATCGCAGCGAAATTGTCCTGCCCGCCAGTAGCAGACTCCTCCACGAGCTCACGAGCACACGCAGACAGTCAAGAGGATACGGGAGGGATGTTGGATGCAAGAAAAGACGGAGAGAAACTAGCGAACGAGTGCAAGAAAGAAAAGCCCCGAGAACCTCGTACGTCACCCTGAGGAAAAAAAAGACCATCCACGCGAGACGTTTAATTTCCGAAGCCCTTCCGCCAGCTCCATTCACGGCACCCGTACCTCGTGCACTCCATACACACCCTCTTTCACCTCCTATTTCCATCCTTCTTCTGCACAGTCAACCACTCTTCCGTCTCACCGCTGCTTCTTTCTTCTTCTCTTATTCATTCCTTTCTTCATCTCTTTCACTCCCTCGTCCTTCCGTTTAACTTTCTCACGAATACTGCACTACGTATTTATTCAATTCCCCTTAAAAAAAAAGTATTCCGTCATCCCTGAGAATGGGAGATGCACGAATCGTATATCTTCTGGGAAGGACGAAAAATACGGTTGGCATTATTTAAGCGAAATAGTCACTGCTTATCCATGATTCTGATTGGTTCCCCATGACATTGCGAGGAACGCGCATCTTTTGTTTGAGTTCCGATAAAATAATTGCTCTGAAGTTTGTCAGCCTGTTTTAATGTCCCAATGACATCTGGTCTGACAAGATCTAAACGACATCCATCTTGGTAATCAAATTTAGTAATCAAAAATCGCTACTGATGGAGCGAAAAAAATAACGAAAATTCTTTCAATCAAGAAGGTCTCGAACAATGAAGCTAAAAAGACACTTTACCGCTGGTGAGTAAAACTTATCATTCGTAATCAGTCACCATCTGTTCTTTGAGAAATAGTCATGAATTAGGTTAAAAAAAAATATATATATTTTTTTACGCTATTACGTCTTGAAGTAATCGCAAAGGAAGACTCAAGTGTTTTGCTTTGAATTTATTGTTGTTAAGGATTCCAACAGAACGGTTGAATATTTTTGGAGCTCAATGGATTTCATTTTAGCATTATTTCAGGAGGAGAGATTTTTTTATCTTCAACGAATGGAATTGGTAGTTCTTTCTCGCACCAGTGAGCCAGAAATTTCGCGGGTTCCGTCATGAATTAGTCGGAAGACGTTCGTTTTCGTTGCCGAGAGGCGAACGCGTATAAAACAACCCCCGTCGTTGGTGTTGGGTGTTCCTCTCGTACAGTGAGAGCATTCTGTGTGTATAGGTATAGTGTAAACAGGATCGTCTGCGCAGAGAAGACTCTGATGTAGTGTAAGCGCGTAAGTCTCCTGGAGGGTCTCGGTGCCTCGTAAATCCAGGTCTAATTCGGTAAACAGGAAACGTCTTGGATTGGCCCTCCCCCTAGCGAGAATCTTCGCGTTAAATAGTGCGTAAGGGGTTGTAGAAACAGCGCCAAGAGACGAAGTACATCGTTGGAAGAGAAACAGAGAGAGAACGTATGAGAAAACAGGATGGAGTGTGACACGTACCCCCTGAGGCGCTTACGCTTGTTGGCGCAATTGAGCTAAGCCTTTATGGTGTTAAAAAAGCTCTTTTCAAAAGCTCTTTCGCCAGTCAAAACGCTTTCATATTCCGTCCACCCTCTGCTTGTTATTTTTGATTTACACACGATTTTACGCCACTTTTCAAGTTTCCAACTACCAGCTTTTATTTTTCTTATTCGTCAAGACTTATTTATCACTATTTCATTCATCAATCTGAGACTTTTTATGTAACAAAAGTACAAATAAAAAAAAGTGCATTCAAATTTGGAATTTTTTGGAGAACGTCTTCTCATTGATACTCGAGTACCTGCTACAATTCGTCTAGTTTTATGAGATGTTATCTCAAGGATAAAAAAACTGTCCCATAAGACTCTAGTCGAATCTTTTTTCCAATCGGTACATAAATCGCGGCTTCTCGTTTTGATTTGAGTCGCGAAGTAAAATCCTACGTGGCACTTTTGAATATTGGCCGATAGCCAGGAACGTGCTAACGCGTGTCCCCTGACTCGTCGTGGCATATATACAATTTGTGCCTCAGTGTATTCTTACCTTTCCCTTTTGTGAGTGGGACAGGAAACTTATCCATCGATCTTTGATATTCCAAGCGTTGTTCGTGTCCACGAGACACGTCGCACTGAATTCTTCAGGCTCGTACATTAAATCAGCCAAACGAGTAGAATCGAATGACCAGTCATGTTCCACGTGACTTTACGAAGATGAATATCGCATGCAAAATTCTATTGATGCATTTTTATCACACAATCGTCATAATTAAAACAAAAAATCGTGAATGAGTATCACGAAAATTTACGTAAGTGACCGCAAAGTGGAGAAACGTTATGAACGCGACTATTAAAATCGAGTTGCGAGAATAGCACACGTTCTCACCCAACCCGCTTCCAGTTCCAGAGAACGAACAAATGTCTTTCTGTCACTCGTTCCTCTTTCCTCTCGTATAAACCGGTGTTACGACCTCCGGACCATTTTTCCACCCGCTGAATCGCCCCGTGCGCAAAGGGGTGAACTACCCCCATCAACGCGTGCGCTTCGCTACCGTATATTTTCTCATTTGCCCTTCGTGTTTTTACAACTCATCTTTTATATCGCAGTATACGTGGCTAACGTGACGGACGACTGTAGACCCCGTCACAAATCACGGCAAGGCCACACGATTCACGGACCGACCACTTTTCTCTCATGACCACAACGCTTTGCGTTCAAATTCCCCTGCTTCTTTTTTATTCTATTCTTTCTGTCTCTTTTGTTTATCCATTCTTTCATGAATGAAATGCTGACTACAGTTTCTCGAATAAACTATGACCGCGAAAATGCAAGATTAAAACAGATGAGAGAAATTGTTGAAAGATGAAAACTATTTTTGTTTTCTAGTCCGAATTTCAAAAATCTTCAGTCCCATTGTAAACATTGTTAAAAACGATTGTTTAATTTTCTTGATGTTGGAACTAAGGAACAGAGTCGGATTATTAACGGCATTGCCCACCCTCTCGATCGTGCACATACCAAACGATCTTGGAGCTAATTAATCGTCGTTAAAAGATTGCAAGCAAGCGCACAAGTCCGTTGCAATTTCGCAACGAACAAAAGACCGTGTGTGATCTTCGTACAAAAGATGCAATGGAATTTTTGCGATGTGTTTCTCGTCGTACCGCCGTGTGCTGTATCCCATGAGATTTCTTGCGTACATCATTGGAGATTCTTTGATCGTGGCTCGCCCACGAAGCTTTATTTGGTAGATCTTAGAATTAAAAAAAAAATATATCCACAGATCCATATATTTTCATTTGAATAGAAATGAATTACCAACGAATTGAAGAAAAAAAAAAGATAGAACGCGAAGCTTCAGGTTTTTTGATCCGCACGTAATATCAAGAAATTCAACCACACTCTTGTAATCTTACGTGTGTTATCTCGCGCACATAGACATCCAAAGGATTCCGTTCACACATGCTGGACGATTTTCAATTATATCCACGAGGTCGTTTCTCTCGCTCACGAGGAAGGAAGAGAGAAGAAAGATGCTGGGCGTCTCGGGCATATTGCTCGCGTGAGACTGCGATATACGTAGCTCATACCCTCATACTCCCCCGTGCAATATTGTACGTGGAAATATGTAAGTTCCTTGGTAGTACACGGCACTGGGGTTTGCTCGGCCATGCCAGGGTGCAGAAGAGAAGAGGGGAGGGATGAGTGTAGGGCGTGCTGCAAGAACTCCAGTACCGGAAGCGTGACTGATATTGCTCTTGGAACGCAATAGCTGTATAGCTGAAAAGGGAGACGACGACATATCTCCCAAGGGTCTTCCGCATTACGCCCTCGCCTTTTGCCACCCGCTTTATCATATATATTAACAACAATAAAACTTATAATTCGGCTCGGGGCCAAAAACTCGTGAATCCAAATTAAAATGTTAATTCATCTGCTGGAGAATGGGTCACACAAAGATGAAACGTTGGTATTGAGAATAGGATACTCGCTTGACTTTTAAATTGGTGGAGCCAATTGGCCAAATACGTATATTTGTCTTCTTACTTTTCCTAAATATGCGAATGCTCGTGAAAACTGTAAGTGGGACCTGAATAAAAAGCCATAATTTCTCCTGGAATATCTAATTGTCAAATTCTGGTGGCTTCTACTGGGAGAAAACGTCGGATCAAACCAGAAGACAAATAACGGGAGTGATAGCAGTTCACCATTCCATCTTTGCCTGTTTTGTATCACGGTTGTTTCTCACTTTCCCCTCTTATTGTCCTTCGGCTTCTATAATTTCGGGAAAAAGGAACCACCAAGTGAGACACGGTGGTACGGTCTGTTTGCCAAAGTTTCGTGAACGCTTGGTCGCGATAAATCTTAAAGAGAAAGCCGCGAGTTCGCGAAGGAGAAGCACTGCCGAGCTAGGAGATGTGAAGGAGGGAGTTTAAACAGTCGGATCAGCAAGATCCCTAATGAATCCTTGCCAAGGAGGCTTATAGCTTACCCTCGAAGCCCAGCCAGAGCACAGTTTTCTCTCTTTCTCCCTCTTCTCTTTCTCTCTTTCTCTCTCTGACTTTCTCTGCTTGGCATCTTACTGTATATGCGTCTTCTGACTTCGGAGGATCCTTACCAGAGACACGGCAAGTTTCGCCAGTCTTGTGGCTTGTTGGTATCTCTTCCGAGTCGGGGCTCTTTCGTCTCTCTCCGCTTCTTCTTCTTCTTCTTCTTCTTGTTCTCCGCATCCCTTTCATCTTCTATACATTCGTTCACGCGAGATAGCAGATACTATCCAGTTTAGCCTCGAAAAGCGGACACACGGAAACTGCAACAAGAAGGCAACAAGAATCGTGGTTGGACTATGGGTAAGCGATAGAAGGAAGTTGAACCGCGAAGATATGCGCTGAGGCGAGTGAGACCAAAGTTGAGGAGTCGCCGCAGGGTGAAACGGAGCACGTGCTTATCCCTGCTGGGACGCAGTTGGACGGCCGAGTTTCCACAAGAGCTTCGTTTTCCTCTTGGTACGTTGCGGTTCATGGTGCTGGATATATATAACTATCAAAGCTCTACAGAAGCTTGCATAGTGGACGTGTGTGTACAAACCACTGAGAACGAAGGACGGCCGTTTCGACCACCTCGTATTCCCTTGCTCCGTACAAGACTCTTGTCCCCTCCTTAATTGTCCTTCTCGCAGAAGATGCTCACCCAAGGCCTTTTCTCTTTGGACATTCGTTCGCAAATACATACTCATAAACATATATAAATATACATTTATGTGCAAACCCATTTTAGAGTTCGTTTGACGATGGTCGCGTTATGGTAAACCGAGCGATTTGATGCCTGACCAAAGACTTCTCTCGCTGGCATGAGACTCGCGCCCAAGATGGGACCACAGGCAGGCGTAATATCCGCCTCCAGCAAGAATGGCATAGAAATACTTACCTAAAGCCTTGAACTTCTAAACTATTCATAACGCACACGCTTGTTGGTTGAAGAACCTCGAGCCTTCGGAGCTCCAGGATGAAACTGATATCACTGAAAATTTGTCCTGCTGTGTGTATTTTACCAGTGGTCTGATGTTGGAAGAATAATATGCGATAATGATCAATGGGCGTGGGTCCAGATATTCAGGTGAATTATAGAGTCGAAGCTGGAATAATACATTTAACATAATGAACGAACATTTTGACAATATGCCGAAAATTTATGGCTTTCTCGAGGTCTCTACCGATACGGTTATTTTTATTTTAGAACCCGTGCTCTTGCACCAATCCCGCAGTACTTTTGTATAAACGTGATTGCATATTTCTCTAAAAAGATCGAAGGGTTCTTTCATTCTCCGTTCTCGACCAATATACCCTTCTCATGAGACTCTAATGGTCCTACGAAGGCAGACAAGAAAAAACAGTCTGATGGCTTTGAACTCCTCTTGCATACACCGCGTGTACAACATATAATGCACATCCCAACGTAGAACGAAAGTTTTCAGGATGCTGCGATGCTGGACTCACCATGGACCGAAAATGCTGCGAGAACTCATATACACCGAATGGGCCCGGGTCGACGCTATATAACTATTATAAATATATAACAACACACGCAGTTTAAACGAAGCTCTCATACGAGAAAGACAGAAACACATCACACCACGCATACAAAATGTGCGCAAGAGAGAAAAGAGAGAAAGAGAGGAAGAGAGAGGGAAGAAGAAAGAGAAAGAGGACGTGCGAGAGAGCAGGTATGGCGTGGTAGCGATGGCGGCGTGTTGGTAGCGATAAATCATGGGTTACCACATTGTAGCCCAGTAAATCATCGGACGCGGGGAACGCGAGAGCTTCCCAGCGTGAAATGAAACGAATTCATCTCTGTCAGCCCCCACCACTTGGATTTCTTCCATCCACCTCTCGCGCACTCTATGCGAACCAGGACCAGGCTCTCTTTTGTTTGGCTCTCACTCTTTCTCACCCGCTGCTTTTGTCCGTACCCATATACACATACTATATATTTATTCATATACGTTTCTCTTTTCTGTCTTTCTCTCGTTTTCGTGTGTGCAACCCCCTTCACTCCTTCCCACCACGTGTACATCGCCAGAGAGTCCGCCCGCGACACCCTCCCGATCCACGATCCGACTCCATCTTTCTCATTCTCTCACAACAGCTTTTCTATCCTTTGCACGCACCGCGCCAGGATAGGTCAACACTAATAATACTCCCGTGCAGGTGTGATCCGTACGTGCACAATTTTATTCCTCGAAATCCGAAGCCCATTCCACCCTCTTTCTACTACAACACGAGAGATAATTTTTTTACCTGAATACAACAAATATATACGCACACATCGACCATGGGATTACGATTCGTGGGCACGAATCGTTATATTGTGGAAGTTGATTGGTTGGGTGCTTGTATTTTTGTGTGATTTTAGTTCCACCCACTTCTTTACGAACGTCTTTTGTCTCTCATTCTTCTTTAGACCTCCGATCTTTTCTTTTCTTTTTATTTTTTACAAAATATTTGTATCCGTCTTTTTTCGATTTTTCATCCTAGCAGTCTCTGGATCTGGAACGTTGAAATAATTTTTCCTTAACTACTAAAAATCGGTTGCAGAAACTGCGTTTTAGGTATTGATTCGTCACGCGAGTTCAAGGGGTTTCAGTCAATTTAAAAGGATCGTAATGTTATTTATTATTGTTTGAGTATTGCCTGTTACTTGGTTCCTTTCAGTTATTCATTGATTTAGTAAATGTGTTTTCGTGATAAATTCACATTGAAATATTCGATGACAGAATTAACTATATAACGTCGAAGAAAGAGATTCTTTTTTTTCTTGGGTTCGTTCGCAAAGATCGATGCACGTGAGGGTTGACCGCTGGATTCTTTGCAACCCCCACTGAGCAACGAGCGGGGTTAAGCTCCTAGATGTACGTCAGTCCTGGCGCTAACGCCCTCGCCAAAGAACACACGTCGACGTTCGCTTTTATTTATCGTAATTTGATACAAACGGGGGAGGGCTGCTCTGCTGGTCGAAACAAAAAATTACAGGGAAGCCAGAAGAAAAACTGAATGGAGAGGAGGGGGGAGGGTGGGAAAAGCGGAGAGGGATGCGCCCATACATCCGCAGCAGCTCAGACGCAGCCGCGCCTCCAACCTTCTAGCGCCCAACCTTCCACTTCTTCCTCCTTCCCACATTTTCCACCCTCGCACTATTTTTCTACCGCGTCTATCCATCTCCGTCCACTTCTCTCATACCCTTATTTTTCTCTTTTTTTATTCAGCTCTCTCACCGATGCAAAAATCTCTTTCTCTCTTATTTCTTCTGCGGTTCTTTCGAGTTTTTTCCTATCTTTTCCGTGCACACCTACCATTTTTTTCTTTCACCCTCTCCTACAACCCTCCAGGATTCCATCATCCATCATACAAAATAAACAGTCTACGAAGAGGGCAGGACGCGCCTACCGGATTAAGCGTGCGGCATTTCGATGGCCTCGATCACGTACGAATAATCCTATGTGGCAACGTCGTAAATCTTGAATATTGAACCTGCTCGCACTGCGTGAGAGGCTTTCTTCATTTTTCCATCTTTTATTTTTTTTTTTATTTCCTCGCTTCGTTTACTCAGGAATTTTTTCATTCGTCCGAAATGAACATTTTGCCGAGGTAACAGAATTTGATTGCTGGCGATCTTTGATGATTCGTCACTTTGAGGATATAATACAAAAAGAGGGAGGCGGAAAGAGAGTGGAAAAAAGAGAATAGCTGATTTATACGTATTCGCAGTGCCATCGAGGTCGTATATGTTTGAGATTTTCACCCAGTCTCTCGTTCCTCTGGCAGACTATTACGCGAATCCCATAAATCGGTTGGAGACACCTTCGCGCTATTCGAGTTTACGTACCGATAAATCTCTCCGACTGAAATAATGTAGCCCACCTCATTTCGTAAATGGCATTGTATTTAAAATTGTCTAGCAGTATTCCTGAAAGTGCATTCTAGTACATTGAAAATAATATACAAGATTTAGCCTCCCTTCCATGGAGTCGTTCTAAGTATCAATTTCTTCATTGCGTTGGAACTTGACAAACGTTTACCAAATTCCTGAATATTTACGATAAAATTTATTATAAACTCGCCAAACTCCTCTCAACATTTGCGAAAATGTTGTCTATATCTTTTGCTTATTTCTTCTTTTCCTAATTTCCAAGCCCCAGATCGTGGAAAATTGAAAAAAAAAAGGAACGAATCGATATTGCTCTCGTGGATTTCGCTCGTATGATTTATAAAGCACCCTCGAAGAAAACTGTCATGGCCGAATGTTGGCCTCGGGTCACGGACTTCGGCCGGGGGAGAAGAAGGAGGCTGAGGTTTTTCGCGTCCTCTGCTTCTCTCGCTTCCTTATTTTCTTTATCCATCCACCAATTCTTGGGCAGCTAGCGCGAGATATTGCGCCGCGGCGATAACTCACCCCCGCTCACCCCATTCTCCCTATCAGTCTGAGCGCGAAAAAGCCCATCCCCTTCTGTAACTATCTCGTTCCTTCTCTCACTATTCCTTGATTCGTCTTTCTCTCTTTTTAAGCTCTCTGTTTCTCTTTCTTTCGTTCCACCCCTTGGAGGAGCTGATTCCGAAACCGAACTCACGGATACCCCGTTCCACGCACCCTCATCGTCGTCTTCATTGCGTAGCTCTCGCGCACGTTTGTCTCCCACCGTCACGTCACACCCTCTCTGATACCCTCCCCATCCCCTTTTACTGCTCTTCCCAATCTCTCAGTCACCATTTTTGCCGAATATCCACATATGTAGATATCGGACACACGTGCAGAAACAAATTTACACGTACACACACTTGGACATGTGTATTTTAGTCGGAACAGCATATTTTCTCTCGCCCACTATGGCTATATATTTCTCTTCTGTCGAAAATAACGAATAACACACGACAAAAAATCTCCCTAAGTCTCTATTTTCGCCCTTCGCCAAACAAACCTTCTCTCTAATGTCACCATTTCGATCGGTACCATCAGTTTATCTTCATTTCAGAGATTCTCTCGGTTCCCATGAATACATTGATGTTTATGCTCTCCGTGAAATTTGGATAAATTTCGACATAGGCTTTCCCGTAAATTGCCTCCAATTTAGTCTCGGATGCTGGATTTTGACTTTCATCAAAGCTGTTTATTTACCTTGCATCACTAAGAAAAATAGAAGGACGAAA
Source organism: Campoletis sonorensis (assembly GCA_013761285.1). Lineage (NCBI taxonomy): Eukaryota > Metazoa > Arthropoda > Insecta > Hymenoptera > Ichneumonidae > Campoletis > Campoletis sonorensis. The sequence goes on from JACEOJ010000145.1 coordinate 3,168,102, forward strand.
GGAGTCTCAACAAAATATCCTCCAAACCTTTATCCGATTTCATGCTACACATGCTTGGTTTCTGTTATTTTTAGTGTAGAGAGTCAAATCCTGAGCTTTCTTCATTTATTTTATTTCCTTTCGAAAAATTATCAATGTTTTAAACACCAAGTGACTTTTTTTTTTTGAGAGATCGAAAAAGCATTCTATTTTCACGTGAAAAAATCAATGATGTTATGTCGGCATTTTGGGTAGAAACGTGCTGGGCAAGGTCGTTGAAAAAATGTACAAAAACTTCTGGACGATTTGTGGAGTTTTTATAATTTCTATTGTCCAAAAAACCCAATATTAATAACTATATAGGTTTGAAAATATCAACTATCTAACATCAAAATTACTTACAATGTTTACAGAAAACGATGTGGAACTACTAAGTGAACATCACGATGGCATAAGAGAAAAATATCGAAAAACTAGTGCAGGTTCCTCGGAATTACTGTACCTCGCGAGGAAAAATAAATAAAACGACATCGTGATGGAGTGGAGAGAAAGGTAGAGAAAGAAGAAGAAGAAGTACGAGATAAAGGTAATTGGTTCACAAGACCCTCGGATGATCTTCGAAGCTCGTGGGTGCGGTGTACCCAAAAGCAATTTAGCTCTTTGCCATGAGAACTAATAAAAACCCTTGGTGTACGACGAAAAATGTAAGACAGGGAGGTGAGTAAGGGCAACCGAGTGAATTCGCGATTCCACTCTGTTTATAAGATCGAGCTGTGCGGATGCTGTGGCGCGACTGCCATGGTTACGTTGTGCTGCAAGAGACAGATAGGAAATCTAATTTTCAAGAGCACAGGAGAGGGTTTCTCGGGTACAGGTTCAATGATAAAGAGAGAGAGAGAGAAAGAGAGAGAGAGAGAGAGAGAGAAGAAGAGAAAGGGCTATTACGATATACAAGGAGCCATTTCTCACTGTATTATTTATACGAGGTCCGAAATTGGTGCCTGAGCATGCAGGGCACGCGCTCATCTCTCGCTCATTCCGTGTATCCTTGCCATAGTATGTCATGTATGTATGTATGTGTACTTCAAGTTCAGATGTATGCGGTGTGGTTGCTGGTCACGATATTTTCTTCCGACACGTGGGTCTTTCTTCAGGAGCGACAAAACGCCCTTTCTCCAAAAATATATACAGCCCCCAAATAATATATTCCATCGCTGACGCTGAACGACATTTTACGAATATTCCTACCTCCCTATCGCCTCTGTATGGGAGGGCTCATAGAATCAAATAAACACATTCTCGAGAAGTTTACTCCCATAGGAAAGAGAATTTATTCGACTTATGGAACTTCTCATCGATTTATATAACGAAATAAATTTCAAGTAATTTCACACACGACTCTCGTAAATTCATCCCTTACTTTTATTTTGTATCGCTACCAAAAAATGTTTCCGAGGGGAGGAATTTATTTCTCCAAATTCTATTCCATCAATCTTTGCGATATTTAATAGCACTTTTTTTCCACGTTGGTACCGGATGACATTCGGATAGTGATATGTGTTCTTTCTTTATTAATAATGCATCCATGAAATTTTGACACTCGTGCATTGTTCCTCTTTCACTCTATTGATATCGAAAATTTAGTGAAAAGCTCTCGGAACAAAACACTTCTCAGTGTTTCTATTCACACACTCTATCCACGCCGAGTGCAGGTTCTCGTGCAAAAATAATGAGGCAAAGCAAAGCTACACCACATACGATTTTACCAGAGCATAGCATCGCAGCTTTTGTCTCTATGTAAATTTCATTGCATCGCACGAGATCATAAGACGCCAGTGAGTTCGAGGCTATTCTCGTGTAAACACGGTTACAGCAACACGTTCCATTATTCGTGCAGTAATCCCCGCTGAAAAGTTTTTTTCATCAGTCTGCTTATCATTTTCTGAGACTGAAATTTTTTTTACCAAGTCATATATAAATTTGTTAATAAATTTCCACAAACAAACATTGATACGGGTCTAAAGTAATCCGAAATAGATTGCAGTATTCAACGATTGAGGATAAAGTTCTTTGCAAAGGAAGGATCCGGGAAAACTATTCATAGATTTTATCTACTGTTAATGCTGAGGCACTGAACGTACATCGGTCCATACAGCAGAGGGAAACAAAAAAAAAAGCCAATGAGAAAAAAGAGAGAAGCGATCGAAAGGCAATAATTGGGATAAACTCGGGACAGGGCAGTTATCCGCGAGGCAACAACACAGAGGGGTTCTGATCTCGTTTCACGCCTCAATTCTGTCACGAGCCGTAACTTCCACCAATGCGAGACATTACTCTTTCTTCGTCGTAGCCTCTTTCTCACTCTGAAGTCAGTTCTCGTCCAAAGGGGGTTGCGATAACTAGAAAACTTCTTTTCTCTTCGGGATACAAGCAACCAACCAACCCCCAAGACGCTGCTACCTTTTTCTCATCCTTGCAACCCTCGCGTGCAATCCACCCCCTCATACATAGTGCGATATATATATATATATAATATATATCAATATATATATGAAAGTTGAGAAGAGTCGCGGGGTTTTGTATAGCTTGCTGTTATAGTCTGTTTTATATATACAACGAAAAGTCTCATATCGTTTTTCTCCTTCTTCTTCTTCTTCTTCTCGCACTCATCCTTCTATTCTCCGCACCTATTTCTTTCCTTCTCTCTCTTTTTCTGTATTCCTGTCCCTTAACCTCTGTTCATCTCGCTCTACGAACGTGGTGCTCTACGTAGACGTGTTCACACAAATGCGCTGTTAAAATTTTGGACACAATCTCACCATTTGTCTTGGTGGGTCCGGAAATAAATCTCCGACGGCTCAGCCGGCTAAGAAAAACGCCGCCATGCGCTAGCTTCCCTCACCCCGTTTACCCGACCGGCCTCCTTCACTAAAAGCATATACATGTATATCTATGACTTCAAACCCTCTTTTGCTACAATATTTCTTTCTCACTCTGTTTCTCTTCATGCTCATGATTCCCTTTTGCGCTTTTCTTACCTCCCTTTCCATTTCATCTTTCTCTATACATATACGTATACTTCTCACCCCCCCTCCACAGTCTTTGCTTGAAGTCTTTTTCCTCAAGCGCCTCTTCCCGCAAAACCCACCCCTCACTCCCTCAGAGAGCTCCCGTTCTTCTCATCGTTTCCGATGTTCTTTCGATAAATCATAAATATATTCGTATTAACATTCTTAGCATTTCCTTCCCTTCTACATCTTCCTCTGTACAAGAGAAAGATAGGGCGCGTCAATCGAGGCGATTCGAGGGATGTTTTTTGCGAGTCTGATGGAAAATTCGGCTAAAAAGCTCCGTTCCCTGAAAAATTCAGAAAACTCCGTTCGCGTTGCATGTTTAACCTGCTTCTGTATAAATGTAACTCAATAATCATGTGATGCTTTTTTGCAAAAGAAAATTATTTGATTTTGAAAGAAATTGTTCAATATCCTGGCCAAAAATCTTTAGGCACGAAGCTTTGCAATACCGATACGACACGTATCTCGTAAATCGATTTGCCCGGAGTAGAGAGTTAGCGCGTGTCAGTGTTGCGCGCGTACAGAGTGCATATCAGCAGTACAGGGAGAATGAATCGCCGGGCACGAATCGATAGGTTCTCTAAAGTCTTACTCTCTTCATCGACATCGAGCGATACGAGAGAAAGGCAATCTCGTCGATTAATCCCTCGAGGAGGTCGATCACGCGCGTGCTTCTCACGTTGTTCTCAATCTATATCTGCACCTTATATCGCACTTGATCTGTTTCGTGATGCCGGAGAAGGAGCAGGACGTTAGCAATCTCTACGAATGAACCGTGGTGTTGTTGAATAAAATATGAAAAAAAAAAAAAAATTCAATTAAAAAAAAGCTCGTGACCATGCGAGTACTACGGATGGAGATGGAAGCTCGATTGATGGTCGAATCGAAAACCGTTCGCGTTATATCGGACACGGTTCAATCGTCCATACGTTTATTCTCTTTTTTCTCTTTCTCGCTTACGCGCTTCACCTCATTCGCCTTTCTCTCATCTTCGTTCCTCTTTTGGTCGTCGATTTACCGCGTATGTGAGTGCTGCATGCAAGCATAAAACGAATGAATGAATGAGAGCTCGCGAAGGTGCGCGCGCGCGCGCGAAATCGATCGACCGAATGCGAACGAGAGTGAACCGAACGAGAATGAATGAATGACAATGATGCAGTATATCAAATCGACAGGAAGGCGTGTTCTTCTCATCTCTCTCTTTCTCTTGCTCTTTCTCTCGAGTCTGTGTTATGTGTGTTTACTTTCTACCTGTTATACACACGGGAATTCTCTTCTACATCTATATACTTTTCATTCTACATAGCAAATATACATACATAGAAACTGGCATGTGAATTATACGTATGAGCGCGTGTACCGATGTACAAGTTGCGAGCATCGACGATTTCTCACGTGTTCTTTGGATACACGCGGTCACCGATATATAACCTGACACACGTTTCGCTATATATATATTTGCGTGCAAATATATGTACATACGTATATATATATATAACTTTGAACCATTCACCATGGGGTGTCCACACTCCGCCATGGTGTAAAGGAACAACGCCACAGTCTGTCATGAAGGCACTATACGTTTATTATTTATCATCTGTGTCATACGAGCGATAAAAAAAATCTGAGATTTATCGAGAAAAATGAATTTATTTGATTTAAATACCGTTTGTTTTAATCAAACAAAATTTATTCCAATAAAAATCTTTCAGGCGCCATTCATAATTGAGCAGTCACTTCTTTCATATAATTTTATTTCCTCTGCCATTGGATGGAGTTGATTTAATTTCTTATTTGAACTCGATCCGGTATTTCGCAGAATTACGTTTATTCGCTTATGCAATGAACGGATTCCTTCGTCAATTACCCTGCATTGGAATTCTCATGGAATGGAAACAGGTGAAAACGTGGGAGTACAACCCCAGAAGCATGAACAGTAGCGTTTCGCATCTCATTTCAGGATACAGAGCATGTGTCACGTGGGTGTATAGGTTGCGTCTATTACACATCTATGAGTAAAGACAGGACGATAGATGAAAGCAAGGAACGAGAAAGATATTAGTTGAAAGAGAGCGAATGACAATGACGCGGTAAATCAAATCCCGAGCTGTATAAAGTCCGGCGGCATATCAAGCACAATATAAATGTATATATTTATATATATTCACGGTTCAAACACGTTATTTCTACCTCGGTAATACGAGAGATACAAGTTGGAAATCGACGATTTCTCACGTGACTGCCGCGGTGTATTATATACGAATGCGAGAAAAGATATTGCATAGGAGGAAGATTTCTCGATCGTGAAGAGAGTAAGACAGAAAGAGAGACAGAGAGAGAAGATTGGAAGACGTTGAGGAAAAAGGAAATACGTTGGTAAGGAGAAGAGTATTAAAGAAGCCCATGGTCTCTTTCGCGATTCACGATGGGGTGCCCACGCGCGACTTACACCCTTGTCGAGAGACACCGAAGAGAGCCGCTTTTCTTTCTCTCTCTCTCTCTCTCTCTTTTTCTTTCTCGCTCGTAAATGTACGAAACATACGCGCGCGTAGTCAGCCGCGCCGCAACAAGACGTATGTACACGTTTTGGCCAAGCGCTTCGCAAGACGATAATTCAGAATACGCGAAGATTGTACCCGTATCGCGTACATATTTATACATACATACATGTAAACATATATGTGTATGTGTATTGATATGTAAGTGTATATATGCGAGTACGTCGGGCGTTGCTGAAGAGAGCCAGCATAAAATATGTGTCTGGTATCTTATTCTTCACCCAGTTCTTCGTTGCTTGCTTTTGCCCGCCCTGTACCATGAACGAAGAAGCAACCGAGGAGAGGAGAGGGTTATTTCCTTCGCGGGGCGTATCACAGTGTACACGCTATACGTATTACATACCGTATATATGTGCAAAGGGCTTTCCATGTCAAAATCGGCATATTTGAGTCTTCGGTAATTAGCAATTTCTCAAGATGTTTTAATGATGTTATATAAACCACTTAATCTTGGGACCACCGCAAATCGAGACTTCTGGCGAAATTGCCACGTCAAATTGAAGGTTTTCCCAAATGCCAAAGCGAGGGTGGTTGATTCGAATTTATTAAAGAAATAATACAATACACTTGAAAAAGGAAAGTCCTGTTGTAGTTACGAGTGAAATGTGATTAAATCTTAAGAACTATAATCAACTTTTCCCATATAACTTTTTGTTTTATTTCGGTCATTTTCATGTTTATTGGACTTAGCTTCGCAACTGGAGAGAGGAAAATAATAACAAAATTGGAATGATTGAATGAATAAAGCTGATTTGGCGTGAAATATCTTGTATATATTTTCGCTCGACAGGAAACGTAAGATATTTCTTTGGTATTATTTGCTTTCCTCATCTCACCATGCGCGAAAAATGAGTGAATGCCGTAGCGAGAAATTCTTATGGACGCTTCGTGACTCAGTGGACATATCGTCGAGTCCTTTTTCCTTTATCGCATCCGTTCACCGGGAACAACAGAGGGGGATAAGTGTGTGTTTTTGTCTGCCTTTCACGTTCAACGTTAGCCACAATGTAATTCGATGCCACAGAAAAAATACTGATCGGATTAATTAAACGAATCTGTGTTCGAAGAAACTGAATGACTTTGGATCGGGTAACACTAAGGTTTTTTGAAAACTGATTCAAGAGTTTATTTTACTCGAAAACTATAATGACAGTTTTTCTTGCAAAATGTAATACAAGTACTTTTGAAGCAATAATTTAGTGCAAATAGTAGGCGCTATGCCGTAAATATAAGTGTCCGATAGGTTTGCCAGGGAAAGACTATCATTACGTGAGTCAATCGAGGCAATCATTCAGTGATTTTGTGGGCCAGTAAGATAGAGATCATGGAGGCATCAGCTTTACACATGGTTATAAACCAAGTGCACCGGTAGCCCTGCCAACTCGAGTCCGGCAGAATGCATTCACGAGGTGATACGTTAGCCAGGATTTGGAAGGTGAGCGGAATTTGGCTGAAGCCCGGTTAACGCATCGGATCAAGTGAGAGAGAATGAGAGAGAGAGAGAGTGTAGAACTGAACCTTATATAAGGTTTCGAATGCATTACCGGCGTGGCTCTCGGTAGAGGCTGGCATGCACTGCCCCTGCATCCCTTTCTCCATGTATTACGAGCGAGGGAGAGACGCAAGCACTCGCGCGCTCTCACCCCGGAATGGAGTCGTAGGATAGCAATTTCGAGCTAGCAGTAATAAAGCACGTCTGCGCGCCGAAATCCTGATGAATGGCCGCGCTTAGGCTTGAAATGGAGAAGCGACGAGCCACTCTCGCACTTGCTCGCTCACTCCCTCCCGTTCTCTCTTCTCTCGTCGCTCAATTCCCAATTCTGTTTCTCTGTCTCTCTTTTGCACATGGTTTATCTCCGCTACTTTCTCACTTCGCCTCTCGTTCACTCGCGTAGGTACGGGATCTGCAAATTCTCCGCCCCCTCCCCATCCCCCGCCCTTTCGAATCGCTATAACCAAACTAACTCGCATCCTCCAGCGCCTCTACCTTCTACTGTTAGCAGCACACGGACCATCGCAAAAGGCTCATCCAGGCATCACGTGGACCATGTTGCCGTTGTAGGGTCACCCAAACTACCCCCTTTAAATTCTCACCCCTTGTTTTTGACGGCTCGCGGCCCAGTAGTACGCCCCACGTGCGTTAACCCAATCTCTCTTGCTCTCCTCTCTCTCTCTCTCTTCCTCTTTATTTCTGTCTTCTTCAGCGAGATACAAACGTATTCTGCTTTTGGCTTTAGCCTGCTTTGATGTGCTTCAAATCCGTGTATACAGATTTATAAATATACGTGAGTGTGCTAGTAGGCAATCTGTATGTGTAAACCCATGCACGTGGAGGTGGAAGCAACCCTACCATAGACCGAGAGAAAGAGGGAAGTCGTGAGCTCCAATAAATCTGCTCATACCAAATTGAGAATGTAAAATACATGGGCAAGGTCCTGGGTTCTTTCTCTCTCGCTCCCTCTCTGACTACGAAATAGACATGATCCTATACACGCTAGCTGCAATATTCTCCCTTGCTTCCGAATACGTATGTGTTTTTGCATGCATGCGTGATGACAACGACTGTATTCGGATGTCATTTAGTGTTGGCTGTATATCAGTATTGCAGTAATGTGTGCGAAAACGAGAGTGGAAGCGTGAGGATGCGAAGGGAATACGTGTATGTGTGTGGGTGAACCTTATACATAATATACCATGTGTGTGCATGCAATATATATCGGGGGTTTTATCAGGTCCGAACCACGATGGGCAGGTACTGCATTTAATTTATTCAGTCCGTGCGGCGAATGAACTGGTAGAGAGGGCTCACGCGGCGGTATATCCTCTCTTCTTCTCCTTCTTCTTCTTCTTCTCTTCTGCTTCTTCCTCTTTTTCCTTCTCCTCATCGCCAAGGACAATCTTGATATTACACCGTCTTAATTTGAACAATTTCGAAACGCGAATGTGTTCCGTATTCATGTCCGTTAAACATACTTTCTGCGAACGTTCAAAATCATTGAGATTTTTTCCCCTGGCGCCAGTTTTATTTTCGATACAATGAAATGATTTTTTATATTTGTTTCGAAATCGAAAAAGACACGCGACAGTACCATATATAGAATGCTTTTGAACCTCCCAAGTGCATAAACACCGTGACGCACAAGGTACAGCTTCTCGCACCCACGGAAGAGATGACTAGAACTGCGAAGGATTGGGAGAGATCGGCGCGGAGGGGCCACACGACTACCTCTATAGCAACGACTTCTGGGCCTCTAAATCAGCCTCCGTGTCGTGATTCATGGAGGGCAACCTCTCGCCCTCCTTACCCCCCTCCCTTCTCTCCACGTCTTCTCGCCCCTCTGACGTTGCCCAACGTGTACAGTCCCCGCTATCTTCGTCGTCTGTTCCGTACTCTCCTCTCTCTTTCTCTCTCTCACATTCTTTCTGTTTTACGCTCTTTCTCCATCTTACTCTTCTTCACGAAACACCACCGGTGCCCAACTCCTTTTACTGACTCTCCTATACCACTCCTTCGGCAGTGACCTCCCCCATGACCCTTTTTCCTCTGAACACTTCCACCTTTCCTCGTTTCCTCCCCTCGCTTCTCGATGTGTGCGAGTAGCACACTTTTCGACCTTTTTTACTGTCTCTTTCTTTCCTTTCTACGATATTTCTTGTGCTAATACTTTTGCTTTTTTTTCTTTAATGACTCTTTACTACTATTCAACAAGATGTAAACAGGGCACTTTATGAAGAAATCTCTCTCGATGAACGAGGATGTTTTTTATTGTCACATGTACACTCACAGTTGCTTCTAAATTGTTGGATAAATGGCAATCTGTCATTTTGGGCTGAGCGTTACAAATGCACATATGGACGAAGAGGAATATGGCCTTTTATCCAGGATTTATCAGTGCTACGACTAAAGGAATTTCGTCGGGAAAGAGTCTCTTGTTAAGCCTTTACATCTTCAAATGATTCAGTGTGTATTAGTCCTTTCCTACCGTTTTTCCAAGAGTTTTGGTCTCAACCTTTCAACGTTTCACGTATATACCACAGAGGCATAAATATTGGCTGAACCATGTGCGAATGTCACTAATGGTGCTGGTATTTTTTATTTATTTTCGGTCGCCGCGTAACCAATGAAGGCAAATCTTCGAAAATATGAACATCTGGGGCATCCTCGGGGAGTGTGAGAAAGAAATGTCTTCGAATCCGTATATCGCTTTGCTCCTCAGCGACATGACGAATGGCCATTGCATATTCGCAAAAAAAAAAAAGTATTTAAGGTCTCGCCCAATGACCGTAGGCGCGAGAAATTGCGCAGCTTCGCTCGTTCACGCCATTTTGATCGAACGAGGTGAGTGAATTTTTTCATCTTTCTTTTTATTTCTCTCCTTTTTACTCGGCTCTACAGTTTATAAAGAAGATTCATTGGTTGCCGCTCAATTCTTTCACGAATCGAAACATATGGCGATATGCGAACCCGGTAATGCGCACTTCTAGAACCGGATTTAAGATTTGTGCGAACGATTGTCCAAAGTTTCCAAGTTTGTTTGAGAAACGGTTTCAGAACGACACAAAATCCATGCAGGAGAAACCGAGATAATTAACATAATTGAATAAATGAATGAGATGTTTGTTAATGAATGAAAGCTGCTCTGCGAGAGCGTTTAGTCAAGTCTTGAGAATAAAACGGACATGGAATTTTGAAAAATACATGTCTATGTGGTGTTCGGAATTGTATTTCTGTAAAATGATATCGCATCGGTATGAGCATGGGTCGTGCAGAACCTTCATAAAATACATCTTAACACGAGAACCATCCAGATATCCGTTAGGAGAAGGCCATTTTCGAGCTCATTGAATAGACAGCTATGATTCTATGACCGCAAAGCTTGCCAACTCCATTGTAGCTCCGAGACCTTCGAACCATCTTCATTCCCATATTCTATAGGTTTCTTTTTATTTTCTGGACCAATCCATATATAAACGTATTCTTGTTCCTTCATCCATGTTTCTGAGGTTGATTAATTCTTGATAATAATTGAGAACTGATTCCGTTTTCTTTTTCCTTCTTACTTCTCGATTGAATCGATTGTTTGAAAATATTGTTTAGACTTTTTATAAGTTTTGTTTTTTTAGTACAATTGTCATGTCATTATGAATTTGTATTTTCAAAATATCAAAATATTTTTCGATATCTAATTCTTTTATACTATTTGATTGCTCAATAAAAATATTGTACGAACACACATACATTTATTACGTGTATACGTTTATGCACAAGTGGAGAGGATGGGAATACGTTAAGGAAGCACAAGGCATGAGCAATGGCTGGCAGGGCTTCGTAATAATGTTGTCTTCGTCGGCACGGTTTTATTTTCCCGCTGCGCAAGAATGTAGCCTACAGTCAGGCTCAAAATTCGTTCGATGGTTGCGCAACCCGATACGTGGATGGCGACAGAGCAAGCTGGGACTGTTCGACAACGACGAGCAACGACTATACCTAAGACGACGACTACGGAGACGATGAAACCATACGAAACATGGCTACGCCAGCATCGCCACAGCGACCGAAGGAACATCACCATGAGCATATTATATAGGAATTGCCAAACGTGAGCCAGTCGCGAGTCAACGAAGCACCTGAGTGTAGAAACGAGTTTCCGTAAAAACGTATGAAAGACGTTGGTTTTATCTCACTGATACCTCGTCACGACTGTGTTACCCGAATAACTCAATTGTCTTAACCAAAAAACCAGGGGCCCTTGAATCAAAAGTAATTGAATTTCAATATTTTTATTCATATATTCGTTGAACTACCGTTTCATCGACAAAAAAACCTACTATTTCTTTAGCACTTATTTCAATATCATAAATTATTTAATCAAATATAACCACTGGAGGAAAAACATTTGCTTAAAAATGGAAGTCATTTCGAGATTGACGTAACAATAAAAATAAAAAGTCATCCCCATCTGGGATCAACCTTTTTTTAAAAACATCTTTATTCTATAATTGTTTCATGTTTCCAAATAACTTTTGTGATATGTCAATTTAACCATTGAATGAGATACGATAAAACTCTGCAAAAATGTCTTTTTTGTGTTAGCTGAAATGGCAGTAACTGTAAAACAATATGGAATAAAATATTTTTAATAATAATGTATAGTTCTGTGCGAGTTGACATGAAACGGACGATCCAGATGCAAAGCGTGTATTACGACTGTCGCTGTATGTGTCTATACACACGTACATCACATGGAGGCGAGTAAACGACAGTGGGTATCCGACGATCAAAACGCCGTAACCGTAGATCATACGGGGGGATAACGATGGGAATTGGCTCTTGCAAATACATTAGGCAGTGAGGAGTAACAGCGGAGGTGAATGGAGAAGAGAGAGAGAGAGAGAAAGGAAGGAAGATGGTGAATAAGTAAGAGGGAAAGTGATGTTTCTTGGGTGGGGATATGTTTTCTGGTGGCATTTGATATCATTCGCGGGGGTTGTTGGTGCACGCGGAAAGAGATATAAGAGGCGGTGGAACGAAGATGGCAGGATCTTTTTGGTAACATGACAAAAGAATGGCATAACCGACGTAAATGTGCGGGGGAAAAAAATGAGAAATAGTGGGAGAGAGCTCAGATAAAAGTGGAAAAATCGTCAACGCGAAGAAACCGCTCGCACGACTGAAGAAGGTGGAGGGAAAAGAGGTGGTGGTGGTGGTGGAGATGAAGGGAGTGAGACAGAGTTGGTTTCTACGCTGGCCAAAAAGTATAAATTTCTTTAATGGCGCTAATAATTTCATATCGCATAATTTACTTACTGCGAAACGTAACGCCAGTAGCTACCAGAGGCATTAACGAGGAGCCTAATATTTATGTGGTACTCGGTCGACCGCCACCCAGATAACACCCTCGCCGCATGGTCCTCCTTCTCTTCCTCACCCTCTGCTACTGCTTCGGCTGCTGTGTGACTATATCTCTGTCTCTCTCTCGCACACACTTTCTCCATGTCTCTCTCGCTTCCTTTCCTTTGGCTGCTTTCTTTCTTCCCGAAAAAACGAGATAAAAAAAAATAACGAAAGAAGTCGCGCTCCATCCTCAAGGGGGAGATAGGTGGATAGGATTGGTACTTGGATATTATATAACAACGCTTCTGCCCGCCAAAACCCTTGTTCTTACGCACCAAAATTCCCGAGAGAGTCTTCCGGATTGATCGTTCAAAAGGATCTCGTTCTTGAGAAAGAAATAAATGATATAGGATTGACATTAGGGTTGTCAGTTCATCAGAACGGATTCGGTATCCGCGTCCAAATCGATCATACGTCAAAAATAAGGTAAATAAGTTTTTCCTCACACTGTTTCGTCCTTACGTGTGAAAATATCGAATTTCTGAGGGTTTTTATTGGCAGGAGAATAATATACTGCGTCGATCAGTGATAATCGAATCGACTCGATTACAGCGATGAAGAATCCGAAATAGCTACACGTTAGCAGACTTTATCGTATGAATGTATTAAAGTGGCAAATCGTGAGTTGACAAGCTGATGACCTGCTTGTCCGTATATCGCTATGTGCTTTCAGTGAATTGTGTCCAGAGTGGAGAAGCGGTGAAATTTGCTCTTGTTTGTAACCAGCGACGAACACAGTCATGGCAAAACGTATGAATGAGCGAGAAAGGTTAAGAGGGAGTGAGAGAGGCAGCGAGAGATGGCGAGTAAACGAACGAATATGCGCGAATGAAAAAGCTTAATGCACCATCATTTACCCCGATAGTGGACAAGCAGTTCTCGTGAACCGCGTGGCACGTGTTTACGCGTTCATAACGAGCGCGTGACGCGGGAGTTTGCGTCCCGCGAACACTGTTTTCACTATACAATATACGTTTTGCTCGGAGGTCTCAGTGCGCAATACTCGTTTTCGGCAGTACATCCGCAAGTGAACGTATACAGAGCGCGCAAGCATTGCTCCTGGTATCACTGTAATGCTATTCATCCCCTGACGTTTCCTCCCCCCTTTCACCTCAGCACCCTTCATATATTTTATTTAGACTCGACGTAGCGCAACCACCACCAATATTACCCAACCATAATTAATGAAACAAAACTATTAATTTAAATTCCATTGTTCCATTATAAATAATTAGCTGTTAATAACCCTTTCGCTTCGTATAGCTACGCGAGGAAAGTGGCGGTGAGATAATGTGATCGGAAAATCGAACGCGAATGCTACTCTGTATATAAATATATGTATACATATGCCTCTCTTGATACACTCTTCGCTCCGTTTATTATGGGATTGACCATTTAAAATCCCTGAGGACCATCACTCTGCTTTACAGTCTTTCACTATATATTTCACGGCTATCAATGAACGTTTCATTTTCCAGCGATATTTGTTGGAGGCACTGAAAGCTGTCACCTAATAAATTGATTTTGTAACAGCTCACTTGTGAAAAATGAAATCGAAATTTTCCTCAGTACTCCACAAGATCTAAAGTCCGTTGAAATTCATTGAAAAACCGTGTCGAAAAATTCCGGCTGTCAGTTTATTCGTATAATGATTTACAGAAAAAGTGCCCAATTCTTACGAAGTTTCTGTACGACTTTTATAATCTTGCAGAATAACATGAAAAAAGACTCCTATTCTTTTATTTTCAAATTCCTCAAAACGATTTCTCCGTTTTTCAAGAAGAGAATGAAAAACAGGAAGAAGTCTGGTTGAGCGATCCTTTTCGGGATGTGACTGTTATCAAGATCGCTCGTCGTGTCGATCTCCGCGCATCTCAGATAAAAGAGTGACTCCTTGGATGCGCGTCCGCGAAAACGGCGAGATCGAACTCTCGAGGGACACCTTCGCCGAAGAAAGTGGCCGTACACGGTTCTCTCGCATCTTTCTTGATCTTTGCGTTTTATGTACACGGAGTATCTCATCGTCATTTTGTTGGTGTGCACGAGATCACATACTTACACATGCAGACTCGCTGTTGTACGTTGTTTCAACGCGAAGGCTCACGTTCAGCCATTCTACGGCGGCCCTCCACCTACTTTTGCAACTGCATCAAGCCTGCTACGTGTACACATGTTGGAGTAGGCTTCCTATGTGTATATACAGTCAATAATATCGCCCAGTGACTGCAGCGAACGAGCAGCCACATATATACGTACGTCTTTCTTATGTATGTCCCCGTCGCGCGCCCGGTCGATTCAATTAATCAAAGGCGAGACGGCGCTGATTACTCTTGCGATGCACTTAGTCGCGTACATGCGATTACACGCTGTGAGATAGACGGATGATGCTACGTGTCCGTAGTTAATCTTCGGCACGTCAAACCTCGTACTGAACGGCAAAAGCACACACTACTTTATCCGTGTAATTTGTATGTACACATGCGTATGTGGATAATATAAGCGTTTGTGGGTTTTTATATCGCAAAGTTCAAATGTGCGTGATTCACCGATGAGACGCGATCAACGCTTGTCGACGATCGATAAAAATACTATTGCTTTTGCTTTTATTCCAAGAGTGTCGATGTGTACCCAAGTTTATACGCGTGAGTATCGGTCACGTATTTACGCACACAAACATCTTCTGATCACAATTCCATACGAGTGTCGAGAACACGTTGCGATGGTCCACAAAACATACGTTTATTCATGGACTGCTGAAAGCCATAAAAAATAGCGCAAACTTTTTGCACCAAGCCCTTTTAGGTTTTAGCATTCCTCGTGTGTGCATTCTCATTTTATTTTACTTATACATATTTATCCTGGAGGGTGACGAATTTCGACGACATCGAGACTTTCTTATATGGAAGTCAGCTGAAATGTCGATACGACAGGATTTCGCATTGTTCCAAAGTGTCCAAGATACTCAATACTGAGATGTGTACTCGTATGGACGATTGTACTCTCGAGACAGAACGGTAGCCAGGAAATCACGATTCGTCGTCGTGGCCGAACTATAGCTGGTGTCGTTGAAACAGACTCGTCCATGGTTGCTCATTGTTCCGAGAATAACTTATTGGAGAATGCATCGATTGACCACGAACTTGAGCAGAAGGAACATTAGAGGAAACGGAGAGGAAGATAGGGAGAAAGTGCAGTTTCGGATTGACGTTTATGACGGAATAATACGCTTTGATATCCGAGGATAAACTTCCTGTTGTACGAATTTTTGCAGGATAATAAATAGAGTTACATGAATAGAAATAAATTCAAAATCATTCCGATACGAGATGAGATCGAAGTTGATACAGCGTTCCATTAACAATAGATCGAAAAAGTTACCTTTCACTTTTTTATCTTTGTGTATACACACGATATGATAGAGTTTTCTTGAAATTTCTTCGACCAGAAATATTAGCTAATAGATATATTGCGAAGTTGGAGAGGAGAGAAAGAGAAAAAGAGGGAGTAGAGCAGTGACTGGAAGAGGACATAACGAAGACACAGTGTTGTCATGGCAGAAAAAGAGAGATGGGTAGAAAAAAAGGAGTAGAATAGGTACATAGATGTATATAGATAGAAAGTACAGATAGAAAAAGAGAAGGGAGGATACGAGGAGGCAGCGGAGCGCACCGGCGCCCGAACCGGCTCCGTCGAGGCGCCGGCGTCACTTCCGCCCTCCGCCTGGTTCCCGCGCGCCGTATCGCTATGAGACTCGTCTACCGACTCTCTTTCACTTTTGCACACAGTCGCGTACGTACATTCGTTTGTGGGACTCGTTGCTATTTCTGCTGCTGAAACGATAGCCATGCCGAAACTTCAAACCCCTTTTCAACCCCCATTGCCCGGATGGAGGAAAGAGAAACAGAAGGAGGTGGGCTTGAGTTTGGTATAGACCGAGGAGCGATTGAACCAGACCGCTTCTCGCGAAACCAACGCCAGAATTTCAAACCGCTATATATTTTCCTTCTCCTCCTCAGGATCCTCGACAAATAAATATAATACGCGTATAACTCCGTCCCAACCGCACCCCCGCTCCTTTTTATACCGGCGCTTCTCAAGCTGAAGCCACCGCCACGTAACTGTCCTGGGGGTTGTTGATCCTGTCGGTATTTTGAGCACGTATACAAGCGCATGTAAATATATGTGTGCACTATAACATATACATACTGACAGGTTGTTTCAACCTCGGGTATTTACTTGCCCGATCGTATATTTATGACAACGACAAAATGATGAAACTTCAGAGACTCTTGATGAATCTTCATTGAGCTCTCGAACGTGTTCAAAAACTCGCAAGGCAGAATAAAATTCAATAGTCATTTATCGCGTTCTTAAAAGATTGCTATACGAATTAAATGGTGGTTGGCTGGTCTTGAAATAACTAAGTTCGTATTTCAGTGGACAACGGAAACTTAGCATTTGGCATTCTTAGCAACCTGGCCAATGGCCATGGAATATTGGAGCAAAGCTGGCAGGTATAATAATATAGTATACCAAACACATATAACCATGGGTTAACCTTTAGGTTGCTGAATCTAACAGCGGTCAGCAAGTTAGGTGTAGGCAGTATATACATGTATAAATGTGTATATACTCAACAGGGTCAGATGGAGTTCCGTGGCGTGTTACGAGGGTGGGTACCAGACGCTGGTAGGATATTTATCGTAACGAGGACTTATGGCGACAGATTTAGGAATTAGGGTATCGCGGCAGGCCCGGGCCAGCTCTGCGCGCGAGAACACAGTGGTTCTTCTCTCACGAATGGCCGCTTGGCCCGATATAGCTGACATCGTGCCAGGGCACGTTCCCTGCTGAAGGGGTTGTTTCCGGTGGTGGAGCTTGCCCTTGCACTGTCGAGAGCTGGTAGCGTGTGGCCACCGGCAGTTCGTGCGAACAGAATACAGGCTGGGATAGTGGAACCGCTCGGACCACCTCGCGTGGGCGCATGGACCCACGTGATACCGCAATAATCCACGAGGATTATCCTTCGTGTTCTAGCGGGTTCCAGCCGAGCTATATTCTCGGGAGCCCAGGAGAGAGAGAGAGAGAGGGATAAACAAACGCAGAGAAAGAAAGAGACCGAGAGGGAGAGAGAGAGAGCTAGCC
>JACEOJ010000145.1:3185762-3214200 GCA_013761285.1 Campoletis sonorensis
TCGATTGACCACGAACTTGAGCAGAAGGAACATTAGAGGAAACGGAGAGGAAGATAGGGAGAAAGTGCAGTTTCGGATTGACGTTTATGACGGAATAATACGCTTTGATATCCGAGGATAAACTTCCTGTTGTACGAATTTTTGCAGGATAATAAATAGAGTTACATGAATAGAAATAAATTCAAAATCATTCCGATACGAGATGAGATCGAAGTTGATACAGCGTTCCATTAACAATAGATCGAAAAAGTTACCTTTCACTTTTTTATCTTTGTGTATACACACGATATGATAGAGTTTTCTTGAAATTTCTTCGACCAGAAATATTAGCTAATAGATATATTGCGAAGTTGGAGAGGAGAGAAAGAGAAAAAGAGGGAGTAGAGCAGTGACTGGAAGAGGACATAACGAAGACACAGTGTTGTCATGGCAGAAAAAGAGAGATGGGTAGAAAAAAAGGAGTAGAATAGGTACATAGATGTATATAGATAGAAAGTACAGATAGAAAAAGAGAAGGGAGGATACGAGGAGGCAGCGGAGCGCACCGGCGCCCGAACCGGCTCCGTCGAGGCGCCGGCGTCACTTCCGCCCTCCGCCTGGTTCCCGCGCGCCGTATCGCTATGAGACTCGTCTACCGACTCTCTTTCACTTTTGCACACAGTCGCGTACGTACATTCGTTTGTGGGACTCGTTGCTATTTCTGCTGCTGAAACGATAGCCATGCCGAAACTTCAAACCCCTTTTCAACCCCCATTGCCCGGATGGAGGAAAGAGAAACAGAAGGAGGTGGGCTTGAGTTTGGTATAGACCGAGGAGCGATTGAACCAGACCGCTTCTCGCGAAACCAACGCCAGAATTTCAAACCGCTATATATTTTCCTTCTCCTCCTCAGGATCCTCGACAAATAAATATAATACGCGTATAACTCCGTCCCAACCGCACCCCCGCTCCTTTTTATACCGGCGCTTCTCAAGCTGAAGCCACCGCCACGTAACTGTCCTGGGGGTTGTTGATCCTGTCGGTATTTTGAGCACGTATACAAGCGCATGTAAATATATGTGTGCACTATAACATATACATACTGACAGGTTGTTTCAACCTCGGGTATTTACTTGCCCGATCGTATATTTATGACAACGACAAAATGATGAAACTTCAGAGACTCTTGATGAATCTTCATTGAGCTCTCGAACGTGTTCAAAAACTCGCAAGGCAGAATAAAATTCAATAGTCATTTATCGCGTTCTTAAAAGATTGCTATACGAATTAAATGGTGGTTGGCTGGTCTTGAAATAACTAAGTTCGTATTTCAGTGGACAACGGAAACTTAGCATTTGGCATTCTTAGCAACCTGGCCAATGGCCATGGAATATTGGAGCAAAGCTGGCAGGTATAATAATATAGTATACCAAACACATATAACCATGGGTTAACCTTTAGGTTGCTGAATCTAACAGCGGTCAGCAAGTTAGGTGTAGGCAGTATATACATGTATAAATGTGTATATACTCAACAGGGTCAGATGGAGTTCCGTGGCGTGTTACGAGGGTGGGTACCAGACGCTGGTAGGATATTTATCGTAACGAGGACTTATGGCGACAGATTTAGGAATTAGGGTATCGCGGCAGGCCCGGGCCAGCTCTGCGCGCGAGAACACAGTGGTTCTTCTCTCACGAATGGCCGCTTGGCCCGATATAGCTGACATCGTGCCAGGGCACGTTCCCTGCTGAAGGGGTTGTTTCCGGTGGTGGAGCTTGCCCTTGCACTGTCGAGAGCTGGTAGCGTGTGGCCACCGGCAGTTCGTGCGAACAGAATACAGGCTGGGATAGTGGAACCGCTCGGACCACCTCGCGTGGGCGCATGGACCCACGTGATACCGCAATAATCCACGAGGATTATCCTTCGTGTTCTAGCGGGTTCCAGCCGAGCTATATTCTCGGGAGCCCAGGAGAGAGAGAGAGAGAGGGATAAACAAACGCAGAGAAAGAAAGAGACCGAGAGGGAGAGAGAGAGAGCTAGCCAAAGGGACTACATCGAACCTCGAATATTCCTATCACGGGCACAGAATCCAGCTCGCGTATTTCCCTTCACAGCAGTTCAGTTTCCACTAGTCGCACATTGCACACACATGCTAATGTATATAGCTACACAACGGACTTATACTTCAAATACACACACTGTTCTCCGGAATCGGATATACACCTGAACGTAAATAGGCACTGCTCTGGTATTTATATATCCATGAATGTACGTTTAGAATACATTTATAAACTGTAAACACCCACTGATACGAGTATGTGAGTATGTGTACTTGCAAATAGGCCGATAAATCTCGGTACACTGTAAATCACTAAACGTAAGTAGGTAAACCGGTGAAATGCAAACCAACTGTTTTCCCGGTTACATCTGTAATTGCTAATTCACCAAGATATCTGAAGTTTGTTAAAGTAAAAGAAAAATCTTAATTCATTGATGCGCTGCTCATAATGGGGGTGTTATTTGATTTTGATCGTCAATGTTATTCGATTCAATAATGATTTATCTGCTATAAGAGTGAATTGAAAAGCGATAAATAAAAGAGGGTAGAATAGAAAACAAAATAGTAAAATCATTCGTCTATAAATCCTAATGAACATTCAATGGAATCCAACATTTCCCTCCGGCATTGTGAATGTCCCTACACGGAATATTGGAAGCTTCTAGGATTGTCTGACCACATGGATAGCAAAAGCAATAAAGAAAGGTGGAGCTATGGAACAGACAGGTTCATAGTGTAATAAAAATAGATGCAGACAATCATAGCGAGCAAAGACAAAGAAAAAAATGAAACGAATACAAAAGACGACAAATTTCACCAATTTTTATGGCTGCCCCAGTTGTCAGACTGGTTGTGGAAAGGATAAAGTCGTTTTTGCAATCTTGAAACTCACGAACGAAGAGAAAAACTGGTGGACAAGGGGTTAAGAAAGATGGTGGAAAATGACTCCATGGATGCACAGTAGCTATACAATAAAGGAGAGAAAGAGAGAGAGAGAGAGAGAGAGAGAGAGAGAGAGAGAAAAGGAGAAAGAGCGAGATAGGAAGGGACGGTGCTCATAGTGGGGGTGTGCATTGCGGATTTATTCCCGCCAACACATTCATCATGGCGGATTTAGCTGAACCCGTAACGCATGGCCATGGATATATATCTGCTACGGCATCCCTTTCCCCTTCTCTCTTCCCCGTTGCTGTCCTTCTGCCCTCTTCCCACCTCGAGTAGTCCTCTCCCATCCAAACCCTGTCTCTTTCTCTCTCCCTTTCTATCTTTCTCTCTTACGTTTCTCGTCGCTTTGTATATTCCGGCGACACCTCTGCTCTCGATGATTCCTACTCGAGACTCATTTTCATTTTTAAAAAAATCCAGTTCCGTCTCTTTTGTTAAGGCTTTATAAACTAATTTATTTTATTTGCATCTCCAATATTCGATTTTCATTGATTCGAATGATAATTCAATTGAAATATCATGATGCGAGGTGACCGAAAATCGACTAGCAAATAAATTCAAAATCTATTCAAAGAATTTTAATTTTCTGAGCCAGCAGGATGTTTCAAGTGGAGAAATAAGAATTGGGTGTTAATCAACAATCAGTAACGTTGTTTTAACTCTACGATTGAAATACATGAAATGACGTTGCCCAAATGAAATAGTGGTCAAAACATAAACAGTCGATTTTGTCGAATACTGTGCTACAATTTATTGGGCTCTCGGTTGTAGATTATCGAAGCGCCTTTCAAATAGAAGTCTTGAGATATCGAGACAGATTCTACACAGCGAGCAATTTAGCTCTGCGGTTCTTGGATTCATTGCTTTGGCGAGGGAATTATCCGTGTCCCATCCTACTTTTCCGCGGTGATCTCAGTGGCTGAAAACGACAAACAAAAACGTTGGAGGAAGGAATTCGCTGCTCTTATCTCAAGGAAGACAGTGCCTGGACAGAAATCTCTGTTTTTGCTGCAGGGGTTAGTCGACCTGTAAGATACAGAATATATACATGTGGAGTAGTAGAAAAGGGAATAGTCTAGGTTGCTGTGATTGCGTCTGGATGTTCTTAACGCGGGGTTGTATATACCCTTCGATGATATAGTTATAGAGGGAAGCTGAACGGTGACCGTTCGGTACAGGAAGTCTCTTTCGTAAATGGCTGGTCTTTAATAAATCCCCCGAGCGAAAACGCTATCAGCAACCGATCGTGGTGTTTCATGGCGTTGACAGACCCCACAAAGAGTCCTCCATGTTTCTCACCATCGCGATATGACTTTGGCTATGGGGAAAACGATATAAAGCTGCCCAAAAGTTGTTGACCATCCCACGAGTAGTAAATAGCCTTACAAACACATTGAAAAGAATGGGATAAAAAAATATGCCAATAACTAACATTCCATCGTGTCCCTTATTTTTCATGGGCCAATCACTGGAACCTTTGTACAAGACATTCGGTCGCCATAATCGTGGTTTTTTCAGTACCTTTCCATCTTGCTCTTCCTTCTTGAATCCCCGGTACAGAACACACCCCCTCCGCGAAAATACGATATTACCGGGGGATCGAAATAAATCAATGGCTCATCTATCCATATTTTATTCCCGCCTCAAAAAATCCCTTGGGCATGTACACTATTGCACACGTGTCACACATTCTTTTTCTCTCTTATATGCATATACACGCAGACACTTACACATAAGAAAACGTACGACCTTCAAACTCCTACACCACGCGAATTTTCCTCTTCCGTCACCCTCGCGGCTCTCGAGCTCCCGTCAGCCTATCCCAGCCTCTTCTTTTCCCAGGAAAGACACGAAGAGATGCTTCAAATCCGATCGGGAGCCTCCATCGAGATTCCAATAGCTGCGGCCTTATCGAGCCAGCGGCGGCTTTGTGCTATGAATGATAGCGCACGAGACGCCACTTTCCCAAACTCCAATCCTCGCTGGCCTCCCCCCACCGCACCTATCCAACTCCTCCGTTCGTGTGATCCATATTTTACATTTATTATCGTATTCGCGAGGCTCAATCGTAAATCATTTGCCTTTATCAAAATGACACCAGATTGGGTCGGACCTTGGTGATATCCGTTGTCAAAAAAAAATTAATTGCAGCGTCAAAAAATCATATGAAACCCACAATAAAAAATAATTTGAATCATAAATCTTTATGAGAATTAAAATGCACTCAATTGGTTGAAGTGTTTATATTGTATTAGGAAAAATTATTGCAATCTATTTGGTTTTATTGAAGTTTAAAAATTATTTTCATAGCGTTTGTATGACTTTTTTTTTAAATTTGAACGTATCCGCATGAACAAAACATGAAACCACGCTTTCTGTCAGGTAAGCGTAAACTTTTCAAACGAAGCTGCGATTATCATCAGGACAGACTGAAGCGACAGCTGCTAGCCAGGAACGTCGAATTATATCTCCGTCATAGCACAGCGTAGAGGGATGAATGTAGAAATACAAGGGGATACGAGGGAAGAACCGGAGCTATAGGGACCGGCCCTAGAACTCGTATGACTGGATCGAAAAATCGCCCTGGTCCACCTTATTCCGCCCTTTCCATCGCAAGAGCGATAGAGACGGACTGAGAGATGGAGAGCGAAGAGAGAACAAGAAGCGAACAAGGGAGGGTAGAATAGAAGCAAAAGTTATCCGAAAGTTGCCGTCCGCATCCAACGTCCCCATGGCACATGGAGTATCGTAAATTTTTCTACACTTTCCGGCTATTTGTCGGAGTTTGAATAAATTCACCGGCTATATGGAGAAGAGTGGAGTTTGTATTCGATTCCTTCGACTTTCCATCGGATAGAATTTTCATGAGGGCATGAGAAGCCAGGATCACGAGAAAACTATGCAACAATATATACATATATATCACACTTTACATCCATCGGCGGTATCGGGAGTTAAGGACAGAAGCGTGTTTGGATTCGTTCGTGAAACTCGCTCAGTTTAATCTTTTGGGCACGCGCAGCTGCTAACTTTGTTTTTTTGCAAATGCGAAATAGAGAAACGCGAGTATATACTAAAGGAACTGGCATTGAGATGTAAAAAGACGTAAATAAAATCAACAGACAACAGGGTGAAAAAGAAAAATGGCAGTAGTATGGAAAGATGAAAACCTTGAAGGCACAGAGACTTAAGGGCACGAGAACAGAAAGAAAGAAAGAAAGAAAGGAAGAAAGAGCCAAGATACGAGACAGGGATGAAAAGAGATCTCACGACCCAAATCTGAGAAACGCAGAAAAGTTCGGTCGTTGATCAGCCCGGCCGGAAGGAAGGAAGGAAGTTCTGGGTACGCGAGAGAGAAGAGAGCAAGATAGCCCTGCTCGCTTCTCACTCTGTTTTTCTTATTTTTATTTTTATTTTTTCACTTATTCTCCTTATTCTTTTTCTTCTTGTGTATCTTTATTCTTTCATACAACTAGTCTCATGAATTCCCGTGTCGTTCACCATCGCGTGTGTGTGCTTATGGAAACGTTCAGCACACAAGAAGTGGCTATGTATTTTGTACTCCCGGGCCAAACCTCCGGACTCTCTATACAGACCAAAGTGCCAAGTTTACCTTCTTCTCTCTGGTACTCCCTTATTATTCTCCGCGGAGTAAACTTACCACTCTTCCTCGGATGTATGTGGACACCAAAATGCACGTCGTCTGGTACACATACTATACATGTATATTTATATATGTATAATGTACCTCTTATACATAAGTATATATACCATACGGTCCACTATTTAAGTCATGACTTTTCTTGTCTCATAGTTCCGAGATACTTTAAGCTACTTGAAAGTAACGTGATATAACTCACGTTGAGGATGATAAACTTTCGAGATGGTTCTTCTTCTCGCGTCTGCCCGTGTGCATTCACAATCGATCGACCTTCTTTTTTGCCAACGGCAACCGATTTTTCTCAAGACAATCTTCAGTCTCCGAACCAGGAATCAGGTTGAATCACACGTTGAAGAAATTCTGATCTAGTTGGGTAGGAATCGAAGAGATGAAAAAAAAAAAACCATTTTACAGGCTAAACGTTCGACACGAGACGATGTTCGAAGCAATAGCCTTTTGCTCGCTGTGTAAATGCTGCATAAAGCGAATCCAACAGGTATTGGAAACGATAAAACGTGCTTCACGCCTGGGATTAGTCGCGAGCCTCCAGACGAGATCGCGGTCGAGGGAGAAGTGAGTTTTTTCTTTTCCTACTCGTTAATTCGCCGGACAAGCGTGAACTCGTGGTGACAGAGACAAGATCACGCGTTCCAAGTCTACCCGTGTTTCGATCGTGGCTATAATAGATCGGTGAGATCGAAGGCATCTCTTTTCGAATGTCCTAGAAAGGATCTTTTCCTCACTCTCTCTTTCTTTCTCTCTGATGTCTGTCGCGATTTGTAAAGATTCGCGTGCGGGTTAAATCTTCTTATTTTTTTATTTTAACGGACTCCAACCTGCGCTTAAGTTGTTCGAGGCTCAACTGGTCTTACGAAAAATGAGGCTCGACGGTGAAATCTCCGTCGGAATAATAACAACGAAGAGAGCCATAAAGAAGTATCTGCTTCGGAACATCATAGTGTTGTTCACGTCTCGCAAAGGTATAGCAGTACGAAGAAAACGAAAGATAAAGAAATAGATTGAAGGAAGAACAAGAGAGGAGTGGACACGAACTAAAACAAGATATACATCGTCCGTTATCCTGGTCGTTTCTCACGAGAATTCAAGTGTACGTCGTCGTAAAGTATTGCCTGTCTGATCGTCTTGCGTCGGGTGAGCCTAAATCATTTTTCCCTGGAGAGGCGAACGAATAAGTTTCCACGAAAACTAAGGAAATGTCCCCGCGACCTGGTTGACCCTCTCGTGCGAGCATTAGACTCGAAAAATAAGAAATAAAAATAAAACTACGGTATCCGCTCTTGCTTGTGTAGCAAGAATACGATTCGAAAATTGACCATCGCCCATTTTATGTATTCTCTGGCGCATCACCGAGCATTAACATATATTATCATTGTTTATAAGTTTATTCGAGGCGTGCTTCGCGCGGTACGAATATACCGTTAAATCAAGGGAGTAAATGGGTGAAAAGACAGAAGAGAAGTTGATCTGGGCTCTGCTTTTTTGCTCCTCCATCTTCTTTCATTCATACTTCTTCTTCCTCACCTCCCTTTACTATCTGTGGAGTCTATCGGGCAGTAAACAGCGAGCGGCAGATAAGACCAAAAGATATATTATGGACGCGAACGTTGCCATCTCCGTGGACTGCTGCTGCTGCTGCTTCTGCTGTTCGTTTCTCTCAGAGAAAATGCCCGCGGGCAAACCAGAAAAAGAGACAGGAAGATTCGTCCTCGTAGTGCGGAAGAGTGTAGAAGAAAATATATAGAAAAAGATAGAAACGTACAGAAATTCGCGAGACTACGACGTATATCTTTGCCACACAACTAGAGAAAGAGAAAGATAGAAAGTCTAGGTACGTATATATTACAGCCACTTGACTATATATTTTGCCCAGAGTCGTTTTTGGTTCGCGCGAGGCACCCACTGTTCGCCCATTCCTCTATTGCAACCGAGAGAAACCACCCTTCTAGACTAGCGTTCTTAAACCCTTCTCTTTTACCATCGAGTAAGTTGGTAAAAAGCCGAGATCGGAGTCTGAATAGTCGTGAGAGCGCTTCCCAACGAATCCGTACGTACTTTCCCTCGCTGACGCTGTATACCGAGGACGGAAGTCAGTTTGCAAGCCAAGCATGGGCCTGCGGCGCCGCGCAACCCCTTACTTTTCCTTCTTTCTTCGTCGTGGCGAGATCCTCACCGACCAATCCTCCCACGGTTTCCTCTTTTTTCCTTTTCCCCCCTTTCCTATTTCGTCCTTTCGTTTTTCGTCCCGTCGACTCTTCTCTTCGATTTGTGTGGCCCTCTCACTTTCCTTCAACTCGTTTCTCTTTTCCCACTCCATTTCTCCAACATTCTCCATCCTTCTTTATCCGCCATTCATTATTCGCTACCGGGTAGACAGGAAATGGGTGCGAGCATCTCTTCACCAGCCCCGGGCTGCTCTTTCCACTTTCGAAGCCCATGTTATGCCTGCCATTTCATACCACCTCAACCTCCCCTATCTTTTCCTAAAAAAAGTAATCCCCTGTCGATTCCTCAATGTAATTGTTTTTTAATTTATACATCCATTATTTTATATAATTTTCTATAATTTACATATTTTCATTGATTAAATGCCACGACAACATGCGATTTGACGCATTTAATGTGAATTCAATTAAAAACCTAAGTTCGTCCGCCATTGTATTTTAAACGGATCGATATGCGAAGCAGAATTTATTGCGACATGAGAATTGCCAGTCAGAGAAGAGCACACTCCCGTGCAAAATCGACCTTTTCATTAACGCTCCCTTTGAGAAACTATGAAGGGGTTGTACTTGGATTTTTTAGGGTATTTTGAGCAACTATATTGTGGTTTACTATAGGCTCGCTCAGCGAGAGACCGTAGTCATTACAATCATGTCAGACAGCGTTACCACCCTTCGACTCTGATCTGCATAGCCATCATGGTATTTCATCCCCTTGCTATGCACCCCAACCGCCTTCCATTCTCTCAATTTGCTATTTTCTTCTGTTCTCCTCTTCCATCTTTTTCTCTCTTTATCTCTTGCTTTTTGGCACTCGGATCCCTCGTTGTGGTGAACGGTGTACCAACCACTCAATAGAGAAAAGGCGCGCCCGCATTGGCCCACCACGAAAACGATTACAAATTAACTCTCTCGCGGTCGCTGCGCTTCTCTCAGCTTCTGTTGTTATTAACTTCCTCGATCCCCTGGGAGGTGAATGTGCTACAGTATTCACCATGAAAAGGGAGGGAACGAAGAGAGATCACCGTCACAATTACCGTGCTCTTTGTTTCGCTATCAAACACTCCCTACATTATTTTTCAAAGCTTTTTCTACCGGAGGGTAATAAATGTGCACGTCTAAAGTGGCCCACCATAGTTCTTTGCTTTCATTGCTCAATGATCACGGTGTCGAGTTTCCCCAACATTTAAGTCGCCCGATTCTTGATCAACCAGTCATCACCGTGACTATAAAAAAGCCATACCGAATTTGTACATTATTCATCACGATTTTATTCCAGTTTATATTGATCTCCAGAGACTCAATGTCGATTAGCAATTCAACGACTTGAGAAGAATAATTATGCAGGAACCTACTGTATCCTCTGATTTTATTCCGCAGAAAAACTTCTAGCAAGCATTTGAAATCATTATTTTTTTTTTTATTGCAATAGCTTTCGAAGGCTCCGTCCATTCGCAAACTTTGAACATACGTAAAAGACAGGATTTCAAAATTGCTTAACTTAAAAAAAGAATTTTAACAGGACTTTTCACGAAGAATGTACGTAAGCGAGGGTACACTGAGCTGAAAAAAGATGAACAGAGGGACCGAGCTATATGTATTCGAGAAAAATAAGGGCTGTAAATGCAGAAAAGTGCTGACTCTCGGTAGTCATGGCATGCTTCAGATTTACGACTTGCGGTGCCTCGAGAATTCGTTCCGATCTTCCAAAAAAATCAGAGCAACTTCTCTTTCTTTCTCATACTATGTGCTCTTATTTAAGGACAATAGATCTTGCCGTTTTTTCAGACGGTCTTCGGTTTTCTCAATGTATTTTCGTAAAAGCTTGAAAAATGCCAAAAAGAATATACATTTGCCTGTAAGAGAATCGCTCCGTGACGGAGTTGGCAGCCGCCGCTTCCGCAAACACTCGAGAGGATCACACGGTCAAGATACCGTTAGGTCTTGGCTCTCGATTGTCCTATTAGAGGCCAATGTGGACGAGCCTACATGGAAGTCACGCTGTGGCTCTGACACCTCATCGTCCAGCCAAGGTTTTTACGGAATCACGTAAAAATTGAGTCTGGCAACGAGGGTGCATCGTCGGTCGATGGAAAAAGAAATGAGAGAGAGAGAAAGGTGCAGCGTCGTAAAAATCGACCGATTTATGGCGCGGTCTAAATATACGTGACCCGGAAAATCACCATACCGCGGACGCAGGCTTCGAGGTCAAGACCTTGTTGAAACCCCCATCGACCGTCTTTCCCTAAATACGAATATCGATATAGAGTAGAAAATACACGCTTGCTCTATTTTCCGGAAAGACCTGTGTTGTCTTATTGTCATCGGAAGAACGACTAAAAGGTTTTTCATGGGCAGGTATAGCGGAACTATAGTTCGCGAAGACCTTCGAATTTTTAAGGGAATTCACGATAAGGCTAAAGCCGAAAACACAAAAAAACCTGCATGACTCTGGGCAGCTGCGCTTGATATTCAAGGTTGTAACATTTTTGTACGATTTGTCTCAAATTTCAATGTTCTGAAATATCTATAGTGATCGTACACTTCGAGGAATTGTTCGATTTTTTATCCAACAGACCGAGAAGCACGAGGCAATGAAAATACTGTGAGTTTTCCCCCCAGATACGTTATGGTTTTGAAAGAAAATCGAGAAACCTGGAACTTAATTCATAATTAAGTTCTCGCTCTCATGCCCACGGAGCAACGGACACTTTGTGGCCAATATAATCTCTAATAATTCTAATAATTCGCGCGCGAGCGTCGGCAGGGTGAAAATACAGCCCGTCCTGCCTCAGCCCCACATCGACAATCCTCCAACTACGCGATGAGGATGGAGAACCGAAGAAGAGGGTGGGAAGCTTTTCTGGAGCGTTGCCCGTGAGCGTACAGACGTATATACATTGAGGATGAGACGAGGAATCGGAAGAGTGAGAGAGATCGTGTGAGAGAAGTACTCAGAGCAAAGCGAACGAGAGGAAGTAAAAGAGAGGAGGAATAGTTCGAGACATGGAACGAGGAAATGGAGGGAAGGCCAATTAGAGGGCGGGAAGATTTATCTGCGGGCAACGGGTGTTCGGATAGTGAGGGGGTAGGTTCGCCCTCTTGGTCCCTTTCTGCCACCTCTCTTTCTATCTTTCTCTTTTGGTTTGCAATTTCCATCCCTCTCTTACCCTTCTCTTCGATAGCACCCACAACTCTCCTTTCATCTTTCGTTTCGCTCATATTATTCCTGCTGAACCGGACAACCCAAACTCGGTGGACAACGCGTGACACATGGTCCAGCATGTCTGATATCGAGAGGTTCCTCGGAAAAGGGTGCGCACCATTATGTCGGATATCCCTCAATCTTCATAATCTTTTGGAAAAGGCAATCATTTACTTACGAATGAATCTATAATTAAGAGAAATATTATATTCTGATTACTTATTTTAGTTTAATTTATGAATTTATTAATTCTGCAGGATGAAAGTCATCAAAAATGCTGCTCGTTTTCTACTACCACAAAGTTAAATCTAATTATGGGGACGCCTCGACTATATACATCTGAAGCCAACCAGTAGAATTAATCCAAGGAAGGAAGGAAATTAATAAATTATTCCGCAGCTTCTTGAAACGGAGAATGGAAAGCTACGAATTCGAGATGAACGAACGTGGTGCTAGTTTTCGCAATGAACCAAAACGGTTAAGGATGGTAGGAGAGAGAAAGAGATGATGGGGGAGGAAAATGAGAACACACGGACTTCGTGGAAGCCAGAATGACGATGGCAACAACCTTTCCCGGTACACCCGAGGGCCTAAATTATTTTAATAAGAACGGCTGACATCTTAACTGCTCGGATAAGCAGATCAAAGAATCTTTTGGTCCAGGTGATGCCTTGCAGCGTACGGTATTTACACGCAAAACACCAAGAGCGGAGGCGGGTTTGAGTTCTCGAGCCTCCTAACTTATGAGTGTTCATATTATTTATATACGGGCTATTTAATGTCAATTGGGCTATTTCAATTCGTTGAGACTTTTTGAAAAAATGCGCTTGAATTTAGTGGATTTTTTTCTGTGGCGCAAAAAAAGTTTGTGTCGCAGAATACAAATTCGTTCCAGGGAAATCTTGGATCGTGGTGAACTCGATGATAAAAAAGTGTTAAAAAAAGTGGTGGCTAATTAAATGTTGTCGTAAGATGGGTGGAAATTCATACGCAAAAACCAGTTCGATTCCCGTTGAAAGTTCGTACTCTGTAAATCGATAGAAGTTTCGAAAAAAAGAGTCGTTTCTTAACGCCTTGAAGAGACTCTCGGTTATATAGCGAGTGAGCGACGGTGGCAAGAGATCCTCGGGCAGCATCGCATCACCGCAACGTTTTTATAGACTTGCTCGCGCGTATACGAAATTAGAAACTCTCGTAAAGCGGTGTGAAAGACAAAAAAAAAAAGAACAAGAGTAAGAGACCGCGGGAAGCGAGAGATCGAGCATCTCTGGTTCAGCCGTTCACGTGTGTCTTGAGAGAAGATTGCAACGTGAGGGGAGAGCAGAAGAATCCGCTTTGAAAGCGCGGGCACGCCCAGAGCAATCGTTCTAAAGTTGGTCGTCGGGAGTACACAACTCTTCGGGCGTCATTGTATACACAGGAGAAGTGCACGGGTGCGGGCGATAGCGAGGAAGCGCGAAATGGAGGAGCTGCTGACGATGAAAATTCACTGTACTCGGACTGATTTAAGGACGAGAGCAGGGGAGCGGCAGGGCAGCGAAAACATACAACATTGCAAAATAAAATGCTGATTTTTCATTGAGGATAAAATAATGTTTGGTCAAAAATAAACCATCAGGCGACAACGAAGGTGTGAGTTATTTTATCATATTGATCAGCAACACCAGCAGAAATAGAATAGATTTCAAGCATACGGTGAATTTCGGTTGAATATCTCTTACAGCATGTGGAACCGGAAGCCTTAAGCCGGGCTGGAACAAGCTCGAGGGATCGGCGCCTCCTTATACTCGTACTATACAACCTCACAACCCATACACTTCATCTCTCGTCCCTGCACACTTCTACCAGCGTCGTACTCCTCTCATCTAGGCTGCATTTCCACAACCCTCTGGTGCAAAAGCTCGCGCGCGCCCTTGCGCCATAGCAGCAGCCAGCACGCTTCGTTTCCGTGTTGTTACATAATACACGCTGCGGCGCGGTTACGCGGATGAGGGATGAGGTGCCGCGTTGCCTAATAACCTCCCTGCTTCTCTACCAACCCCCTATAGCTCTCTCCGACATAGCTACCGTTGCACAAACTCACTCTCTTCCTCTCTCATTCTCTCTATACTCTCGTATAGTTGTACGAGAAATATTCTATATACACAGCTTTCTCCCTTTCTCACTCTCTCTCTCTCTTCTATGGATATATGACGTGGAGCCGTACTTGTGCACGTACTACACGCAACCAACAGCACACCAACTACCCTCGTGCTCATCCCTCTTCCACGTGTTACAGCAGAGAAACGCCGAAGCAAGCCCTCCTCGACGGGATATTCCATACTCCTCCATGTAATACTCATCCTTCCAATCCTTCTTCATCCCCTTTTACCCCGCTAACATTCTCCGAGAAGTAATTATATGAGGGCGTAACACGCTACCAGCACTCGCATCCGCGTGTTTCGTAACGCTTCCGCGCATCAAGACGAAATACAGGGAACGGAAGATTCATCTTGAGAAGTTCGAGACGCCTCGAAATCTGTGTTCACGATCTTTCTCTACGGATTTGCATTATTTTTATAATTTTCGCTCGTTCTTGCACCTGTTTCTTCGCAGTATTGGCCTCATGATTTTATTCAATTACTTTAATTTTATTGTTTCGGTAAGAAATAAAACTCAGACGAACTGATTTCGGGTGTTGGATCTCGCGCTTCTCGAGACCGAACGGAACCGCTAGACCCCTACGACCTCTGCACTGGCACTTTTTCCGGTTCTCTCTCTTCCCTCCCCATATTTCGAACGAAAATGCCTGCCAAAACTATCTTGAGAAGCTGTTCTGCGACGAGGAGCCAGTAAATCGTGGCGTTTTATACGACAGCATGAATACACAAAATGTATTCTGATACGCGTATTTATCTCGCCCTAGGCGCAAGATGGAAGATTGCCATTTATTGCCTCGGAATATGTGGAATCCTCTCTGGACTAGGTGTAGTTCTATAGAAATCCAAGAGTACGGCTGTATACAATACTCGGCACTCTCAGCTATAGCGTTCAATTCATACAGATAAATATATACATATGTACATGCGTAACTATATGTATATCTTGAGAAAGAAAGAGCGGGAGAAAAATGTTGGGGGTGTGCGGTGATTCACGTTGCATCGTTTCCGCCACTGGCTTCGATAAGAGCCAAGATTTTTTCTCCGTTCTCCGTTGTACAGTTGCTCTCACTCTTTCTCCAGTATAAGAGGGTGGGAATTATTCGAGCCTGCGTACAGCAATATATTTTCCGAGTACGACGTACTTCAATACTTGTAAAAGGAAAAAAAAACAACAACAACAATTCTAGCCAACAACGAAAAAAATCGATATGAATTTCAGTTAAGAATACAGCGTTGAAACGCCGTTTAAAAAAGTACGGAGGTGGATCAACGAGCAAAAGATAAAGGATTGTTAAAATCGCAGATTGTATATTTTCACTTCCATCCAGAAATTTGACAAGTGCCAAAAAAGCGTTTCATAACGGATCTGTGTTATCGGCAAATTTACTTGATCATTTTTTTTTTTTGAAAGATTCAAAGTATTCTTTATTCTCACACACCTTAAAGAAAATCACCTCTAAATCTAAGAATAAAAAGTTTATATATTCTGCTAAGGGAACGAATGAAAAACAGCGAAGCAACGTGCAAATTTAATTTTCCTCTTCTTTTTTAAAATGTCTTCAAGATCACGATACTTATTCAACAATCCATTCATTGTAAAGCATTGCGAGAGTATATACGACAGATCCGTATGTGTGTTTGTACACATGGGGACGTACTGGGATTCAATTACCGCAATGTCTGCAAAACACGCCATATTCCCACCTACCCCTTTATACATCCAAAACCTATATCGTCCATACAACTATACACATCTATATGTGTGTATAGAAAGGTAACACGTGGGGGTGAGTAAGAGAGATATGGAAAGCACATAGGGTGGTACGAATTCTTCCCAGTGGTCTATCTCTCTTGCCAACTCGCTCCATCTTCTCTAGAGCTTTTCCAAGACCGAACAGGTGCCTTCTCTCTTTCTCTTTCGCTCTTTTCTCCCGTCTGCTGTAAATTGCGCCCCGTGTAATCCAAAGTAAAGCGGTCGTTTTATCCCCAGGCCAGCCCCGAAGAACGTCGGAGATGGATGCCAGCTACGTCTTCCGGATAATGGCTTGCGCGCTTTACGCAAGTCACCCTTATATAGATATATGTGCATGTTTATATATATATAACGTCTCTAGTCTGTATCATCCGCTGAGATAAAGAATTCCTCTTAAATATCTATATATATATGAGCCACTCAAGCTTTCTTATGTATCTCAAGAAAAACAATTACTTTTTGACGTTGAAACATCTTTTACTTCAACGTCGTTTTGGTGCCTGATGATTCTCGATCTTTCTAGAAGACGTGGTACGAAATAAATGCTTAATATTCATCACCTAATGAATTTTTAAGCTGGAAAAAGAGTGTAAACATCTTTCAGACGATACAGCAATCTATCGAGTGTTTACTTTTACCTTATTGTGCTCCAACTTTCATCATATTACTTATCGAAGCTGGCAACCTACTTTTAAAACACCAACACATCGCGAACTAAAAGCTGTGGATCTGTCGACAGTCATAGCAGAGATTTAAACTACGATACGATGTGTGGCTGTGTATGAGTTGTGCACAAGCTTTCGGTGTATCGCAATTCGATCGAGGGGGTACATAATTCATCGAGCGTGCACCATTGTCGTTGCGAGCTTCATTAATACAAATGGCGTCTGGTGAATTTTACCCGAACCACGAGTCTGCTATCCAACAGTTGTACATTCAAACGCACACACTCTTGTCCACCAAAATCCCCTCTTTCCATACTCTCTTTTTCGCTTTTAACTTCTTTATTTGTGTGCTGTTCACGAAGTTTCGAATAAATGTATCAGTGAGTGGTACGTGTCGCTGTGTGTGCTTTTATGTGTAAGGCAAAAATCCACTGGCAAACTTCGACACAATACAGACGGTAACGCGGAAAAACACATACCCATTTCTCACGTGTATCACTCGCCAGTCTATACACAGCGGTTTCTCGGGCTAAAGTCGAGACATATTTCTAGAAAACCTTGTCGACTTTCATGAGGTCGTCTTTTCGCAATAACATATTAATATCGTGAACCCACACTGCGAGGAATTCTTCTCCAAGACTTTTTCGCGAGACTTATCGTGTTTCTTCGTATTTTTGTATGTGAATGTCTCTGTTATTCTTTTTCTTTTTTTTTTTGGATGGATCAACGTATGTGGAAAGAATCGACACAAACGTTACGATACGAAAACCTCAAAACATATCTTCTCTAGATTTTTCCGCCCTTGGTCCAGTCACCGCAATGATTTTAAGCGTCGTAAAGCGAGCGTCCCACGTACGAAATCCGGGGATTCCCTCGATTTCTCTCGCTTGGACCGTCCGAGAATTGATAAAGAATTGCGTGATGGTACGGACTCAACGAAAACCACCGAATCACTACGTTTTCTATGGACACTGAGGTTAAAATAGAGAAAGAGAAAGAAAAACAGAAGAAATATTCAACGACGAATGATATATCTGGGAACTAAGTTTACCGACGTATTATTCCCTCGGGTCGATCGATACGATTCGATGATATTGGTGTTTTATTTACCGATTAAATATATCTTCGAGATCCCAGTTGATTGAGAACAAAGTAAAGATTTTTGTAATTGCCTGAGCATCTAGTTCATTTAAAGTGAATGAAATACTGATTTCTCGATTAAAAGGAAAAGCCATTTTTCATCGAAATAAAGTATCAGCTCGAATTCATTTTCGTTTACTTTCGCAGATAAATGAAAAATAATAAAACCGAAGGAGAAATGAAGGAGAAGAACGTGGAATTTGCATGAAGGAAGTATGGGTCGTGAATGAGCGCATCGTCGACTTCGCGACCATACGAGCAAATAAATCACACGAGACAACGATCGTTTGTTTTTTTTTTTTTTTTTTTTATATTTCGAGTTCAATTCGTATTTATTAGGTTTCATTTTTTCATTTTTTTTTTTTTTTTTAGCAATTGTATAATCAGCGTAACAGTAGTAATGGCGTTCAGAACGGCAACCGCTCCTATATCACTCTCTTAGGATTCTCGTCGTCGTCATAATAATCTCGATGCGGTTATACACACAGCAGTTTATATTATGTATTTTTTTATTCTTTTATTCATTTTTATTAATCGTTTTTTTCATTTTTCATTGTTTTCATTTTATTCTTTCATACACAATACGACAATAGGAAGCAGGTGCGGCCCTGGCCGCTTTGGATACATACATCAGGATCATGTCGGTAAATAATTAATACTCTAATATATTACAAAACAAATTAAGAGGGATTTTTTTCTTGCATCATTTTTTTCGACTCTCGAAAAGTTTTTTTTTCCATTTTTTTTCCGTATATATATATTTATATATATTTTACGTTTTTTTTTCTTCTCCTTCTTCTCTTCGTCATCGCACGTTTTACACGTTCACACGAAAACACAGCTACCAGGCATCTTTTTCACTAAATTAAACGTAGTTTCGTAACGTCGCGCTCCTAAAGCGTGTGTCGTTTATTATTTTTCATCTTTCTTTTATTATTACTTTAATTTTTTTCCTTTTAATCACCTATATTTAATTACGTATAGTACAGCGGAGCGATCATAGGGCTCATTCGGAGATCCACAAAATAAATAATGATTAACATGACAGTCCTCTTAGAAATACTGCGTGATTTTTTTTTCTCCTTTTCATTTCAACTAACTGCTGCCTTCTCTCTACGTCTCGGTTCTCCTCCGACCCACATCCTTTCATTCACTTTTTCATGGATTTTTAAAACAAAATAAAATCAAATAACAATTCCGTTCATACGATTCCTTGCGCAGTGTCACTTAGCGGCTACTCGTATACAATCGTTAACTAGAATAAAATTACTAATAGAGTATCGCCACGATTCGTTTATCCTCGTCTTCATTAATTTTCATTTGTTTTTCCTCATTTATTTTTTATAAATCGTTTTCTTTTCTCTTTAAATTTTTTTTTTGAATCTTCGAGGGCATCATAGGTACTGGGTATTTACGTACACAAGTATTTTCATTACTTTTTCTCTTGTGCGTCCTGATTATTGTGTGTAAAGTACGATTTTTATTTATTTTATTTTTCCAATTTTTCACAATTCGATTGTTGTTTTGTATTTTATCGAGGACGAGATCGTCGAAACTTTAATTAAATATTTCATGTATATATATTGTTCACTCATCCGTTCGTTTATTTATATATTTATATTCGTATTAATAATATAACTCGAAGGAAAAGTATTGGGTCTCAAACGAGCGAATATTTCGAATTCATCCTTTTGTTTTCTTCTTTTATACACGACAATAATATTAATAATAATGATAATAATAATAATAATAAGAATAATAATAATAATAATCATAACAAAACTTTCGAACATCGATATACATACGTGCATACTAGACCGTATACACATACAGTCATATAATATTTCGCTACGATCGCCGAAAAACAAAACTTTCGTCGTTTGTTTTTGTTTTTTTCACGATTTTCTTTCTTCTTCAATTCCAGTCGTATCAGTGTCATTTTTAATGACACCAATTTAGCAACGTAGAAATTGAGGCGAAAGTTTGTTGATCGCGATCGCGGGCAGTCATTAAAAAAAAAAAAAAAGATATAACAAAAATACATAACATCAACAGCAGTCGTGTTGCTAACAGTCATTCGTTAAAACGGATGCACTGGGCCAGTTGCAAGTTTTACTGCGTCTAAGCAAACCAATAATAATAGTAGTACCTATGTCAATAATAATAATAATTAATAATAATAAAAATAATAATAAAATTAATCATGTAAAACAATGGAAAAATGAAACAAGATCTCGATGACTTTGTACACCGATCCACTAGAAAATATCTTCCATTTCACCGGGATCAAATCCAGTCGCGGACTAAACTCGCGCGTAAAGTTTTGTTTTTTTTTTTGTTGTTGTTTGTTTTCCTTTCTTTCTTCCTTTTTCGTTTAAATTTCTATACGAAAAAACGTACAGCTAATAAATTCCTAATTACTTAATCGTTACTTCGTAGCCTTCATTTTGTTTAAATTAATTTAATTACGTATCTCGTTTATCATCATCGTTCAGTATCCAGTATTCTTATTACGTATTTATGTATTTATATATTTATATATATATTTTTGCATCGACGCGCAGCCGATTGACACTTTTTCGCTTGTCTTTCATTCGAGTCCAACCCCGGAACGATTGCTCTTCTTTTTTTAAATTATTATTATTATTATTATTATTATTATTAATTATTATTAATTATTATTAAAACTCCGCTCGCTCGAATTTACGTTTGCACGGTCCCACAATTTTCGATGGCGAATCACGTATTATTTATTTCGAAATCTTATGAAATATATCGCGTCGTAAAAATTTCCAGTCTACCGGACGATAATTTAATCTATATTGTTTTTCTTTCTTTCTTTCATTCTTTTTTCAACTATATGGATGCCGATGCACCTCCGTATTTATTAGAAAAATTTAAGAAACAATTTTTTAATCAGTTGCTTTTTTCCTGCTTGCGGGAAGTCGAGATTTAACTGGACATTTTGCTCTCTTCTTGGTTGTTTGTTGTTTGTTGTTGTTTTTTTTTTTTTTTTTCGAAATGGCGCATAATCGAACACGACCATGGCTGGGTTTCTGCATGTATATTGTGTATTTTAATCCTATTGCAGGTGGCATGTTCTACTATAGGAGAATCCAGAAGGGGAGGGGGTGGGAGAGCTTGTGTTGGTCACTCACCGGGTGCAGCATCCATTCGCCGCAACCGGATATACAGATATATTTGACTATCATCTCGCACGGACGGACGGCACGCACATCGACATCTATTTGGCATTACAAGAGACGCTTGGAGCAGCCTGCCACTCACCTGAAACATATTATCAAACGAAAAACAAATACGTTATCGCAATGTTAACATTTCACGAAAGATATAAGAGTTATTTACAGTTCAATTTTATTTTATTTTGATTTTTAGTTCAACAATTTTCGTTGAACCCTTTTCTTACTCAAAAAACTAATGATTACGTTATCAAAAAAAAAAGCTAAATTTTGTAGAATCTATTCACTAGCTAAATATCGAAATTTTAATTGAATGACATTGTTTAACTGGGAATGGCAAAAAAAGGAAAAACATTTTTAACGCCATCTGTAATTTTCATCTATTTTCCTCTCATTCAATCATCGAATGTTCACAATGAATTATTTTTCCCTTTCTTTTTATCCCTCGGTGGATAGCTCGGGTTATATTCTTCGTCGAATCTCACGTGGCGTGGCGCGCCAAACGGACCGCGACCAAATATCCTCCGCGAAAGTAGAAATCCCATTACTCATCCTTAGAGGCGAACGCGAAAAAGTTGTTTGTCCTGCATCTCTTGGTCGAGCCATGTTCGAGAGGGTATGGATGTTCGCGGGGGCGGCGTCTGGCGGCTCCGATGGAGGACGAGAAAGAGGACGAAGAATAAAGAGTGTGGGTTGTGTGGGGTGGATTTTTCGCCTTGTACACACGACAACGTAAACGACGAAGAGATTTCAAATTCTTGGCAGAACCGGCTCATTTTACTGGCCTCGGGGCCTCGCGCCAGAGCGCGATTCGAGGCTACAACCCCTTTTAAGCCCTCTTTCCACAACAACCCTTGAATCGTTCTACGATCTCAAAGAATCACGGGCTTTTAGGGAGTTGCAAGAAAAAAAACGTTCTTTTCTAAATGACAAATGGCTGATAACGAAAAAAAAAAACAAACCATCGAAAAGTCACGCAATGAATCAGAGACACGAAGTAAAATCTTGATATGTCCTTCAACTTTACGACGACTTTGTTGTGATTTAGTCTATTTACATTTACGAAAATTCTTCTCGTGATGCGAAACAATCGTCAATCGAAAAAACTGCTGTTTTGTCCAGTTGCCTAAAAAATTGCAACTCTCGTGAACAATTTAACAGAGTGTACACTTGTAGGACAACGAAAATAGGATAAAAAACCTAATGAAGTTTGTTTCACAGCATCGTAAGCAAAGATGTTGTGCGCCAGCCATTAGTTTTGGATTTCAAGAGTAAGGAAAAGAGAAAATAGGAAGTTGGGAGAAATAAGGTGGAAAAGAGATGAAATGCAGGGGAAGAACGGGTGCCGGAAGGCGCCTGTACAAACATTCACGACGAATGGATTAACGCTATTAGAGTTCAGCTGCTGTCTCCAAGCATCGTCGGACAAGAAAGGAAAAGAGAGAAGACGGTGTAGAGAAAAGCTGCCTCATGTAATGCGTACGAAGTATTTGCGTAAGAGTAAGACGTTCAAGTTAAGTAGCACTCTTGATTTTGTGAAGAGTCTGTAAAGGGAGGAGCAAGGTTTCTCGCATATTGCGTTGAACCAGTACAATTATTATGAATGCTCTTTTGTTATATTTGTACAGGTTTCCTGTGTTCAGTTGGCCAACTTCTACGCCCGCTCTCGTACGATTAATTTGCCAATATCTCGTATACATTGAGTTTGCTTTTCAGCCTAGAGACCCCGCATCTCCTCGGAGAGGGAGGAGAGTGTGTCTTTCTCGGTTCCTCGAGCATTGGAAATACACGTAAAAGCACACATAGCAATAGGAGCATCCTCCCATCGGGTTTTTCCATTCCACGGGGACTATCTTCCTTCTCTCAACCAAAAACTCCACCATACAATTTCGTACGTGAGAATGAGACAGAGGTGGATCTCGCTCCTTCGCACATTTATCAGGATTTCAAGGGAGGCTAGACTTTTTAAGCCGCAATAAATTCGTTGGCGCACGGTCACGAGAATACCGCGCATGCCCCGCGATTCAAGAATGAGAAAAAGCCTTTTCGGAGGAGGGGTTTGTACAGCGATAGTTCCAAGTAGTATGAAGAAGAGGAAAAAAAGAGGTTGACGCACGTACATTCGGGAGGATGGTTATATATTGAACGCGTGGAGCAGAATGCGTACCGGAGTAAAACACTGGAGAATCGATGTCAAAACAATTTTAATGTCTTAAGGGAGGTTGCGAAATAGAAGGAAATATCAGAGATTCGGAAGATGAAAAATCCGTTGGATTACTTTGGTTGGCACACGTAATGGCTCTTGACGGTTAAGGGATCGTAGAAAGCAAAAAAAAAGGAAAGAAAGAAAAGGAAGAAAACAAATACGAAAATTCGTGTGAAGCTGATGCTTGTGTTCAAGGGCAACATGAGAATGGCGAAAGATACGAAGTGAGAGAACCCAGAGAGATCCTCCGGTGGAGGTGCTCCGTGGGTGGATGGTTGAGCACGAAGCGGTTATTATCTATCGCTCTCGTTACCACAGGTTGCTCGTAAACCGGCCGCATCAGGGGATGGGACGTCGAGACTAAGAGAGAGAGAGAGAGAGGGAGGGAGAGCGTCATCCTGGAACGCGGTGTACATATACACTTCGGAGTACACATACAGGAGAGAAAAT
Source organism: Campoletis sonorensis (assembly GCA_013761285.1). Taxonomy (NCBI): domain Eukaryota; kingdom Metazoa; phylum Arthropoda; class Insecta; order Hymenoptera; family Ichneumonidae; genus Campoletis; species Campoletis sonorensis. The sequence continues at coordinate 3,209,407 of JACEOJ010000145.1, forward strand.
GATAGGTAGTCGTCGGGTGGATGCGCTGGTACAGCGAGAGTCCCTAGGATCCCATAGCCTCTCGAACAAACTTCACTACCACCCAGAGTCTCATGCACACGCGGCTCAGCCACCCCTGCAGAATATTACACATCGGGGCGTTGAGCGAACGTGGACTGAAATAGTCGACCATTCTCGTCTCTCTCATACTCTCCATCGTCCTGGTTGCCGTCGAGGGGGTAGTTCCGAAAGCTCGGCACTTCTATCCGACGGATTGCCCATCTTTTTCCCCATTTTTTTATGTCCCTCACATTCTCTATCAATCTAACCAGCCAATCGTATTCGAAAAAATATAATTGGAAATAGATTGAATTCGTGAGCAGAATCGAATTTATCTTTGCGAGATATTTCAGAATTTAATGGCATTATTCTTCTCTCGACAAATACATGTACGCTTGTATAAACACATATACAAAGAGGTGTATCCCTATCCCGTACACACCTTCGCACATTATTATGCGCTTAATAATCGTGGCAGCCGACGGCTCTCGGTGAATAATATCTCCCGGCAGAGAGCACGAGAGAAAGACTCCGGAGGGTTGAGTGCGTGGATAAAAGCATGTATGCCAGACAAGAGAGACAACAGCATAAAAATACAAAGAGAGAAAGAGAGCAAGACAGAGGCAAAGAGAAAAGTGAGCACGAAGATAATCGCGAGAAGAGGCTATATAGGCATTCGCCGGTGCACAGATTCAACGTTCAGCAAAAGCTGGTGGGATGTTTTTTCTCTCTCGGGCCCGAGGATCGGATTGAGATCGAGTCCAACTTTTTATCAGCGCCCCGTTGCATGAGCGCGAATTGCGCGTAACCCCCGCAGGGTAACAGCGTGCTGTCTCGGCAGGGGGGCAAGAATACGAGTATCCGTGTGTATGGATGTGTATCCATGTGTGTTTGCATCCATATACACGATCGAGTAACAACATGCGCAACCCGACCAACACACTGGGTGCACTATGCCGTAGAGTTTTATCTCTTTCTCGCTCATACTGCAGCGACAGCAGCACCAACACCGCTGAATCGTGCCGCACCTTCTGGCCGACCTTTCACCAACACAATGAGATAACCCACTGGCCAAGTATAGTCGTTGTCTACCGCTAGATGGGTCTATACATATATTCGGTACATCGAGGTCGGGGTGAACGCGCGAGAGAGCGGTATCAGCACAGTACCAGACTACCAACACCATGCAGCTGACGACACCATCACTACTGCGATCGTGATGCATATACCCATAGTTTGTCAATGTGTAAAATGATATACGTATATATAAATACAAACAGCGATGAAACAGCTCTGGAGAGTGAACCACCACTACCAGGATGGAAGGCACAATCACACACGTGCTTGGTACAGCCCTAGTCAAGCAAACTCTATCACAAACACTTACACGAATGAACAAACACACGTAAACGTTCACACGCGAGGGAACACAAGAGCGAGATCACCGACACTGACACCATCCTGCTGGCGATACTCTGTGGCGTGTAGTTGCTGCGAGCAGCCGCTGCAGCCAGAACCCATAAATCTCTCCAGGATATAGATGGCTCTAGTGTCGCGTGAGCTGCTGCAACCTACCCCATGCCATGCGGGGTGTTCCCCTCTTCTCTTCCCCGTTCAAACGGTCCCCGCCTCTCGTAGCTCCCTTGGCCCGACGATTGCAGCCACGAGGACTACCCATCGTCGTACCCCACCCATTTTAGAACACACAACTTCTCTCTTTCTCACTCTCTCACTTCACAGACCGATGGAACGTGCGTGGAAGAAAGATAGACCACCGTAGGAAGGTCTCTTTCATGGATCCCTGCATGCCCGAATTACTGGAATCCAACCTTTCGGGCCTCGGGGTAGGTCCCAGTCAACATGGTGGGATATGACGAAGGAGCGAGAAAAGTAATGAGAAAAGAGGCTGAAAATAAGAAAACCTCTATCCGAGAAAAAAAAAAACATGCTCTTGGATTGAGCCGGGCCTCGATCTTATAATGAGGAGGATGAGAACATCAGCGTGGGAAGTAAGAAAAAAAACATTCGTTTTGACTATCTTCCAACAACGAACACAATTACTTGATCTACCGTTAAAGGATGTGAAGAATCATAGGAGATCGTCGATTAAAGAGGAACGTCCATCCTAGCTTCGTTAAAGATTAGATAAAATGGACGAAGAATAGAGATTCGAAAAAACTACGTTGCTGGGAGGAAACGTCGGAAGAGAGGACGATGTGTTTTTCTGAAAGTGAAGGCACTTCACTCATTCTTCAAAGGAGTATGGAAATGTATGGACGGTGTATGGAAATGGCGAAGAAGAATAATGACGTACAAGAACATGGAGAAATCGCTCGAGCGCGGGTGCCCCCGCAGTGTTTACACCGTTTCATTGTTTATTCGCTTGCGAAAAGGTATCGTCACTGTTATAAGGTAACAAGTGAAAGAAGAAGACGGACTGATCAAACCTGGTGCTGTGGAGGTTATCCGAAGAGGGCGTACAAAGGAAATATTACTGTATCTTTTCACGCTGGTGATATCGCGCGAGTGATGCATTGCCTGAGATATTTTACAACGACTTTCGCGTACCCACTTGGCCCTCGCGTTGGTGGGTGTAAAGTCGCGGCATCGTACATACAACCAAGAGGAGAAAAAGAGATGATCGCAAGCTTGTAAATGAATCGCGTAGGAGTGCCAATCGTTTGCATGCACACTGGATACACGCGGATACATAGAAAAATGACTATTCGACGGCGTGGTCGAAGGGGGTGTCAGCGACGATGACCGAAATATTTATTTTTCTAACAAGCAGCTCGATTCAACGACTGGCTCACGAAATTATCGATGTGCCGGTAAAAGAATAAACCCAAAGTATTCTGATGCTTGAAAAATATAGTCATGTCGTGATGAATTAGCCTGAAAGTAACCTTTGGCCTTCCATTACTTTACGGCACGTGGAACGTACCCGAGTATATATTCTTCGTCAGAGAATATCCGGCAGAGTACGGGACAAGTTTTCTCCGTTGCTCTCACACCGATTGGAAGCGCCCTGCGGTGTAGACGATCCGCAGAACTGCGGGAACCCCGCGTCGTGGGAGTACAAAACGAAGTGTACCGAATAAGAGGAGAGTAGTACCGTGCGCGATTGCGGTTCTCTGGGGTCCAGGGCGAAAAAAAAAATTGTATGTATACGGATAAAAGGAAGAGGGGAGTGCAAGGCGGCAAAGCAGAGAAGACACGAGAGGTGGGCCACGAGGAGGACCCGAAGAAGAGGACATAGAGAGGTGAGGTGCCCGCGCCGAACGCTCGACGGCGGCCGAGTCTCCAACTCCGTCGAGACAGCCGTGGCGAGACCGTGGAAATGAGAAGGATGGAGTGTGAGTACGGTGGAAAGGAGAAGAGGGAGAGAGATACAAGGAGAAGAGGCTCGAGAGAGAGGACGAGGAGACGCCGATGATGAATCACCCGCCAAGAGTGCAGCAACGCTCTCGCTGCGGGTATATGGCCAAACTGAAGAAGGGAGGAGGAGAGGAATGAGAGGAAATAAGAGGAAAAAAATGGAGACTCACCGAAAGAGAGGAAGATTCTCTTCGCTGGTATGGGTTGGCGAAGTGCCCGAAGGGGTTAGGTGAGGGGCAGAGAGTGAGCAACGACGAAGAGCAAGAGCAGCAGAAGCACCCAGCAGCAATGAAGAGAGACGCGAGAAGGAGAGACATGAGAGAGCGAAGAGGCAAAAAAAAAGGCAAACTCGGGGGCGCGCGCGCGCGGACGACGAGGGGAAGACGCGCTAGAGCGAGTCGGTAACTGACTTATCTGGACGGATCGTGAGCCAAGGTACATCACCTCTCTCGTTCTCTTCTGCACTCGGCAAGGTTCCACGTGTTTTTGATACGTGTTATACCTGATAGCCCATATGCGCCGTGTATGCAACCTGGTGGATGCGGTATAGCACGATTCGAGAGTCAAGATGATCTCGGGAATTCGAGAAGAAGAGTGCGAAGGATGTTCCATCATGGACAGGGCACGTGTTTCACAGCTCGTGAAAAGCATTAATTTTTTATTTCCCAATCATTACGCGCATTCGTTGCTCCATTGAAATTTCTATGGTATTCTGACGTAAAATGAAATTATTTTGAATCACTTTGTGGGAACGCGGTGCAAGCGAATTTCTTATGATCTTCGAAAATTTTCAGGTGTTATGCTATAGTATGAAGATATCGATGAATTCTGAGACACGGGTCGTGCACTCGGGAAAGAAAGAGGCACAAGAGAACCAATCCACGTCGCCATGAGCATCGAGCACGTCTTCGATACACCAGAGAGAAAACGTGGTTCGGTTCTCCTCGATCGTACACCCAAGTGGAAACTGGAAGATTCTCCGAGAGACCATAAGAGTACGGGCAATACACAAACACGATTATATATAGAAGAAAAGAAAAATAACAGAGAAAAAAAAGAGACCATGGTACGGAGAGACCTCGCCAGAGAGTTTCCGCGAAAAAGAAATTGGGTTTCTTCCTGATTCCGTAACTATCACTGCCGCGCGGCGCGAATGCCCCAGTCTTTTACTTCTCTTTTTGGAGTATGTTCTCGAGGAGGAGCGACGAGATCACGCGACTTGATTCTTCACAACATTGTGTTTGCACCCCGAACAAGACGAAAGAGTAAGAGAGAAAGAGAGAGGGCGAGAGGGAGACGGAGAAGGAGAGAAGATAGAAAGAATGATAGAGCGAACGGAGGAAATAAAGAAGTTCTCTAGGTATCATCAAAGTCGGG